>CM020504.1:23729539-24164539 GCA_009823395.1 Thamnaconus septentrionalis | reverse complement strand
TGTTGGACCTCCTCCTGCTGATGAAACTGCTGATTTGGGTGGAATTTCTCTCCCATTCTAAGAGTTCAGAAAGTTAAAATATCAAAGTTGTTGTGTCGGTGTGTCTTTTTGGGGTGGTGGAGAGAGTTTGGCATTAAGCGATGCTCCTGGAGGCCTGGTTTGCATGCAGCGCACAGGAGGCTAACGCAGCTGCAGGGCCCGCACAGTAGGAAGTGTTGCCATGGTGAGCGGAGCTGTCGGGGCCGGAGAGAACCGTCCTCGCAGTACATTATGGTCGCCGCAGCTGCCGTCGCAATTTGTGCTCGGCGCGACCGCAGCGTAGCGGCTGCAGGGAAGCAAAAAATTAACTCGAAAGTCGTGCAAAAAAAAAAAAAAGCAAGAAAAAAAAAAAGAAGCCTGGCGGTGGCAGAGGAGGCTGAGCTCACTCTGCCTTCACCTTCTCCTCAGACACAGCGGCCGACAGAGCGGAGAAACCCTGGGAGAGCACGTCTACCGGGACCGCCAGCGCCGAGGCGGAGCCGCAGCAGCGACGCCAGCCACGGGCAGCGCGTCCGCCCGAGCCGGCCATGCGAGACGAGCTGCCGAAGGCCAATCTCAGCAGAGTCTGGGCGCCTCGCAGGCACGCGAGAAGAAACTTTTCCAGTCAATACTTGCATGAGAACATTGATCCAGCGTCACGTGATGTGGCAGCGGCGCTCAGCAAGGAGGCTGGAGCCTTGGAACAAAATGCCGCTTGTTGCAAAAAAAAATAGAATACCTGCGGACGGTGCACAACGGTGGGTTTTTTTTTTTCAGCAAATGTGGCTGTTTCTGGGAGGCCGAGCGGAGGAGGAATAAATCTTTTTGTATTTTTGTCGGGGAATGAATGGTTGTCGAGGGAGGCGGTGGGAGGTGGAAGCTCCTGAGGTGATACGGGTTGGAAGTCACCCAAAGAGTCGTGAGTTCAAGGCGGTGTAGCAGCGCAAACATTTAGGGATTGACAACACACTCCAACATCTCTCACTCTGTCATTCAAAGAATCAAGGAACAAATGGCGACGCAGCCCCACAGCCAGGCCTCTTATGACGACGCTGATCAGCTGATGACTCACAGGTGTGCTCAGGTGCACAGCTGCGACCATCAGCCAATCCTGCCTCGCCCCTGAGAAACACACAGGGAAGCCCCAGAAAGCACAGTGTTTAAATAAAACAACAAAAAACAAGCCCGGGCCTGGGACCTTTCTGTGTGGAGTCTGCATGTTCTCCCTGTGTCTGCGTGGGTTCTCCCCGGGTTCTCCGGCTTCCTCACACACTCCAAAAACATCTAAATTGTGTGCATGTGAGTGTGAATGGTTGTTTGTCTCTATGTGGCCCTGCGATGAACTGGCCACTTGTCCAGGGTGTCACCCTGCCTTCACCCTGTGACAGCTGGGATAGGCTCCAGCAGACCCCCGTGACCCTGAATAGGAATAAGCGGGTATAGAAGATGAATAAATGAATGAATGAAACCCTGCAAAAAACTCAGTGAAAATACCCAAAAATCTCAAACCCTGAAATACAATGACACAGTTCTCAACACAGTTAGCAAGATTCCCAACAGGGATTAATTATTCTGGTGATGGTCAGCCCGTGTAAACTTTTAACAGGAAGTGAAAAATAAAGTTCATTTAATATGGAAAAACCGTGTCTAGCTGCAGGTTTGTAGGAAGTGAGAGCGTGTGCAGCACTGTGGTGATAATGAGAGCTGGGCAGAATAACAACTTGCACTGACAACCTGGCCAATCAAGATGCTGTATTATTATTTTTAATTTTATTACTGCAATTTCTTCTTTTTTTTAACAGGGGAGCTCCATAACAAGCTCACCCACCCCAACTCACCCATCAGCCTTTCCTCCCAGACACATTTTCCGGGGTGTCAGTGCGAGAAAAACAGGACGGTGGTGTTAACTGGCGCCACACATCTGTGCTGCAACTTGTGGTGGTTTGTACGCTGGAACAACGGCGGCAGATGTTTTGACAAGCGCCACGCAGTGCAGCATGTTTTGGACCTGAAGCTGCGGCACATTAGAGTATAGAGAGCCAGTCAGGTGACGTGAAGTGCTTCAACGAACTGGCCGGGACCCAAGATTGAAGTTTGCTCATGCATAAAAGTCAACGCGGCATTACTGCAACCGCCGGCAAAAGCGCCCAGTGCCCAGTCGCGCTGTAAAGGTCCCAACGATACCTGTATGTTTTTTTTTACAACTTTTTTTTTTTTATATCACACATTCTGGAGGAGCAGGCTTGCATTGCTGGATCTCTGGAAAACAGCATATTTAGCCTTTAGAGGTTAGTAAAAAAAAAAAAAAAAAACAAAACAAAACAATGCATCATTTTTTCAACTAAGCCACTTCATGGTCTGTAGACTCAGGTCAGATTGTGGAGCCCAGAGTTCAAATTAAACAAGGAGAAGCAGCATGTAGCTGTTATGCTGTACACTGCAATAAGCTGTCAAATGCAGTGAAGTCAGATCCAAGTGTGAATGTAAAGACTCCTCTTTTCTCCTATGCTTATTATTGAGTGTTTTTGTTCATTTTATTATATTG
Organism: Thamnaconus septentrionalis; assembly: GCA_009823395.1. Taxonomy (NCBI): domain Eukaryota; kingdom Metazoa; phylum Chordata; class Actinopteri; order Tetraodontiformes; family Monacanthidae; genus Thamnaconus; species Thamnaconus septentrionalis. The sequence goes on along the minus strand of CM020504.1, from coordinate 24,161,976 downwards.
TATTATCATCTTTTTATTTATATTCTTTATTACTGCTCTACTTATGCATTTTGAACTGTCTTTTTTTCTCTGCATTTTGTCTTGGAAGATTGTATTCTTTTTTTTTTTTTAAATGCTCATAAATGTTTGAACCTTTACTCATGTAAAGCACATTGAGTTGCCTTGTGTATGAAATGCGCTATATAGATAAAGCTGCCTTGCCTGCCTCGCCTCGCCTCGCCTTGCCTTGCACACGTTTCAAAGGGGGCAACAGCCATCTGAACTGATTTCTGCATTGGACTGAATTTTTGGCCTGTTCGACGCCCCAAAGCTCATTAAACAGGAGCAACATTTGAAAGTTAAAGGCCTCGTTGCCACATAGCTACTTTCTGAAAACCAGTGCTGCACACCAGGAGGCCCATTAAAGGCTCAGGCCGTCTCAGTTAAAACAAACGGAAGCTATTGTCCCCACCCAAGCCGCTCAAACAGGAGAAATGTCACACAACCCGCTCAAGGCTTCAGGTGACCACTTTGAATTATGATGTCAATTGTGATGTAAATTTTCCCATTTTGAAAAAAAAAAAAAAAGGGCATACATTGACACCATTGCTTTCCCCACCTCCTCTGTATGAGCAAATGAGGTATTAAATTATGGAAAAACATACATTTCTTTGTTTCAGTCGTTGAGACAGTGTACTGTGTAGCCATTCCAAGCCCTCACACGCAACTGTGGAAACACAACAAGTACTAATTGTAGGGGGGGGGGGGAAATTATCGGCTTCAGGTTGGTGGTTGGAGCTGCAACATTTTCTGCAGATTTTGTTTATTCGAGCTGAGAATTAGGCCAAAAGTAAAAAATAACAGTTTTTACTCTTAAAGGGAAAAAAAAATTCCAATACATCCTGTGTGATAATGGCTTTACAACTTAGAACTAAACAGAAACAATAAAGGTGCTAACTTAGCATTAGCTTATTATTCCGCTGTATGCTGCTTCAATGTGAAAACTGGGAATAACAATGTTTAGACCCTGACTTCAATGCATTTATTCTTAAAAAAAAAAAGTGAACAATCGGCGTGATCCTGAAAGACTTGCTGAATCATTGAAGACTGCAAGGATCAGAAGCAGCCACGTGCGCTCGGCTTTGTCTTCGCATTCCACCAAAACTGTCCCCAACCATCACACACGTCGTTTACTGGGGGAGGACGGCCGACTGTTGTGCGAGGACACACGCACACACAGAGAGAAGAGAAAAAATGAAAGAGTGCTGTGGGGACGCTCGCATGCATCCCCTCCCTGCACTCCTGGGGGAGGATCCATTCCCTTCCAAACACACACCATCGCCTGAGGGGCAGAGTGACCGCTCAAGCACTGCGTTCTTTCACTCACACACACACCCACACACACACGCACACGCGCTCTGAAAGCACGTTGGTGTAATACCGTTGCAACATTCTTAGTCAATTGATTAAAGGATGCTGAATGCCAAATGGACTGACCGCTGCTTAATGATTAGCAGCTAACCGTCGCCTGGCCGGGAGGCTGCGGAGCAACGTGGCCACTTTCCCCCTCGCCTTCATTAATGTGCCTGCGTCCCTCCGTCGCTCGACCGCCCGCGTCAAAGTCTTCGCCCCGCTGTTGATAATATCGGAAAAATCCGACGGCCTGATCGGCTCTTTTCGAAAACCGCAGCTCCTTCGGCTTCCTTTCAGTCTTTCTTTTTTCCGACGATGCGACGCTCCCCTCCTCCTCCTCCTCCTCCACTCGTCACGCCGCTCTCTTCCCTCCGGCCTCTCACGCTTTGCAGGGCCCAGCGCGGCTGACACCCTCTCCCTCCCACCCACCCATCCCCCCGCTGAGGTCGACATGCTCCAGCTCGGTGTCACGGGCGCCGCCGCCGCCGACGCTGCTTTCCGCGGCGTTCCAGTGCCGCATTCACGTCCGCGCTGCACGTGATGAGTCCCTCTCTCCCCCTCTTCTTCTTCTTTTTTTTTATATATTATTCTTGCGCGGGAGGTGATGGAAGGAGGAGAGAAGGAACAGGGAGGCCGAGTTTACGCATTTAGCCCGAGTTGGTTAATAATTAATGTGTCACAGGTTCACAAAATTGCTTCCACTCCATCCTGCCCTCTTCCCCCTCCGTCTCGCCGCCGCTCTCCTTCCTCGCCGTCCAATCTGCCTTCGCTCTCGCCGCGCCGTTCCTCTCCATCTCCACCTCCACTCCCAACGCAAACTGCTCTTACCGGAGCGCGGCTAATGCACTGTGGAGCGGTTGGGTGGTGGGGGTGGGGGTGGGGGTGACAAGCATCCGGGCGAAAGACGCTCAGTTTTCCTGTCGAAACTCGGAACCCGAGTGGATGAGAATTTCAGGGGGCAGGAAGCGACGCCGACGTCCGTGCTGCAGTTGTTGATGCTGCTGATTAGTTTGTTTGCGTTTGTTGTTGTTGTTGTTGTTGTTTTGTTGTTTTTTTGAAAAAACTCACACACGCAGCACACCACAAATTTCTCTCCCGTTCTAAAAAAGCCTAAATGAAAGCAATAATGGCCACGTCTCCCCTCCTCCCGCCCCCTCCGCTCACTGCAGTGCCCGTCTCTATGCCAGCCGTCTAATGCTTCAGGGTGCTGGACTGCGCAGGCGGCAGGTGACACGGATTTCAATAAAAGGGATTATAGATGTGGGGACTGCAGTGAGTGAGGGAAAACAACACGTTTGCGCACCGTTTGGGGGCAAAAAGCTTGCATGTGGCTCTGCAGCAGGAGCACGAAAAGCAGAAATCGGGGTGTTTTCGGCTGCACGTGCTGCGTTTTCCTTCGCAGTTGGAGTTGCAGATAATCCTCGTGCACGATGTCCACTAATGTGCATTTAGGAGGACGGAGCAGAAAGAATCAGCATGGCAACAAAAAGTTTGTTTACCGTCAAATGGTGAAACACTAGCAGGGAAAATAAAAAAAAGTGTGTTGCCTGACTGGCATCGACATCCAAAGCATTTCAATCTCGGTGGACGGTCCTTGGGTACGATAGCCCACAGCCAGGCTGATTCAAATGCGCCTGGTGCCTTTCCTACCAGGGGGCAGCGGAAGTAGCCAACACCGCCTGCATGTGGTTGGATAGTTACGCAACCAATCAGAGGAGTGAAGCACGCGAGGCAGTGGGGGTGACAGCCAACTAGAATCGGCCAAAGTCGGAACCACGCGGCACCGCAAAAAGCTCGCTGTGATGGATTGATATGAACCAGACCCATCAGCAAAGCGGGGAATGGTGAGCGTGACTGTGCCAGGACCTCAGACTGTTACCTCGTCGCCACCTTGAGTCGGATCCAGGTGACGGTGCAAACTCACCCCAGATCACCCCAGAACCAGGCGGGAGACGGCAGATGCAGCCCAGCTCCCAGCGGTCGGTTAACCGGGACGTACCAGAAATTTTTAATAAGCGCTTTCACGAGGAGGGGCCGCAGATGTCAATTTTAATGATCCCCTCCATATGCGGATAATTACTTTTGAGTATATGCCCACCTGGGATTGACAGCGTGGCGGCGCAGGCCCGGCCGCCAAAATGTTTGTCGCTGTTAATCAGAGTTCGTAAAGCTTCGTAACGCGCTGATCTGTTGTGGACACAAAATATTCTCCTTCAGTGGCAGTTTGTCTTTTATGAGGGCAACTTTTAACCTCCCTCAAATGTGCCTCCTTATTTATTTACTTGTGATGACATTGCACTCTCTACTCATTCAGTCACATTAGCCTCATCCAGAATGAAAATGCCTCCCAGACGTCGCTAAGCTCCATCTTTGACACCGTTTATTTCATTTAGACATCAAGTAGTCTGTCCCTTGTGGGCCGTACAGCGGCGCTTTTTCCAGTTTGCTTCATCAGATGCACAAGTGGGGAAGGTGGCGGCGCCACTCACCTGGGTGTGTCGGGTTGCAGATCCGTCAGTGCCACAGGACGTCTCCCACTGACTGTGCAGCTGTTTGTGTTGTTGCTGAAGGAGGAGAAAAAGACTGGTTGGGCTAATACCATACCGTGATGCAGTACCCTTCATTGTATGCTAACAGGCCAAGCCTAGCGAGGATACACGCAGGACAGGATCAGAAACTGTTGTTGCAGATCAGCAAAGAGCATAGATAGCCACGGTCCTTCATTGTGCATTAAGGATAACGAGGAATACCTTTGAAAATTAGTATTAGCCAATGGTGACAGTCTGCATGACTCAGCTTCACTAAAAGATTGGCTAGTTTGTTAGCTTAGTTAGCATCCCATGTTTAGTTGTCAACACGAGCACTAGCCGACGAGCTAGCTACCTACGTCCACCACAAGATAGATTTTGGCAACATAGGTTTCATAAGTTTCATAGGCATCCCAGGCTTTACAGTGTAATCCAACACAAAGGGCTGATATATGATTATGACTTGCCTGAAATGAAGTGAGCACTACAAACACGAGACCCTTTGATTCTCAGTAGCATCATCTCAGTCTTCTTGTTTTAGGGCCCATTTATACAAAGACAGGTTTCTCTGAAAATGGTGGGGGAAAAAAACATTGTCGTTTCAGCCTTGCGTTTGCACAAAGCCGGCGTTTTCACTGAAAACACACATTTTTGAAAACGCTGTCCAGGCTGGGAAAGTTTGAAAACGCTGCTCTGTCCAGCTTCGGGTAAACGTCTGTTTTGTAAAAAATGATGTCATAGGCTCGCCCCTGCCATGCAACGGGAGTCGATTGTGAAGCGTAGACAACCACTCACAACAACAACAACAACAACAACAACATGGGGCAACAGACTTGTGTTACTGCTGCTGAAGATGAGCAGCCTGAAGTCGTCTCTTTATCCTCCACTACAGCAGGCAGCAAACAATAGTGAACAATAACACAAAGCACTCTTGGATTGACTGTGGATTGTGTGCAAAGTGAAAATTAACACAACAAAAGCAATTTGCACAACTCCTGTTTCACTTTTTGTTTTTTTCCTCTGGGTAGGTGAACTGGGATATTGAGCCAGAAAACCAAAATGACCAAAATGTCAGTGAATCTTAACACACAACTTAACTTAACATACATCAACTCGTTGGCACAACTGTCAGTGTACCTCATGGTGGAGCTTTTAAAGTGTTATATTTTAAAGCAACTCAAGGCAGAAGTTCAACTTTGTCATTTACACTTCCCATCTTTTTATGTGTGTTCGTTGCCATCTTCGTGGTGCTATTGTTAGCGACCTGCATCTGTAAATACACTGTGCCCCAGTTCTTCCTTCTTCTTCTTCTTCTTCCGCATTAGGGGAGTAAACTCACAGTGCCTCACAAGGCCTGCCATAGGTACTGCAGTGTTTTCAGTCATTTTCATCGTTTTTGTGCAAATGTTGATATTTTTGAAGACGGCTTCGTGTGAACTCGTTTTTTTTTTTTTTCTGAAAGTGTTTTCAAAAATGGTTGGTCTCAAAAAATACCATCCTCATGTTAATAAGACCTTAGTGCTTGGAGCCACAGACTATGTCTATTTTGTTAAAATGGTCAGACCTTGCAGGTATTCTGAAAAACCACTGCTGGTTCTATTTTCACAGCTAACAGCACTACAAGTAGGCATCTTAGCGTAGCAGGCATCTTGTCCAGTAGGCATCTTAGCACCACTACTTTGTTCATGTGCCACCTCAACAAGCAACCTCAGCAACTGCACATCAACATTCCAATTGGACGGTATGTTGATTGACAATGGCGTTGGCCAGTCTCAGTCTAGGAGGGTCATAACTTTGGTTGTTGTTTTTTTTTGTTGTTGTTGTTGTTGTTTTTAAGAAAAAGTGTAGAGAATAGCAAGAAAAACAGCCCAGCTCTTGATGATTGGTTGTGTGTTTAGTTAAATCAGACCAAAGGAACGGTCCCCAGGCACTTGGCTTTCCCTTCAGAGCTGACACAAAGTGACGTTTTCAGCGTGAGTATATTTTCTGTGACGATGCACTCACAGGCGTCTCTGGATCTGGGGTGAAAATGGGTGGTTCCAGGTCACGCAGGAAATGGGATTTGCATGTGACACGTCCCAACATGTGAGCGGCGTTAATACCACGTCAGGCGGTCGGACAGCTGAGGTGCAGTTTATGGGCCAGAGCGGAGAGCGTTTACTGCTGTCAGAAGACGCTGAAGGTTGTCGGTCGGCAAACCGGGGAGCAAGGGGAGGGGAGGAGGAGATGTGCCGAGCCTTTTCCTGTAGCGTGAGTCACTGTTGGCAACCCCAGCGTCCTGCTCTGATTGCCTGGTTGAGTCTGCTTTTGGCTCGCCGGCCCTCCCGCTGTATCCCATCCTGAACGGCTGCCTCGGCAATACTCGAGAGGTTTCCCAGCCTCCCACTAATCCACCATCTCAGGGCTGTAGTAGAAATTCTCCGTCTTGCGACGTATCATCAAAGACGTACAGTTGCAGAAAAAGCAGGTTTCGCCTAAAAAGTGCACATTGGTGAAAACGTTACCCAACAGGAACCAAGGTGGAAGCGGTGGACTGGAGCCTGTAGATACACACAGGTGTTCTCATTAGAAACAAATAATGAGCTGCAAAAGAAAAGCCTTTTTTGGCTCTTTATTGGTTTGGAGAGGTGAACATTTTAGGAATCGTGCAACTATCTGGGGTACATTTTCTGCACTGACGTTTACTGCTGTTGTTCCAGCAGCAGCAGCAGCAGCAGCAGCAGCAGCAGCAGCGTTCCGCTGCTACGGGGTGGAGGCTGAAGTCTTAACCGGAGGAAGGAGAGGCGGGGAGAGCAGGAGCGGGAAGCAGAGCGTGGCGTTCGAGCGACGTGCAGGGCTGGAGCTTTGCCCGGAGGGATGGGGAGGGGTAGCGCAGGCTCCCGACGCCTGCGCCAGGGTTTACACTCCATTACAAACGACCACAGGCAGCCGGCGATGCACAGACATTGACGGCACTAAAAAAATCAAGGTCTGCGGGCCCGGCGCCGCACCGAAAAAAAAAAAAAAAAGATGGCGTAATGAGTTGTTCTTGCAGCAGCGTGCAGGTGGAAAACACAAACGCTGACTTTTTACACCTTTCATTAAAATGTAATCTGGTCGGGGTGGAAGCTCGTGAGCAGGCCGGGCGGCTGCAGCGGTCTGAGCTGTTTACAGCACGTCTCAATAGGACGCAACCAATCAGCGTTCTTTGGGGAGAGAGGGGCGCTGTAGCTGGAGGGGAAACAGGAAGCTATTTGCTAGGTTGGGAAGGACGGCAGCTGCAGCCTGGGTGCTGCAGTGATGGCATCACCAAAGGCTTCACCCGACTTCCGATTGGCTTTGGAGCCGCGTCGCACGCACGCACTCGGCCGCAGGCACTGAACGTTCCGCCTCGGACAAGAGCGATGAAACTGCTGCATCCAGGCCGCAGCCGATCACAAGCCAACACTGACTTCCTGCTTTGTCTAAAGATGCCGGTTGGTCGTCTGCTATTTAGGCAGGAGGTTTTCAAGATAGACCAGCAAGATCTTTTTTTTTTTCAATTGAAACTTTGGCAGTTTTTTTTTCCATTGATAGTTTTAACTGATCTTTGAATCTCAACAGAATATTCACACAAGGCCTTCTCATTTACTGTCTGTATCCATCCTTTAAGGACTACAATCTTTTTGCAATTCCAGCCACACTCCTCGCACAGCTGTCTCATCAGATCCTGTTCTCGGAATTCACAAGCTGGTCTGAAGAAAACAAGAACCCCAAAAAAAAAGAGCCACAATCACCATGGGAAGCTTGTTTTACACCTTTGCTACAATTACAGATGCCACACGCGCAGACAAAAAAAAAAAAAAAAACCTCTGCAGGACTTTATTGTTTTTCTTTTTTCAGATGGAGACTAGAGCGAGTCGCACAGACTCCGCTGGAAGGTCAGAGATGCAACACAGTGTTTTCCCACTTGACCAGGACCTGGGAAACACAAGTCAGGCAGAGCATGAAAGTCAAGAGGAGGAAGAAACATAAAACGGGGCGGATAATTGCGACACCCGGAAGGGGAAAGCGGCCAGGTGGGGCAGGGGGCAGGAAGGGGGGAGGGGCTCCCGTCTCTGTTTAACTGGCGGTCTTTGTGGCAAGGGGGGTGGGGGGGCTTTGATTTAACAGGCTGGTCTGGTGACTGGACCGCTGGAGTGCAAACAGCGCAGGAAGGAAAAAAAAAAAGAAAAAGCGAACTGCCGTCGGATCCAAAGTCTACTGGCCGCTCCAGTCCTTCCCCTCCCCCCGCAGTCTCTCTGGGCTGCTGGCTCGCAGCCTGTTTTGCCTGACTGCTTGCCCCCGAGCCACGCCGCATACCTCACACCGCCGTGTGCACACAGGCTCGCAGCCACCACAAAAAAACAACGCCACTATTAGCCCTCGTTCCTGCTCCTTCGCCGGCCGTCGTCTTATCACCTCGCCGGGTAGAAATCCTCCACGCAAACGTTGGAAAACCTGATTTTTTTTTAAGTTTTCACTCACAAATCGGCCGTCTTTTTTGTTTTTTGATTTTTTTGGTGGGGGTGACAAAAGCAGGAAGCAACTGCCACAAGCGGCCCTTTAAGAGTTACGGAAGGAGACAAAGGAAGAAAAAATGAGGAGGCTGTTTAGCTGTAAATAATGGCTGTCGCTAAAGAGATTAGCAATGATAGCAGCACTTTTATCAGATCTGGATGGTATTTTCACATTCAAAGGCTTTGAAGGCTGTGGAAAAGATCTTTGTCATTTGCTACCGACGGCCATTGTTGAATTTAGTGAAAGAACACAATGCATGGGACAGACAAAATACATATACACACATGTAATAACTGATAAATACAATTAATTAATCAAATTATTATCATTATTATTATCCCTATATAAATAAATGTTTTGTTTTTTTCCGCTTTTAAAAGAAATGACGCATGCACTGGTCTCTCTTTAACTCATGCTAGGAGTTTCTGCTGGGGCTCGCTGCCTCCACTTAATTAACGACATGCAGGAGACTCCTACTTTAACATTAAAACATTCAACTCGCAGCGTGTCGCACATTACATTAATATTTTGTTTGTAATAAGCGCGTCTTATATTTAAAAGTGTTGTTGATCATGCATCATTTACACCTTCGCACGACGGCCGCTCGGCCTGGCTTAGTTTTCGGGAACCACCCGCCGCTTTGAGAAATTGCATTTATTCAAATTTATGTATCATGAATCAATGTCTCAGCTGTTTTACATCACCCACCTGAGGTAAATAATTATGCGGCACTTCTTTGCTAACGCCACTTTTACTCGGGATTTTAGTAATGCTCCGCAGCGTCGAGTCCTACCGGCCTTAATGTTTTCCCTGTACGTGTGCACGCCGCCACATGCATTATTTGGTACCCGCGCAGCCGGCGTTGCCGGTCAGTAATGGAGACCTTGGGCTTTGGTAATAAGGAAACTAAAAGGTGTGACAGGGAAACAGCGTCGGATGCACCGGGAAACTATGATTAGCGCCGTCCAAGCTAGGCTCTTATTGATTGGCACAGAGGAGACACTGGGCTGCCTTCCACCACGCTCTAATGAGAAGCCCTGACCTCCACTAGTCAGCAAGGTCACCGGAGCCTACTGTAATTGCACTTTCTCTAATGGCGTCAGTCACGCACGCACCTCAACCCCAGTAATGACAATTACCATAATGTCATCGGGCTCCGCTGGGGCCTTCCAAACAGCGGCCTCGTCGGGAGGCAGGATGCCGGTCAACCGCTGCTCAAGGAGGAGGAGGACGAGATGGCAGAGCTCCACTGTAAAAATACCACCTTCCTTCAGCTGAGGGTCGCGTTTCTGCGTCAGGTGGAGCATCCTCCAGGGAGGGTAAACTTTGATTTTTGCAGCAGAGGTGCAGTCACTGGCGTCTGCAAAACAGAACGTTTATCCAAAACTTGCCCATTAGGCTAAGTGGCAACTCTAAACTGTCCGCAGGTGTGAGTGTCAGAGGAAGCGGCTGTTTGTTTTCTCTGCCTCGGCCCTGCTGTGATGCAGCGGCAACTTGTTCCGGGTGTAATCCCCGCCTGGGATTGGCTCCAGCCCTGCGGCAAGCCCGAGTGCAGGAGATGCGTCGATAGAAAAAGCGATGTGTGAGATGGAACCTGATGCCATATTGCAACTGTTGCGCAGGATGAAACCTGGATTGCAGTGTTGCTGGATCAAGCGCTGGTGATCGCAGGCAGAATTGTGAACGGCCAGGACGGTGATCAATACGCACAGCTCATAATCGCAAAGGGGCCGACTCCTGTATAAGATATTTTTTAACTGATTGGGTTGAACGATTGACCATTGCGCTTTCACACGCAGCATTGGCCATGCTATGGAAGACTGACGGGCGATCCGGTCGCTGGGAGCTGAGTGGAGATTAGATGTCAAACCGTTTCCACTTTCAGGAAAACAGGTTGAATAGGTGGACAAATAGCTTCAGAGAGACACTGATGCCAGCTGCAAAGGAGAAGAATTCCAAATATTTTGTTACCGCTACATCCTCATTGACGCACGAGCAGTGCAAAAAAGTCAAATGTTTGAATCCGTGCCATCAGATTGGTTGATGTTGGCGATCTGAAGGACTGACAGTAGCTGCGTTTCCATGACAGTTTTTGGCTAAATAAAAGCGATATTTCTAACATTTCGTCAAAGTACGATCGCGATTTGCAGGTGTTTCCATTGAATAAGCTGTAATTCTCGTAAAATATTGTCCCAAGAATTACGTTTGCGTTTGTTTGTTTACGTTTGTTTGCTGTCCAGAATGGTTGTTGTATTTTTCTCTTTGATCACTTGGAAAGAATATTCTGTCTCCTCCTGCGTCCAATCATAACGCGCCATTTTCACTGGTCAGTGAACTGGTCACGTGACCCCGTACGTCATGTCCGTTGACGTGTAAATGCAAAAAAAAATGTTTCCATGACACTCTTGCGATATTCCTCTGTATGGATACATCTGAAAAACCACCTGATGAGAGCGTCAAAACCTTTTAGTCATATTTGAGAGGTTTTTTCGAAATGTAGGCGTTTCCATCACCAGTTTTTTTATTGCCATATTTAGGTTTTGTACAATTCTAGGGGCCATGGAAACGCTGTTAATGTGGGTATCATGACAGCAAGTGTTGTTTTTTGTTTGTTTTTCATGAAGCTTTTTGGTTTCCTTTTGTTTGTTTGTTTGTTTGTTTGTTTGTGTGAGTGTCTTCACAATACGGTTCCACTGCTGTTCAGAGGAAAACAGGACAGTTTGCAACTTGAACTGTTCCTTATGTGACGTTTTTTTTTTTTTTTTTTTCAAGTGTTCATTTATTTAAGCCTCTCATCAGTCCTTGAATATACAGATCATTTGTTGATTCCTGTTTGGTTTATGTTGATTGTCAAATATTTTGGCCAAATAGAGTTTTAGAGCAGTTTGTTTGTTTTGTTTATTCCCACTGGATTTTCTCAGTGAAGACTATTGGGTTTCTAGTAGAACAATGCCAAATGGCTCTGTGGGTGTTTTTAATGGCTTACTGAGTTTGGCTTGTGTTTGCTATTCAGTTACTGTTGAAAAAAATCAATGTGGCTTTTTTCTGTTTTTCTCCTAATGCTCCTCACAATGCATCATGGTCATATAGCCGGCCTCAGTGAGAGTTGGAGAACATTGGGGGTTTGAGTGAAAATGGTATTGTAATTTGATGCTGATTTTAAAATTCTTGCAGGAGCTGCTGTAGATTAATCATTTCTATAAAACAATTGACTTCTAAAATCCCTGAGCTTGGGGTTAATAGACTGTTGTTGTATAAGAAAACAAAAACAAAATTAAAAAAAATCATTAATAACATTAACATCTCAATTCCTTATTATACCTTTGTCCTTCTGGCCAATTAATTAAACTGAAGTCAATTATTTCACAGTTTTGGTCTAAGAAGTTCCAGTTATTCAGCTAATTGTGTCCCTTGAGTCTTTTTTTTTTTTTTAATGACAACGTGATACTGGAGTCAAGATAAGAAGCAGAATGAAACAAACAGGTGTGAGATAAACGCAACACACAAGAAGAGCTGCTTCAAAATATCAAAATCAACATCACCCTTCGACCAGTTAAAATCACAAAGAGATACTGAAAGAAATGAACAAAAATTGGGACAGTGATCATTTCAATGCTGCTATAACTGTTTGCAGTGTTTGTGCTGAGTAAATCTTTTTGGACGCCAACGTGGGAAACAGAAAGGAAATGAGATTAATAGGAAGAAACAGAGAAAAGCATAAAACAACAATAAACAGTTGCTTACGGAGGTAAATGGCGAAGCTGCAGGTGGTGGCGCTGCAGCATGGACTCACTTGTCACAGCAGCCATCATCCACGGAAATGATTGAGAGGCCGGGCTTTTTGTACTGGCGTTGATCAGCTGATGACACACAGGTGTAAGGGGTGCACAGCGAAGCCCACACAGCCTCGGAGGAGCACCTCAGGAAGCTCTGAAGAGCACGGCCATCCAAAACACGCCCACAAACTCCTTCTTTGCGCGCTGCCAAGCTAAAACTGGCAGCGGAGCCACTGCCGCGGTGGAGGAAAGTCGCACTCGTGTTGCTGCCCCGTAGCTGTTTGCAAAACTGATTTAATAGCAAACAACCAAACACCTGCTAATGGAGTCGTATTAACCCGGGACTCTGGTCTCGCTCCGGGGTTTGACTCTCCAAGACGCGTTTCCAACTTCCCAAAGCCGCTTGATCTTCATTTTTGTCACAGAGTCGCTAATCAATAAGCTACCTTTACAAATGCGGAGGTGGGCGAACGGGAGAGGTTAGTCACAGCTGTGAGATGCCACCAAAGACCAGGAAAGAATAAGCTACAATACTCCGAGTTATCAACGTTAGCTTGTGCTGCAAAGTGTTCAGTTGGCAGCGAGCGTGTTCAGAGTGCAGGGCAGCCGTTCAGGGGACACAACTCTGAACTGAGATGACTGGCAATGGGACCATTAAAGTTCGGAATTTCCGAGCAGCAGGCTTAAACAATCAACTGTGGCAGGGAAAATTGCGATAATCTCAGTGATATAAATTCAGGTGCATAATATTAAGGAGGCTGCTATGCTAAATAGTAAACGTACGGGGTCACGTGACCAGTTCACTGACCAGTGAAAATGGAGGAGATGGAATACAAGTGATCAAAGAGAAAAATACAACAACCATTCTGGACAGCAAACAAACTTAAACAAACAAAAGCAAACGTGATTCTCGTCAGATCTCGTCCCGGAGATTTGATGAGAATCACGGTTTATCCGGTTCACAAAATTCAATTGAAACACCTGCAAATCGCAACTGTACTCTGTCGAAATTTTAGAAATATCGCTTGTACTTGGTGAAAAACTGTCATGGAAATGCAGCTAAAAACAGTTGGTTTAAATTTGCTCCTGAGTGACTTTGCGGATGGTTGCAGTGGGGGGGTGGTGTCGAGTGGCTAACATCTCTGCTGGACCAACAGGAAGCCACACACTGGATTAACAAATCTAATTGGCCACCTTTGATGTGATAGATGGTGAGACAGACTCAAGCCAAGTTTTGCCTCCCCTTTCCAAAGGTTTGATAGAAACGCTTCTATTGGGGACATCCAGAGGATTTTCAGGACGTTAGGGGTCATGTTGTATTTTTTTTTCAACAACTATTAAAGATGAAAGAAGCAAAGTTAAGCGCTTATTTATTTATTTATTTATTTATTTATTTATTTATTTATTTATTTATTTATTTTGTTTGCTACTTTTGCCCTTTTCCTCCAAGGTGGCAGGTGGCTGCGTCTCTGCTTTTAATTACATTTTTTTTTCTTTAATATCATTCCAATGAACCGGCAAAGAGGTCCGGGGCGTCCAGAGGGGTCTCGTATGGCCCTGTGATATATTTAACGCACCTGCTCACGCTGCCGAGAAAACCCTTCACAGCACGGAGTTACCTGGTGACATAATCAGCATAATTGGTCATTGGACACGTCCACCATCGCATGTTAAGAAGAAATTGACGAATTGATCGGACGCAAAGCCAGAACGGTTGCAGCCGGTGGGGGTGGGAGGATTGGGGGGGGGGATGGCATCCCAAACACCAATCATCATTAGCGGCGGCGGTGGGAAAGTGCAGCGGGGAAGATGGCGGAGCCGCTGTGGCGTTAAGACTCAGCGTCGGCTCACGGGTCACCTGACAGCACGCATGAGCGGCCGTCCCTCCTGAACCGCCGGCAGGCCTCACGGCGCCTGCAGTTTGGACCCTCTGGACTTGGTGCGGTCCCCGTCTACAGGTGCAGCGGGGCGCCGCTCATCCTGCAGTCGGACCTCCACCTGCGCAGCGGCTCGTTAGGACGAGAACAACAGCGAGGAGCCACTCGGCGTCTGCTCCTGACCAATGACGTCGTCTGCCTGCTTGTTTTTTTATTCAGAGGAAAACACACACCTTAAGCATCAATACCATCGTGTGTGTGTGTGTGTGGGGGGCGGGGGGGGCTAATGTTTACGCTCAAGGCGGGAAAACCACGCGCACCCCTCGACGACTCAACCGCCGCCGCGTTTGTTTTGATTTTCGCAGCTTTTTCGCCTTTTTTTTTTTTTTTCTGGAATAGAAGGAGAGGAAGGAGGAGGGGGTGGTAGGGGGGGAGGGAGGGGGGTGTGGGCGAGGTCTGGGTAGGAGGTAGCTAAATCAGTGAGATCACAAAGAGGCAGGCGTCTGAGAGAGGTATTGACCCCCGATCGATCGGCAGAAGCCGCGTGGTGGTATTGACCAGATAGAGGAGAGACCCGGGGAGGCGGCGCACAGCTCCATCGCTGAGAGGGAGGGTGGAGGGGGGTGGGGCACACACACACACACACACACACACACACACACACACACACCGCACTGCCTCCTCTGACCTTGTGGACCATCGGCGTCCTACAGCTCACACCGTTCTACCCCCACCTCACACACACACACACACACACACACAGGGCTAGTGTGGTGTGTGTGTGTGTGTGTGAGAGAGGGAGGGGGGGAGAGAGAGAGAGAGAGAGAGAGAGAGAGCGTGACAGACCCCTGCAGAGAACTATGCAGAAAGCGCCGCTTTATCTCGCTGAGGCCATTTCCTATCACGCCTCTTGCGAGGTTTTCGGCCGTGCAGCCAATAAACACTGCAGCACCGTCGGCCAGGCCTGCTCTAAAGCCCCGGCTACACACACACACACGCACACACACACACACACACACACACGCTGACATCTTGGATTGTTTGTTGGAGGTTTTTCCAAACAGCTAGTGAACAAACTAGAACAAATCTTTGTGTGTCTGTGTATTTGCATTTTCATTTATTTCATTTATAACATTTTTTTTTTTTTAAAAACCAAACTGACAAACCAAAAAAGAAACGGTGCGGCTATTTGTTTTGTTTTGTTTTTTTGCTTTCATTTCCAAAATCTAAATCGATAAAATCAAATCAGCAACTAACTAATCCTCGTCTTTCTCTTCTGTTTGACCCAGTTCTGACTTTGGTGGCACAGCTGGGGGCGATACCTGTTTGTGCCGAGTCAAGTCACGGACCGGACACAGAATATCAGCGCAAACCCAGACCTGACAACAGGTGCGGCCGTCCGTCTCCTGGCTGCAGTCCGGAATGGAACCGCGGGGCTGATTGCAGCCCTCCAGGTTTCAGGAAGCGAGACGACGCCGTCAGAGGCCAAATAAATAAACAACAGATAAATAAATAAATAAATAAAAGCGCACGTGCTGTTTCACCACTAATGGCGCCGGCGCTGGTCAATAAGCCGGGCATCATTTATTTGTGCGCGCGCATAAATTTGATGCGTATCAGCAGGAAGCAGAATTACAGGAAACTGGGCTCGCAGCGGCTCCCGAAAACCCAGGAAAGTGGAAGAAGTGGTGGGAAAGGGAGGAAGAGGAGGGGGAGGAGGGAGGTGGGAGGGGAGGAGGGGGTCATTAAAGTGAAAACTAGGAGCCACATGGGAGGCAGAATCTGAAATGACTCCCCTTGTAGCGAGACCGGCCTCAACAAAAGGACTAAAGCTGCCTCCCTCTGCCGCCGTCTCGCCTCCCTCTCCCTCGCAGAGATGCAATTAATTCGGATAGAGTGTGCCAAGTGTGCAGAGATAGAGTGAGCGGGATGCACCCTCACACACGCACACACACACACACACACACACACACACACACTGGCATGTGTGCCGGAGGGAGGACAGTTTCGCATTCCCCAGAACAAATGCAGATTCGGGGGTCCGAGTCCGAGTCCGAGAAACTTCATCTCCGACACTTTCCCACCTTCCGCTCGCACACTTTTCCCTCATTTCTCCCCGCAGCTAGCGCTCAATCCTTTAGCAGAGAGGAGAGAGAGAGAGAGAGAGAGAGAGAGAGAGAGAGAGAGAGAGAGAGAGAGAGAGAGAGAGAGGAAATAAAATCCCCCAACCACTCCCCTCCCAACTAGCCTCTCCGCCCCCCACGGCTGCTGCAACACCACCAAAACTTTTCTTCTTGCTCTTTTTCTTCCCAACCTCGGAACTGCTGCTGCAGTATTCCGGCTTTTTAAACCTCTCGCCTGCTTGTTTTTCCTTGTTTTTTTATTTATTTTTTTGCTTGTGTCACTGCCTCAGCAGCACGCAGTTACGTCTCAAGGCCTGGTTCAGTTGAGAAAAAAAAAGACTAAAAAACTAAACTGCTGCCGGAAGCGCCGGAAGGTTCCGGGCTGGCTGGCTGGCTGGCTGGCTGGCTGGCTGGCTGGCTGACTGGCGGAGTGTGAGTCACGCCACGGCGCGCTAGGAGGCACGCAGCGTGCAGAATGCAGCGGGGAGAGGAGCTCAGGGCCGGCGAGGCCGTCGATAGCGGGGAAATTGATCGTAATCAACCAAGTTACGGAGGCTGCGCAGGGATTGGCTGACGACCATCCTTCTCCTCTCCTCCTCCTCCTCCTCGCCCCTCGTCCTCTTCCTCCATTTTATGCTGCTTTTCCTCCTCCGTTTTTCTCCCTTCCCTCCGCTCCTCCCCCCGTCCAGACCGGGGGGGGGGGGGGATGTTGGCGAGGCGTTCAGGAGGCGACGCTGCAGGATGTGCGAGCGCCTCACAACAAGTTGTGACAGATGCTGGTGACCAGCCGTGTGAACCTTCCCTCTTGTGTTGCTGCTGCTGTTTATTCTTTTTAAATGTCTTCTGAGCCTCGTTACGATGTTTTCGCTGATGGCGAGAGTGCGTCCTCTCCTATTTTTCAGACGTGGCCAGATGATTTTTTATTTTTATTTTTTTTCAAAGAAAAACCCCGACGGTGTTTACGAAAAAAGGAAAAAAGAAAAACTTAAATTTGTGGCTCCTCCCCCCCTCCCTACTCTCCCCACCGCGGCGGCTCCTCTATAATTTCTCATTTGACGACGGAGTCATACCTGGCAGCGGTGCGGCGCCGCTGAAAACGCCGGCCCAATTATAGCATAACACCTAGCCGTATGGTTTCCATGGCGGCGCGGTGCATTTTCCCGCGGGACGCACCGCGGAGAAACGAGTGTCTTATCAACCATCACCCTGGTAATAACACTCCCTCCAGCCTTTGCCGCATGTGTCAGGCCATAACGAGAACCCGGGGTGAAATCTCTCTCCCGGTCCAGCCGCGGCCATTGATTTAGACTTAATCTGTTCCCACGTGTCCCCCTCGTGGGTGTGTTTGTGTGCGCGCGTGCGTGCGCGCATTGGAAAAAGAGAAAAGGGAGATTATGTATCTTTTTGGCTCTCTGCGGACGCGATCTTTTTTCTTTCAGTCAGATTTCGCGCATGAGTAACGACAGGCGTGCTGGCTAGCCTAGCTAGCTAGCTAGCTTGAGCGTCCACACGTGTGTCTGCTGTATTTCCGTCGCCTGGTGTAGAGATTTCGGAATCAGTTTGTCGGCTGCGGCGGTCGCGGCGGAACAGCGGCTGAATGGTGAATAGTGTCGCCGACTTTCATTCAGAAAAATGTGGGAGGCCTCCCCGCAGTGCCCGGGGTCGTGACCATCGCGGGCCAGTGGCTCACCAGTCGTGGAAAGTGGTAACTTAAAATAGGGTTTCAAAAAAGTATGTGGTTCACATAGTTTGAACTGCGTTGTTACCAATAGACATTAGAAATAAGCTGAATGTTTAAATTTGTATTGAAATATTTCAATTGAAGATATTCTTAGACATGGATGGCTTTTACAGAGGAATGTAATAAATAAAGCTGAAAGAATCAGCGATCCTGATTCATAGCCTACTCTACCCAAACTACGCAGCCAGTACGCAGTTGCTGAGAATGGGTTGGGCAACGGTATTGCCTGCAGCTACGTAGATTTCGGCTTTGAACGCAAACTCCATGAAAACGAACGTGAGTTTGCATCAAAAGTAAATTGATGTTCAAGACAACTCATAATACGGGACAAAAAAACAGATATTAAAAAACAGTAGCTGTAACAGTACTATCATTTGAATAGGATTTATAAACTTCATTTGCTTTTAAAGGAGGAAAACCTTAAATCAAGGCGGAAACTACATTAAAAGCGCAGAGAGTCAGGATCTATTGACTGCAATCATATGAATTCATTACAAGAATGAATCGATACGGCGCTTTTTAAAGCCCTTTGACTTCTGTCATCAGTGTCCCAGACAAGCGTTAACCTATCAGGACAGATTTATGCTTTTGCATTAAGTACATGTTCTTCGCTCTCCATGAGGTAGTAAATCTGTCTTGAATAAGGCCCAACATATTCCGGGTTAAAGGTCGTGTGTCTTACCCAGTTTCAGGTCTTAATTTCATCTCATGAATGAGCTTGTGGAGCCCCTGAAATCAACGCAGTTAGCGCTGTGTTTGCAGTCCCCAGCTAAAAAC
This sequence comes from Thamnaconus septentrionalis, assembly GCA_009823395.1. Classification (NCBI taxonomy): domain Eukaryota; kingdom Metazoa; phylum Chordata; class Actinopteri; order Tetraodontiformes; family Monacanthidae; genus Thamnaconus; species Thamnaconus septentrionalis. Next base: position 24,143,244 of record CM020504.1, on the reverse strand, counting down.
GAGGTGTTTAAGGGTTGACCTCAAGAACTGGATATTTAAATATGCGCCTCTCTGTGGGTTCGGCGAAGGCAGATCGATAGCAGCATTTCCACGACCGCTAGAATTGAGCAAAACCTAAATATCGCAATAAAAGAATGGCTAATATGGCTCAAATATGGCTAAAAGGTTTTAACGCTCTCATCAGGCGGTTATGCAGACATATCCATGTAGAGGAATATCGCAAAAGCGTCATGGAAACACTTTTTCGCAATTACACGTCAGCGGACGTGGCGTATGGGGTCACATGACCAGTTCACTTCCAAGTGAAAATGGCGTGTTATGATTGGGTAGAGGAGAACATATAATATTTTTTTAAGAGAAAAATAGAACAACCATTCTGGACAGCAAACAACATCCAAACGCAGATTTATGGCAACATTTTCTGTACCTCCGTCCTCCTCAAGGTGGCGTCTCACGGGACGAGACTTGACCGGAATTACTGAGGCTTCTGCGCTTCGCACCATTCAATGGAAACACCTGCAAATGGCAAATGCACTTTGTCAAAGTTTTGGGAATATTGCTTTTGTTTTGGGAAAAACTGCGATGGAAGCGCAGCGAGTGACAGGCTGGAGGCCTCTGAAGACTCATCAGGCGACTCCAGCCGCTAGCTTGAAATCCTGGATGAAGACGACTCGTGTCAACCACTTAGTGAAGACCACATTTGAACTCACACAAATCATGTGACATTGTGAAACGGGGTCGACATGTCACACACACACACACACACACACACACACACACATGCTTGCTCTCTTCAGACACAGTTAGCCTGAAATTCAGGTTTTAGCAGAAAACAACATCTTTGTGTGTGACATTTATTGGTCGTCCAGTGGAGCTGGGGGTCACTGCTGTCCTTACTTGAGTAAGGCCCCCCCCCTCCCCTCCCCTCCCCATCGACGGCGCCACATCAGTTCCTGCCATCAGCCCGCGTGGAGGAAGGTGGCGAGCGAGCTGAGACGGGGCCAGCCGTGCGGGGGCATCTCAGGATGGGGGCGGGAGGGAGGCCGCGGGGTGGTGGCGGGGTGGGGGGGTGCACGTCTGCTGGCAGTGAGGGCGAGCAGATCAGCGCCGCTTGGCGTCTGCGAGGCGCCGATAAGATTCCCGGATTTTTTTTTTTTTTTTTTCCTCCCAGTGTGACAGGACCGACTCGCTGCAGCAGCAGCAGCAGCAGCAGCGTGACACGCAGTAACCCCCCTGCCTCCCCCCCCCGCCCTCAACGGCCCCCATGGACCGCCTCACCTCAGCACCTGGAGCCACACCCCAACCCCCCGCCCCACCCCCACAACTCCCAGTTCATGAATCAAACCTGATGAGCATCTTTTGTTTAGTTTTTGTTTTGTTTTTTTTCTCATCTGAGGCTGAGGTGAAATTTGGAAACGCAGCTCGCCGTGTCCGCGTTGCAACCCCGCCCCCTCCTCCCCCTCACTCCCCCATCACCCCCCTCCCTGCCCCCTCCCATTCCTCCTGCCGCCGCCGCGTCGTCTCTTTCTTCCTGCGCCGCTCACTTCTCTTTCTTTATCTCCCGCCTGCTCGGCAGCCCCCCACCCCACCACACGCACGCCCCCGCAATCTCCTCCACCACCACCACCACCACCACCCACGCCCCACGCCCCCCCCCCCCCCCCACCCTCGCTCCCTCTCCCTTCAGATGGCAGGTCAGGCAGTGAGCTGTGCGGGCTCGGAGGAGGTAAGGACGCCGCGGTGCACATTAATAATGAAAGGCCTCAGCCCCCCCCCACCCCCGGCCTCCTCCTCCTGCTCACCCTACCCCTTTCAGGCGCACACACACACACACACACACACACACACAGGCAGACGCACACACACACACACAGAGAAGCGCGCGGCCAATCGCCATGGCGATGGCACTAGCCCAGCGCTGTCACGGGGAGGAGGGGGGCGGTGGGTGGAGGCTGGGTGTGTGTGGGGTGGGGGGAGGCTAAGCTGCTCTCTCTCTCTCTCTCTCTCTCTCTCTCTCAACCTTCCGCTCGCCAAGCTGATCACGCACTCTCGCACACACCCTCCCACCGCCGTGTGCGAGTGGTGGGGGCAACGGGGAGAGAGAGGGGGGGGCTTCCATTTAATTAGAAAAAAAGGCGCAGCTCTGTACGGCCGCAGCTCAGATCAGCATCTAGTCGGCCACCTGGGCGTAGAGGGTGTGGAGGGCGTGGAGGGTTTGGAGGGTATAGCGGGTGAGGAGGGTGAGGAGGGCGTGGAGGGCATGGAGGGTGAGGAGGGCGTGGAGGGTGTGGAGGGTGAGGAGGGCGTGGAGGTGTGGAGGGTTTGGAGGGTGTGGAGGGCGTGGAGGGTGTGGAGGGTGTAGAGGGCATGGAGGCCGTGGAGGGCGTAGAGGGTGAGGAGGGTGTAGAGGGTGAGGAGGGCGTGGAGGGCATGGAGGGTGTGGAGGGTTTGGAGGGTGTGGAGGGTTTGGAGGGCGTGGAGGGTGTGGAGGGTATAGAGGGCGTGGAGGGCATGGAGGGTGTGGAGGGTGTGGAGGGTGGAGGGTATGGAGGGCGTGGAGGGCGTGGAGGGTATAGAGGGTGAGGAGGGCGTGGAGGGTGAGGAGGGTATAGAGGGTGAGGAGGGCGTGGAGGGTGAGGAGGGTTTGGAGGGTGTGGAGGGTATAGAGGGTGTGGAGGGCGTGGAGGGTGAGGAGGGTGTGGAGGGTGTAGAGGGTGTGGAGGGTATAGAGGGTTTGGAGGGCGTGGAGGGTGTGGAGGGTGTGGAGGGCGTAGAGGGTGAGGAGGGTGTGGAGGGTGTAGAGGGTGTGGAGGGTATTGAGGGTGTGGAGGGTATAGAGGGTTTGGAGGGCGTGGAGGGTGTAGAGGGTGTGGAGGGTTTGGAGGGTATAGAGGGTGTGGAGGGCGTGGAGGGTGAGGAGGGTGTGGAGGGTGTGGAGGGTGTGGAGGGTATAGAGGGTGTGGAGGGTATAGAGGGTTTGGAGGGCGTGGAGGGTGTAGAGGGTGTGGAGGGTGTGGAGGGTATAGAGGGCGTGGAGGGTGAGGAGGGTGTGGAGGGTGTAGAGGGTGTGGAGGGTATAGAGGGTGAGGAGGGCGTGGAGGGTGTGGAGGGTATAGAGGGCGTGGAGGGTGAGGAGGGTATGGAGGGCGTAGAGGGTGTGGAGGGTATAGAGGGCGTGGAGGGTATAGAGGGTGAGGAGGGCCTGGAGGGTGTAGAGGGCGTGGAGGGTTTGGAGGGTGAGGAGGGCGTGGAGGGTGTGGAGAGTGTAGAGGGCATGGAGGGCGTAGGGGATGTAGAGGGTGTAGAGGGCGTAGAGGGCGTAGAGGGTGTAGAGGGCGTAGAGGGCGTAGAGGGTGTGACTGCGGAGCCGTCGGCAGGTGAAAGGAGAGAAGAAACGGAGAAAACTTGGCGTTAAAAACAGACTTGGAGAGACCTGGAGGGAAGGTGGTCCAGCTCTTCCACTTCTGTGTGACGCTGAACACATGTTGGGATAAACGCTGCACTCATCCATGTCGTTATCCATGCTTGGCATCCAGCTGCTCCATGGATGCCCTGTCTCTCCTCCTTCTTTTTCTTCTTCTTCTTCTTCCGGGTGGCCCTAATGTGGGCATGTCCGCCATGCGGGTTCCCTCATCAAGCCTGGAACTGAAACATGAAACTTCTGCCGAGCCGGCGAGCATTTAACAACAATGATGCAGCCATCATCTCTCACACTGTAACGCAAAATAGACGACGTTCCTCATGGAATTTCTTCTCTATCGTTTTGTTCCCCTCTAAGTCACAGTTGAGGCTGCCGCTTTGGATTTCAGCGGCACTGAGCTGAGTTAAAACATTTGTTTATCCTGCAGTCTAATAGGCTGAAACCTACACGCAGCTCTGTTAAAGGACAAATTCAACCTAAGAATTCAAGTTATTAGCCATTATCTGACTGTGTGAAGCTTCTGCGACCATGAAACCGCAGGATTATTTAAACAAAAAAAAAAAAAAAAGAAGTGAATTGAGACAGAATCCTCACTCTGCTCTTGTGTGCAGCATCCAAAGTAAATTTTGGTCCATTAGGGGAATAAATCACAATCTCATGGCTTCTGGACAGCAGATATCTCCTTTCTGGCCCAGACGTCTCTGACGACTTGACTTTTTGAGTGAAACTGTGTGAAAGGTCGTCATGAACTAACAAGGAAGGACATCAATCATTCAATATCACAGCCAATCACATTGTGGACCAGCTGATCAATCTGTGAGATTTTTCATCAATATTACTTTGTTACTTTAAAAATTAACACTTTTAAAAAAAAGTGTTTTAGCAAATTATACATATTCATTCATTCATCTTCCATAGCCGCTTCTTCCCGAGCTCAGGGTCACTGGGGTCTGCTGGAGTCTCTCCCAGCTGTCATAGGACGAAGGCAGGGTGACACCCTGGACAAGTTGCCAGTATTATACATTTTATGTTGTTTTTTATTATTATTATTTATTTTTTTAAAAAAAGCTCTTTTTCTTTTTGCCCCCTCAAAAAACACGCAAACAGACGAGTCGACAAAAACATGGTAGCTGTAAATTTCGACACAAATACATGCATTCCTTTTTATTCACAAAACCAGTCCAATTTTTCCTAAACAAATACAAAGATTGGTTATTATTTAAAAGCTGTAGCTACCCAGCAACATAACAAAAACAAAAACAAAAAAAATCATGAAAATATAACAAATAAACAACAGACAAAAAAAAAAAAAAAAAAAAAAACTAAACATAATGTAATCTTGTCTCAGTGCGTTCAGTAGGGTCGACTCAGAGCAAGTGCTGCGTCTTGATGCTCGTTTGCCCTGAGCAGCGTTGGCACATGCTCAGTGTGGCCACAGTAACATAAGGCTGCCAGTTTCACTCAGGGGGAAGAAAAGTTTTGGGAAGGCGGGGAGGGGGGGGGGGGGGAGTAGTGACGGCTCTGGCGAGCAGCACCTTTCAACCTGCTGCGGAGTCTCTGCTGCACATCTGCCCCATTACACAACCACCACCTCCCAGAGAGAGAGAGAGGGAGGGACAAACCCCACAACGACAACACATTGAAACATTTCCGTTGTCCTTCCGACACCCCCCCGCCCCCCCGACCCCCGACCCCCGACACACCCCCACCCTCACCCTCACCCTCACCCCTCCCCCACCACCCCAACCCCGCCGCCCGGCTGGAAAATGAATCTCAAAAAATCAGACGAGGCCTTTAAGGAACTCAACGGTGAAAAGTTACAATAATGCTTGCCGTTAGCCACTAGTCTTGAAATATAGCTGTAAATTTACATTCTCTACACAAGTACTGTTGCTTTCCACACATGAACAACATTAACACCAAACACAGAAATTAGTTGATTGTCCACACTCGGCCCGTCATCCTGTTTTCTGGCAATGAACAGTTCCACGTTTGAGCGACAGAAGGAAAACAAAACCAAAAAAAAAAAAAAAAAACTGCTGGAAAAAGGACGAAAGGTACCAAAAATGGAAACATACAAAAGGGAATGAACATTGCCATAGATGTTTTTCTTTATGCTTCATTTTTGGTTCAAGGAATAAGTAGGTGCATCCATTACCCGATTAATTTTTTTTTCTTTTAATGTCCTTTTTTTTTTTTTGTTTTAGTCCTTTTTTTTCCCCGCTATAATTTTATTTGTTGCTTGGTTGTTTATTAGCCAGTGTCTGTTTTCCGGAGACAGTCCAGGAGTTGGCATTGCACTTGATGGCAGAGCTTTGGGTAGGGGGGGAGTAGTAGCTGGGTTCAGAGGAGCAGGAGGAGCAGGAGGAGGAGCAGGAGGAGGAGCAGGAGGAGCAGGAGTCCTACTGGAACCACCGGAACGCCGCTCCTGTAGGAAGCATCACCTTCTTGGAGAAACAGAAGAAGAGGAAGGGAGGGGGGGGAGGGGGAGAGAAAAGAGAGAGAGAGGGGCGGGGGTTGTTAATGGCACATTTAAAAATAATCCACTTTGCAAACATGATTCCGCCAAACTAAAAATGTCTCCTTCGGTTTATTTACGACTTCCAAGCGCTGCGACATCCTCCATTGTTATGACTGCACTAAATGATAATGAACACAGTTCCTAATTCAGCCGCCGCGCCAGATGGAACGTTTCCTAAATCCTCTGGATCCATCTCAAGTATCCATCTGGTACGGAGCCAACAGAAAGCGAAACTTGGCGGTTGATTGGATCAACCTTCTGTCTGTTACGTTCAAGCGAACCAAGCGCTCGTCCGACTGCCAGTTGAGCCGCGAAGCCGGAGTTTCAGGTCCAAACCGGCAGCCCACGAGCAGCAGCCTTCAGAGCCGCTCTTTGTTCTCCTGTATTTTGGGTAAAAGTGCAGCATCTTTGCTGATCTCTTCAGCAGCGGCGAGGCCCGCAGTCACTTCCTGTTTTTGTTTTCTTTGCAGGTTGGGTGGGGGCGGGGTGGGGGGTGGGGGGGCTTCCTGGTGCCGTCAGCACTGCACGGAAGCTGATTTCTGCTAAACGAGAAGCTTTTCTTTTCTAAAGCTGGAGGCGCGAATGAGAGTTCCAAATTGAAAATGTTGAAAACAGTTTTGAAAACAGTTCAATGGCGGAGGCCGTCGCCGGAGTCAAGGGGGATGAATTTCCTCCTCCTTCCGTCGGCACCGCCAATGTTTTGGATTTCAATTCAACACAACTAACAGATTAAAGAGATAAACATGTTTTCGAGCTCTTTATTCCTGGAGCAACGTGTGTGTGTGTGTGTGCGTGCGTGCGTGCGCGTGTGAAATCCCCACCTCGCCACAGGAGCGAGCTTCAGTCGTGGCTTCACACACAAAACCCAATATGCCACATTTATTATTTAGCCGCCTCACACACGCACCGCTCTCCCACACCATCGCCCGGTGATTATTCCGCTTTCCTCTCCTTCACCCCGCTCTCTCGCCGCCGTTATCAGTGTGTCTGATTGCGCCGAGCGGGAGCGGCGCACACGCATGCAGCTGCAGGGCTCGGCAGCGGGCCTGCCAGTCAGGAGATAGAGAGCCGTCTCGCTCCCCTGAGCCGCTCCACGCTTGGCGTCCCGCAAAGTGCAACCCGATTCGGCGGCACGGATTCCTCCTTTAAGCCAGATCTGCCCGGAGCCAGGCGAGGAGGAGCTCGGCAACATTTATGCACCCACACACGCTCGGCGATATGTATTCAAGCGCGGTCGCACACCTCCACACACACGGCGGCGGCGGCGGCACGTTAAAACAGACGCCTCTAAAAAAAAATAAAAAAATGAAAAGAAATTACACCAACCGATTTAAAAATGATCTCATTCAAATGTAGCACGAGTTCACATCGAACCCTCGACTTCAGGTCTTCTCAAAGACACAAGAGATCTCTGCTAATATATATAGAAGTATCTCATGCTTTACCTTCTCTGGTTTTCTTACACCACAAGGAGCCGCGTAGCTTTGTTTAATTGTACCAGAGCACACATTGCATATTTAGATTCAATTTAGGGTGAATTTTGACGGCGACGAACATCAATAAATAAACAGAAATTTGAAGGTTAACAGCAAACAGATTGCCGACATTTTTCATGGACGGTGCGTTAAATATCATTAGCGCGCCATCCATCTCGGCGGTGACCTTTCCGCAGCGGCGCTCAGCTGTAAAGAAGACAGTCGGAGGGCAGCAACATCTGGCACCGCCACAGATGTCAGAGGACCTGGGAGGGGCCTCGCGGGGGCCACGCCGGCTCGGCGCCGCAGCGTGCGTGCGTGCGTGAGAAAGCGGCCACAGATCCCCCGGCTCCACTGCGGAAGGCAGCTGCCCGTGATTATCAAACACGACTAATCGATGGGGAGGGAGGAAAAGAGGAAGAAAGGAACAAAAAAAAAGATGGCGGCGGTTCGCGAACAGAGAAAAAAACCAAACAAAAACAAAAAGAGGGTCCTGATTGCGCAGGTTCAGAGGGATCTGGGGGTGTGAAGTGGCCGATCGCTAAAATCGATGGAGAGGGTTTTTTTTTTATCGTCAAGGAAAGCCAACAAATTTGTCTCTGCCAGCAGAGATGATGTGAGCAGCCTCTGAGACGAGGCAGGACGCGTCCTGCATTTATTTATTTATTTATTTAATATATTTATTTTTCCCCAAGTTCAGCCGCTCCAGGAATGACCTGAATCGACCGCAGTTCAGTAGCAGCAGCAGCAGCGGCGGCAGCTGCACAGGACGCCGCCACCGCCGCCGCTGCCGCTATAAAAGGCGGCGCACCGGCAAAGTCAACGTTGTCATAGTGACGTCCAGCGGAGGACGACAGCTTTTCCGGCGAGGAAGTGGCTTTTTTTTATTTTTTGTCAACACAAACGAGCCGCGGCTCGCCGGTCTGAGCGCTGCTGCGTTTGCTGGCCGATGTGCGCGCAGATAAAAGGCGAAAAAAAGTCTGGAAAGCGTTTTGTCGATCGCCCAGTGTGAGGAAGGGAGACAGGAAGCAAAGGTAAACAATACTGAGGGCAGCGACAGGAGCAGGGACGCACATTTAGGGGGGATAGTCGCCTCAACTGGCAACCAAAGTGAGCAAACACTTTGTGCTGAACCTTCACATGATTGATAGAAAGATAAGTGAAGGGCTACAACTGTGGAAACCTGCCGCTCTCTTTTTTTGTGCAACTGTTGTGCAATGAAAGTCAACTCCACCATTTTTTTTTCTTTCCCTTTTTTCATTAGGCCAAGGTTCTTATCACGGCATCTCTGACACCGAGCCATCCAGCTTCTGTTTTTAGAAACCCTGCGATCCACCGCTGATCTATTACGCTGTGAGATTTCCTCTCTCACACCTCCGGTCTCCGCGCCGCGCACGTGGGATGAATTTCTGTCTGCCGTTCACAAAAATTGCAGCAACGTTTCAAGCAGTCGTGACCTCCCGCTGGCGCACGCCGACTGCTTGGTTGCGGCTGAAGCGCTTCCTTCAGCATGACTCTCAAAAAAACCAAAGTTGCTGGCTGCAGCGATGCCTTGGTGTTTGCAGGAAGAGACTCAAGAATAGAGAAAATAATGAGCCACAAGTTCACCCAGACTATGATAGGGAGCGGATCATGGCAGAAACTTGACTGGCTTGGTCGGGATGAAAGATTTTGAAATCAGACTGGGGGAGTTGAGATTTCAATAAATGTGTTTTCAAGGAGTTGAAGCAAATTCTGCCATTCTGCAGGTGTTACTGCCAGCTGCAGGGACATAAACAGACATTTCCCCATATTTCCAAATGTAAACGAGCGTGTCTAAAGCTGAATATGGAACTTCTGGCTTATCTGTTCCTCTTCAGCAAAACAACAACAACAAATATCCCATTGCCTAATTGTTGTTGTATTGTTATTAAAAACAACACTGCAGGAAATAATTTCTGCTGATTGACATTTTGTGAGAAAGTATGTGTTGAGAACAGAAGAGCCCTGCTGAGGTGGTGGGTCTGGCCGTGTTATAACCTGCTTATGACCGAGTCCAGTGTGACTGGGACACGACCTCCGTCTCCCTCTGATTAAAGGGGCTGTTTGCTTCATCCAGATGTCAGTGTGTTGGTGCGACACCTCAGCTGCCCTGGCCGCCTTCCCTGCCTCTGCCCCCACCCCCCATCCCCCTCTCCCACCCCTCCACCCCTCCACCCCCCCTCTGTCCGCTCCAACTTGTCCCTCCGTCTCCCCAGCAACTTGCCCACACCCACATGTGTCTCGGTGTCCGTCTGCATGCCTGTCACTTTGCATGAGCCTCCTCTTTCCTGCCTGTCTGGTGTACGGTGTCTGAGAGGCAGGCGGGAGGGAGGGCGGGAGGGAGGGAGGGAGGGAGGGAGAAGGAGGGAGGGCCAGTGGAAAAAGAAAAGAAGAAGAAGAAAAAAAAACCCACGGGGGAGAAGGCCGCTTCCGTATCGAGCCGCACGTCACGTGGTTCCGAGGGATGATGAAGACGCCGGGTCTCGACTCTCATCACGGAGCACATTAATGCTAAAAGTAGACAAAGGCTCTGGGCTCGTCTATTTCCAGCCCGGCCCACAGGTGGAGAACATCCCCGACTCGGAGTCACATTCAAGTGCGCCGGGGAAAAAAAAAAAAAAAGATGGCGATCTTCAACTTCCTCACCACCCCCACCTCCCCTCCCGCCTCCCCCCTCCACCACTACCCCCCGGAACCCGGCGCCGCCGGAGGGGATTCAGCCGTCGAGCAGAAAAGGCAAAAACCCGCCGCCTCTTCCCGCTTTTCCGATGCGGCGGCGCTCCCAGAATAAATCCAGACGTCTTGGGCCGGCGAGCCGCGAGGCGGCGGAGGCCTCCGCATGCTCACTCCCCCTCACTTGCCAATTTTACGCTCCCCTTTGAGCCGCCGCCGCCGCTGAAACGCGCTTCCAGTGGAGCCCGTCAACACCCTTAAAATAAGCAGCGCGGCTGCCGGATGGCACTTGTGCAAAAGGGGAGCGGCGAGCGTGCGTCCCTCTGTGTGTGTGTGTGTGTGTGTGTGTGTGTGTATGAAGCGTGCGGGCATCGGGGTCAGCGGCCACACACACACGGCGGCGCAACAAAGTCAGCGTCGGCCTGCGTGCGTGCGAGCGGACGTGTGAGCCGCCGCGCTAAGACCATGTGACAGGCTCGACCCCGAGACACACGTGAGGAGCGTCGGCCGGCCCCTGCCGAGGCTGCACGGTCGCCGACGCGGCGCTCTGCCTTTGATTGGTCGGGGATGTGACACGGCGGCGGAGCTGCAGCTGAGCCTCACTGCGGCGCAGCGCCGGACCGTCTCCTCCTCTGGCACAGGTGCTGCCCGAGTCAGCATGAATATGCATGAAGGCCTCCGAGGGGAGGCAGGAACGTCTCTCTCTGGCCGAGAAAGTCCAGACAACACGGCAAAGCAGCAACACACACACACACACACACACACACACACACACACCCAGCGGATCATCGACTCAGCGGCCATTTATTCTTCTCCAGCGTGAAAACTCTCTGCTCCTCCTCAGCTGATCCCGGAGCAGCGCGACCCTGCGTGAATCTCCTCCTCTGACATTCACCTCGTGCTGCTGATGACATCACATCCGCCGACAGCGCGGCCCGGCCTGTACTCTCTGATCTAATCACACGCCGAGCAAGAAGTGTTGACTTAATAACGGCGCCACTCGAGACGAGTCGGAGGCTGCTAATGTGGAAAGTAAGAGCGCTGGAGGACAAATAAAAAGCAGTAAATATTGAAATGTTGCTCCACTGTCAGAGCTGTGCGGCGGGCGTAGGATGCCAGCGTGAACCAGACGGCTAACAGGCGGCAAAATATTGAACTAGTCTGGAAAAAAAATAAATCTTCTAACTTATTCTTGATGCTTTGTTCGACCCGTGCACTTGCACAAGGGAAAAACAAGGTGACAGCAAAGCAGGCGCAGAGGATGGAAACCAACACCGGGCTAAGGGTGTCACAGCCTGGGAGAGAAACCAGGACCCTTTTTGATGTCACAAAGGGCTGGTTTTTAGAACTGTGTCTTTTTGAAAGGGCAAAAAAAACATTTCTTATTATTATTAAACAGAGAGAGATTGTTGTTACAAAACATTGGTAAAGTTAACGGCCCAATTACAGTCGAGATATTATAATGTGTTCATAATTTGAAAAAAAAAATAGTCCATGTTCCGAAAGAAAAACAAATGTATTACTAAAACAGTTTATGGCCTGAATTTGTTGTTTTTATTGTGAGTGTGAAGCAAAGGAGGGAAAAAGGCGGGAAATTCTCTCGGGACGTTGTTAAGAGCTGAACGGATTCACGGAAGCATCGCTGGTCTGCCGTTTCCCCCGAATTCATTTGCATCATCGTCATCAGAGTGCGACGTCAGCGGCAACACGACGACTTTTCTATCAACATGGACGCTGATGAATATTCAAGCCCCCTTTGGGTTTGGCATCCGCGGTGTGAACAAGCGGCATTAGGCAACGTGCCACCAAAACACTGAAAAATCACAAACCAAACTGAAATTGCCCTCAGCTCCAGACGTTGAGTCGCACCACCTACATAGCACCATGACACATTTCACCATTTTGGTGAATCACCAACAAAAAAAAAAAAAAGTAAAACGAAGCCGGGCGACACGGTGGCGCAGTGGTTAGCGCTGCCGCCTCACAGCAAGGTCATGGGTTCGATTCCGGGGCCCGGGCCTGGGACCTTTCTGTGTGGAGTTTGCATGTTCTCCCCGTGTCTGCGTGGGTTCTCTCCGGGTTCTCCGGCTTCCTCCCACACTCCAAAAACATGCATGTGAGGTCAATTGAATATTCTAAATTGTCCGTAGGTGTGCATGTGAGTGTGAATGGTTGTTTGTCTCTATGTGGCCCTGCGATGAACTGGCGACTTGTCCAGGGTGTCACCCTGCCTTCGCCCTAAGACAGCTGGGATAGGCTCCAGCAGACCCCGTGACCCAGCAAACATTAATTTACAGGCCGACTAAACGACAGCAGCAAACAACGGGGGAGACTCGTCAGTCAGCGAGGAAATCAGACATTATTACTATGTTATTGTTGTTGTATTTGCAACAGTCACAAAGGCCACGACGCAGATTGTATACACCTGATAACACAAAAGAAAGAAAGTGAGCATGGAGGCCACAGTTCCATCAGACTGAAGGCACGTCCGCGTCAAGAAGAGCTCGGCTGAGGGTTTTTCTCGCCGGATTAGGTGACGCACGTCTGGCGTGGAAGCTCCCGCCAGCCGTGGCTCATCAACACGGCAACAGAACACCTGACCAGCCTTCCTTGAATGTCACAGAGACAAGGATCCGGGTTTCAGTCATTTATTTATTTATTTCGTTAACCGCGCGTCCTCTTTCCAAAACGCGGGGATCCGTTCCAGAACGTTTCACGCGCTGCTTCACTGGAAGCGACGTTTAATTTAGCTCATTATAAGATGATCTCGCGCTAAAAGCCTCTTCTTTCATCATTTCTGTTTACTGGTGGAAGAAACGGCGGCCTGGCCGCCTGTCAGCACACTCTCAGATTCAGCCTCTCATCAACTCTGGGTGGCCCCCCCTGCTCAGGCAGGCCTGTGCGTGTTATAATACATTCATCAATTTATTACATAAGGCCAGAGTGACACGATCGGCCGCCGAACAGAAAATTATTTTCTTTCGAGGGAGAACAGAATTGATTTTTGGCGACTGGTTGGTCCCGCCCACCGCGGCCGGGGTGAGTTGGGCCACCGGGTGTGATGGAGGTGAGTGACGGGACGTCTGCACGTCGGCACCATTGAGATGAGCAGGAGCGTCACGGCAGAGAAGTGCAGCAGCGGCGGCGGCGGAGGCGACAAGAGCGTGGGGGGGTTGGAGGGGGTTGGTGGGGGTGGGGGGGGGTGGTGCACGTGCCACGCCGACACCTGGTGCTCCAGATGACGGCTCTGCAGCCAGATGGACCCCCGCTATAAGCGCGCACACATGATAATACCCATGCATGTACACTTGGAGACAAACACAGACTGTGCACATATTCCAAGATGCGTTCAACTCTCTGCCTGCCTGCGCGCCTTCGAAAAAGCACTTTAGCAACATATGCGTCAGCAAGTGCAGCAAGGACATGTGCTGCCGCTGATCACGTGGGGGGAGGGGGGTGGGGGGTGGGGTTCAGCCGGCGAACCAGCTCTCGACGCTTTTTTTTTTCCGCAGACTTCTGGAGAAGAGATTAAAGAGACCCCGCGGTGCTCGCTCGCCCTGCACGAGCCCGCCGCTCTCCTCGCCACCTGTCACTGCCCGGATCAGATGCCACCGGCCGGACCAAACCCGCCGCCGCCGCCGCCAGGAGCCTTAAAGGCAAACGACACTCAGGTGTGACCACGGAAAGGCCTTGCCAATGTCCAGGTCAGATCTCTTGGTGATGCCGGCGCAGGTTATTCAACTTATGCAGGTAATTCTTTATTTAAAGGTCCAGTGTGTGAAATTTTTAAGGAAGCCCACCTGACAGCCCGTTTGGTATTTAGTTCACTGTCAGGCAGGATTCCTTAAAGAATGGCAGCGAAAGATGGCAGCTAACTAGGAGTAAGACCACCCAGAGGCTAGAAGGTTGTGGGTTCAATCCCCTGCCAGGTCATGAAATAATATATAATAATGGTGTCATTGCCTCCTTGCTTGGCACTCAGTGTTTGGGGTTGGACTTGGGGTGCAGTGATTCCCTGGCGCAGCACCGCTGCTGTGGATGATGGCTCAAATGTTGAGGACCATTTTCCCATCCTTCAGGATGTGACAATCACTGGGACTTTAACTGTAATATGAAAACTGTTCTAAGGGGAGGAAAACCAAATGACCTTTAAAGTACTGCCAGTATAGACTTTTATTAATGTATTTATGGGCGGTATGTGAAGCTTATAAGGTAGAAAGCCAATAGAAAAATCATAAATCAAACCAAATCCTACACATTGGATCTTTAAGTAGTAGCTGTTGCTGTTGTTGGGTTTTTGTTGTTTTGTTTTTTTTAATAGAATGCACCAACCCGCTGCCGCCACCAGGGCCCCTCTCTTACCTCCAGAGCAGCCGAGGGTTTCTTCTTCAGCTCCTCGCACTTGCGGAACTTGCAGATCTGGTGGCCCGTCTTGCGGTTCCGGCAGCTGCTGCATTGCTCGCAGTTAATCCGCCGCCGGCAAGGTGGGCACATGCCACAACGTTTTCGCTTCTTTTTCCCGGAGTTGATGGCCGAGGCCAGCTCGCTCTGCGCCGGGTACTCGGCCAAGCCGGCCATGTGCAGCGCACTGTCCGCCAGAAACACTCCAGCAGGCGTCATGATGAAAAGCCCCGGGTTGAAGGGGAATCCGCCCCCTACTCCATATGGGAAGTCGACGGGACCACCGACGGCGTCCGTGACAGACGTACCCTCCAAGTCGCTCGCCCCCGAGCTCGCATCTCCTCCTCCGCCTCCGCCGCCGCCGCCGATTCCCATTCCCATGCCGCCGGGCAGCAGCATGTGCTCCATACCGGCCCGCTTTAACAGTGCTGCTGCCTGGGCAAAGTGAAGCAGGCCATTCTGTCCCTCCAGAACCTGTTCTAAGGTCCGGTCCAACTTGGACGACGCCAGCGTGGAGACGGTGGGCTGCTGCGGCTGCTGCTGCTGCTGCTGCTGCTGCTGCGCCTCTTGCGCCTGCTGCTGCGGCTGCGGTTTGGCCGCATGGCTCTTGGCCTCGCCGCCGTTCGCGTGTCCATTGGTGGCGGCCGACGTCACCGCCGTGTACTGGGAGAGCGTGCGCGAGTTCTTGAGGCTCCGGTTGAGGGGCGCGCTGATGATGCCGCTGCGGTTCCTGCGCTCGATCGCCGGGGAGGCCGTCTTGCAGCTGCCGCTCCGCTCCTGGCCCTCTGTCCGGCTCCCCTCCGGCCGCCCGCTAGACATGTTCCAGAGCGTGCGTGCCTGGGGTTGGGGGGAGGGAGGGCGGGGGCGGGGGGGCGAGGGCGGAGGGGAGGCAGGGGCCAGGGGAGGGGGGGGCCGAGCGAGGAGGAGGTGGAGGAGGAGGAGGAGGTGGAGGAGGAGGAGGGGGAGCAAAGAGCTTTTCACCGCCCGTCTCTGCGCCCCGGTGAGAGTTGCGCCTCACCTCAGCGGACCAATCAGCCGGTCGACAACAGACGGGCCCGTGCCTTCTGGCCGCTCTATAGCTGAGCCCTCATCCACGTCCTTCCATGTGCCATCTGGAAACCTAACACAGGAGAGAAGAGAGGCAAATTATATATCTGATCAACCCAACGCCGAGAAACCAAGGAATTCTTCTCCTTTTTTTTACTGATTATTTTGTTAGAAGAGTGGACAAACCACCAAACAACTTGGGAATTTTAGAGGTGACTTTGAAAAGGAGCCACCTTACGCAAAAATCAATCTTGTCTCCGTTTTTAAACAATGGTGTGTGTCTCCAGTCGGACAATGACAACAACTAAAACCCAGAGTTTTTGCTGGAGGCCATAAACAGAGGGATATGCTGTTGTCTAGACAGCTAGAGTGGATTTTTTTCCCCCTGTTGTTTCTGTAGTTTATTAATCATGCAGGTCTGCTCCACTGGAGTCGGATGAAGATGAAGAATAATGATGTGAAAATTGGTTTTGATTACGGAACCTCCAACACTCTTCAGTCCAAAACCCCGCCAAAACATTTCACACCAAAATAATGACCAAATAAGCAAAACAATTTCAGGAGATACACATGGACTAATTTCAAAGTAAAGGGATGAGTCACTCAACACAGAATTATCACCCACGTGTTACTCACCCCAGTGTTGAGGGAGGTTCTGGTGACGTGTTCTAATCCATGTAACCATTCTGGAGTTTCACAGAGGGAAAGAATTCCTTCCAGTTGAACAATGACAGCAACGAACCAAAAAAAAAAGAAAATGCATACTGCTCGTGTGATGTCATACAAGTGTCCAGGAGACTTGCCAGTCCAATTTGTCTCAGAACTGAAACGTTAACACGGCGTTTTTAGCCAAAATATCGCCTGCAGCCACCTTGCCAGCTGCCTGTATGCATGCGTCTTCCATGTAGTCGTGGAGGAAGACAGTCACTCAGTGCCAGACGTTGCTCTTGGCAACGTTCATGACTCTGGTGGCCAGTTTTGGCTAAAAACTTGGTGTTAACGTTGTCGTTTCAAGACAAATTGGATTGCTGCTACTTCTGGACGACGCCACAGGAGCGGCACAGAGTCGTTGTATGTTCATCTGTTGTTTTTTTTTTTTTATGTTTGAGTCCACAACAGGCTCCCAGTGGTGGAATTCTTTCCTTCCATGAAACACAAGAATGGCTACAGGGGTGAGAAACGTTCACCTCCTCTACGGACGCGAGGGTGACAGTAAAGATTTTGAATTCATTTAATTTTGGCTGAACTATATCTTATTCTTTGATCCATGTGATTCTTCTTCATTGTGTCCTTTCTAGTTCCTCCCCCTCGCCCTTCGCATCACCTGTTTCTCTTCTTATTTCTTTGCTTAATGTGCAGTTGTTGTTTTTTTTTTACCTCTCCAACTAACAGCGGTTCCGTGGTGTTGAAATTCATGCAACACTCTGGGGTCACTCTGCTCCACGCAGACTTTTGGAGTAACACACGTACACCAGCCCCTCATTGACATGCAGCGGCCTCAGCCCGTGTTTGCACCTGTTTTCATTCACACGCACATTCTCAGCCGATCACCTGCAGCACACCCAACAAGGAGGTCCGCAGTCTGTTAGCACGGGCGTCTGTCTCAGCGCTCCATAACTGCTGTTTTCATAAATCACATCTATTTTAGTCTATATCTTTAATAATGTCGTCTTTCACACACACTGAAAGGCCTCCCTGAGGCTTCCTTTACCAAGTAAACGATTCATAAATAAATTATATTACCATGACTGCAGTTTTCCCATCCAAGAAATGTTGCATTTATCGATTAACAATTGCAGGCTCATTGATCCGGGTGAATAAGACGGTAATAAAATATGAGGGACAATGAATGTCTGTCTCCGAGTAGCCTTTCTCACACCCGGCTCTGATGTCAGAGGTGAGTCAAAGTTGAATTTGCCTCCATTCAATCTACGTGTCATGCACTACACAAGTTGTTCAGACACCACTGTCTACACCTCTTCTTTTTCAAAAGACATAACCTGTTGAGACGTATAGCTGGGTAATAGCTGAGGCAAAAAGGGAAAGGTAGCCCGTCAACTGGGGTCATGCATGCGTGAGCGGAGGATTCCTGGGACTGCTCATCTGTGAACGGAGGAACTATGCGGCTATTCTCCTGACCTGTCCGCGTTCGCAAACAAGCCCAGCAAAACCTCCCACAGAAAAGCTGAGGAAATGGCCGGGCCGGTCCTTATAAGGGAAACAAAGGGGAAGGGGGGTGGAGGGGGGGCGTGGTGGTGGCGGCGGCGGCGGTGGTGGTGGTGGGGGGGGGGGGTGTCTGTGCAGTGTGTGGAAATTGGAAGGCCAGAATTAGTGGGAGGTAAAGCTTCAAAGGCAGGAGCACAGCCCCCACATTCTCACCAGCTCAGGGGGATGTGGCGCCAGCGAACCAGAGCCAGCTCCGCAGCCCCGCAGCCCCGCAGCCCCGCAGCCCTGGAGTTTCAGTTTCTCCTGCCACAGAGTCCAGTTTCCCAAAAGCATCTCAAACTAGCTGCATCTCTGCTCAGCTGCCGGTTGAAACGCCGCTGCAAATCAGCAGAGCGATCGGTGCGGGATATAAGGTTCAGGACCACACCGGATCTTAAACCAAGTGGTACTTAATCATATGGTGTGGGGTGTGTGTGTGTGTGTGGGGAGGGAGGGTCTAATGACTGGTTGTCTGCTTCACATCTATCAAAGGTAGAAATCTGGGTAACCACTTGTACAACAGCATTATTCATTGATTTCTCATGGCTTGGGAAAATATCCAGCTCTGATCCGACGGCTTCATCAATGCTCTAAACGCGGTGAATGAGCTGAAAGGCGGAGGAGCATTCCCTGTAAATAATGAAGTGGCGTGTTATGAATGGCGAAAATAAATGTGCTCTCCAGTCAGCCAATAAATCTGCAAAAGTTGGTGAGTCACAGGGGCGCGCTTTCAAAAATATCCCACATCAGGTGGAACGTTAATTCACCCAGGAAGTGCCATTAAGGCCTGTCTGCAGCAGCTGACCAGCAAATGACGCCACTGGTTATAAATAGAGGGGAAGAAATCAAGTCTTTTCCGTTTATATAAAGAAGAAAATCAGATTTCCGCTGGACGCTGTTGCAAAGTGCCGAACTTGATGGCCCCTTTTTATTCGCACGGCTGCGTTGCTCTGCGTCAATCGCAGCAACGTCTACTGTGCAAAAGGAAAAGGCACGCACGCGCACGTGCACGTGCACATACACACACGTACACTCACACTATGCGGTTGCGTCTTTTAAAATGTTTGATAGATGACTTTCTGGGGAGCAGGGCTTTTATAAGTTTGACCAGCTTGACTTTGAGCTTTGAGCTGGAACGCTTTAGTCATTAAGGCACTTGAGGGCGCACCATGGTAGCTCAGAGTAAACATACATCCTCTGAGCAGGGAAAACTGCCAATAACAAACACATAGGCTGTTTCATTTTTGGTTTTTGTTTTACTTTTTAATCATCCACTTTACTTGTGTGTGCTTGAAGAGACAAATAACTTCATTGCTTTTGTTCCAAGTCTAATCACACATGATGAGCTATGGTGTCTGTCTTTACAGACCAGTGTCATGTTTGCTCAGGTTTGGTCCTTTTCACTGTGACATTAGACTTAATGCTGCGGTTGGCATCCAGGCCTTCCACTCTAGCTTTCTGTGAAGTATCCCCACAAGAACACTATAATTAAGCCAAGTGGCCACATAGGAAAACCTATGAAAGACACATTTATGGCTCCCAAAGCTGCCTCAGCCTGGAAACAGGTATCCATATATTTTTTTTTTTTATATATATATATATTTTATTTCTTTAAAGCTATCCATTTCCAAGGTTTCTTTTTTTGTTAATCCATCTGCACACAGCATGTGGTTCAGGATTAGTAACTGAAATAAAGACCTGGAAATAAATGGTGGTCATGATCAATTTGGTCCAACAGCTACGTGTGAAGCCGCGTGTGAAGCCAACCAATGAACTCGGCTGCGAAACCACAATCAAAGCTTTCACAATAAATCCATAGATAGATAGATAGATAGATAGATAGATAGATAGATAGATAGATAGATAGATGTAATTATTGTACATATGTGCATATATCTACACACACATATATATACATACATGTATAGGTTTAGTGACTGTATAGAAAACAGTATTACCATAGGAAAATTTCAGCTGTGTTAAGATAAGTTTGAATGGTTAATTAACAGGCAATTACACTCTTAATGTGACTACAAATGTACTTTTAAAGAGTATTTTTTGAAGTACCTGTTGATAAGTGCTATTTTGCTGAGCTACAAAATTAGAGATCACGATATTACAATGCCTTTGACAGAAATAACAATAAATGGCAGCTGGGTGTTTGTCTTTCAATCAGCTAACAGCCTCAGTTCAGTCCAACAGCTGCTGGGTCAGTTAGCATTTATTACCAATTTGCTCTTTATAATTTGTCTATTTAAAATCATCATCAGCTCACAGGAAATTATGGATTTCAATGTTTTAATCCAGACAAACAAGCTATTATGATGCCGATCAACATTAATTTCATCCCTGTTTGATACTCGATCATCTGAGATTTTGTATTTGCACTGCAGCCTGTGTGTTGCACGAGTGTGTCAACACTGTAAAAGTAGCTACTCTGTATCGGTAAAATAGTCAGAAGAGGACAGATTATCAAAATCCTTTTTCAACGTATCTGAGCCTTGTGTCTGGAAACAACTCATCCACTCTTCAAACTCCTGATCCTCATTTACCTAAGATGGGTAACGCGTACACCACGGGCAGGTTGCCGGTTTAAATGAAGTCCCAGAATGTACTGACCCTCCACACCACGCTGCCAACTGGAGGGGTGGGCTGCGAGAGGGGGGTTATAGTATGACATGGTCTGTCTCAGCCAAGAATGGTTTAAAGGCTACCACGGCAGACTCCAGGAAGTCCTCGCCAGGAAACGGTCGCGTCAAAGTGTCTTTTTCAGCTGGCTGCTGGCACTTGCTTGCAGCCACAGAGTGGGGCCTAAACCGCCGAGGCAAAGTGGGTCATGACATGAAAATCCTCGCGCCAAAAGGGCTCAAACAGCTCCCAGATAAGTCAAAAGTTCAGTGTACAAATCATTAGCGACATTTGCTGCATATTAATCACAATGAGCAAAGGCAAACACTCTGATCTGAAATTGATAACTCTGCTAAACTTGACTCGGCACCATTTCAGCAACCCGACGCTTGTGTTTGCATAAATAGCTCATTCAACATCCACACATGGCTCTCGATTCAGTCCTGCTCCAAAACTTTCACTGTTACCTTGAAAATAATATATATACATTACCAGTCAAAAGTTTGGACACACCTTCTCATGTCATTTTTTTTTTTAATCTTTACAACTTTCTCCAAAGACATCAAACATATGAGCGAGATATATATTTAATTATGCAGCAAAGAAAAACGTGTTAAATAACTCTAAATATGCTTTTTATGAAAGGTGGCTGTTTTGAAGAATTGAAATATAAAACGTGTTTGAGTTATTTGACACTTTTATTGTTTCCTCCATAATTCCATGTGTGTTCATTCATGTGTGTTCATCTCACTGATGCCTTCATTGAGAAACTGTAATGTCAATAGTCAATTCATAGAGTGTGTCCAAAAGATTTTGACTGGTGGTATATAAATATATATATATGTATTAAAATATATATAAATAACTATTTGCCATTTTTTGTACTTTTTTGAGGGGGAAAAAAAATCATCCACTCCAGGGCCTGATTTTCTGCCAGTCGCTAAGCGGGGATGCAAAACAGCAGATGTGTGTTTTCAAATGAGTGTCAGTGGGCAGCACAGTAACAGCTGACTGATGGATGAACGGTTGGTTGGTTCAGCCGCTGAGTGGTTTGATCAATAGGCGATGGAGGGATGGAGCCGAGCATTTAGGGCTAGTCTGTGCTCTCATTGTTTTGGCATTGTCGCTCTGTCATAATAGCCATTCAGTCACAAAAAGCTAAATACCCCGGGGATCTGGGATGTTTTTCAAGAGTGGATGCTAAAATATTTACCACACGTTGACACGTGTGGCCAAACACAACATTTGTTCATTGTGTTTTGTCTGTTTGGTCCTTTTGTCGGCTGAACCCTCAATTATTTACATTTTACTTGGCCGAATAAAGTGCAACCTTGCTTTTTAACACCACGCAGTAGATACATATTAAATATTAACCTCTTTAATGCGCACCTAAAAGGACCCACATTGTGCAAAATTGACTTCATGTTTTCCAACAATAATCTGTGCCTATAACCTGTTAATGAACTCCGAGCATCCATTGGCTTCTCCACCTTGCAGAAAGTGAACGCTTTAACCCACTTCTGGAAATCCACCCCTTTGTGATGTCACAAAAGACCATGGTACGAGGTTAGCAACTTGTTTTGTAAACAGACGGCTATAATGTGCTGTTATGTAGAGCTGTGGAGCGCTGTCTGGGTTCGTCTCATTCATGTCAGTATGTTTGTCGGTCGCTCCACTGCAGTCTGGCGGGAAATAACACACACACACACACACACACACGTCTCTAAATGGCAACAATACGGCACCTTTAAAACTCTTGCATTTAAAAGTTGCCGTCGGTGCAGGTGCCGGGCAGGAGCCTCCAGCTTGAGGGGCGGAAGTGGCTTCAAATAATGAGGAGCTGAAGCTCTTCTCCTTCAGCGGTGCTACGAGGCGTTCGCTCAGTCACGAACCCATCGCCTCGCTCCACCTCGGCGGCTTAACGCATTAGTAGAGGCGGCGGCGACGACGCAACGCAGCGCGCGCGCACAGACTCACACACACTCACGCACGCACGCACGCACGCACGCAACGACCCCCACCGCCAGTGCAGACGCGTTGTCTGCGGACTCTGTCCTCGTCTCTCCACACACACGCGCGCGCGGTCCTCCCACCACCTCCTGTCGGCGCGCGCACACGGACGGACACGTGCTTCACAAGGCAAGCGGGGCGCGCCGCCGCGAAAGGGGAAGTCAAACCGCGCGGCCGGCGACGGTAATTGGACTCGAGGCTTCATCCATTGTGTGTCCGCGCGTCTGTCTCAACCCGCTGCGTCTCATACGTCCTAATTAGGCTGCTGCACGCACGCACACAAAAGTTCCGCGAGATAAACAAGCGCGGGCGCGCATGCTGCGACTCCAAATGAACCCCCCCACAAACATATGGAGCACTCGGTGCTGGTGGCGGATCGAAGCACGAGGGCTGGGGAGGGAGGGGGGCTAGGGGGGGGGCGCAGACTGACGGTAAATCTAGAAAGGTCTGCGCAGTGGACGCACGAGGGCCGGTGCACCTGGCAACTTTGTGGCGAGAATGAAAGGGGGGGCGCTTTAACAAAGACCGAGGCTCGTGCAGGCGCAGGTGGCGCTCCATAAGTTTGCGGCTTTGACGTCAGATTTTAAAAAAGGGAGGAGAAAAAAAAAGTTTGCCGACGTTCGAGACGTTGATAAAAAAAAAAAATAATGATAATGATACTAATAAAATATTCAAATGCGGCGGTCAAAAGGAATGACCGTGATCCGAGCGCGAGGCTCCGCGCAAGTTCCGCGCGCATCAGTCACAGCTGATCCACAATAAACCGTTTGGAAATCTCGAGCCCGAGCCCGAGCCGTGCGTCCGACGGTCGGCTGGGGACGAGCTGGAAGCCCCGCCAGCACCACCAGCGCCACCGCACAACATCCCGGACCGCAGACGCGCGCGCACAAAAAAAAACCATTTCCATCCCGTCTCGTCTCTACTTCTCTCTGGTTTTTTTTTGTTGTTGTTGTTGTTTTTTTTAATCCAAGTCCCAATAAAGCACATGACAATCTTTTGTCCGGTCGGCCGCCTGTGTGCGGTGCCAGCCCGCGGTCCTCTGCCTCTGCCGGCGGGGAGAGGGAGAGAGACGAGCCCCGGCGGCTCCGCCAGCTCCAACTTGACCCTGATTCTGAGATGACATCCCAACTTTGAGCAGACTTCAACAAAGTATGACACCCCTCACCACCACCACCACCACCACACACACCACCACCACCACGCACCTCCTCCCTCCCCTTCCATGCATCTGCATATTTTGCAAACAGTGGAGCCGTTTTTCATTCGCACCTACCCACAGCAGATCCGAGCCGATCCGAGCCCAGCCGAGCGTAGGGAAGGGAAGGGAAGGGAAGGGAAGGGCTCCACCAGTCCGAGCGCTCCGGCTCCCGCACTGGCGCGCCGGAACGGTGCCCACGACGGGGTGGTGGGGGGGAGGAAAGAAAAAGAAAAAATAGACTGAAGAAGAAATATAGGGAAAAGCTTATTCTCCGAGAGGAACAATCCTACAAGAGTTGTGTGTCTGCCGGTGACAGAGGAGGAGGAGGAGGAGGAGGAGAGGAGGAGGTGACGAGCCCAGATCCGCCGACAGTTATTTTGGAAAAGCGGACTTTCTCTGAGGCTGAACGCGTGGGTTCCCCCAGCTCTCTCTCTCTCGGCGCTCGCAATCCCACCTCTACATCCCCGCTCGCAGAGAGGAACATGCAAACACATTTCATAGATTTTTGGTGCTTCGTGGAAAAACCGAAGTGGACTTTTTGGCGCGGCAGCGTGGCGAGCGCGACAGCCGAGGCGACGGCAGCAACGCGAGAGGCCGTGAGGTTTGGGAGGACAGGGAGGAGGGAGGGAGAGAGGGAGAGAAAGAGGGAGGGAGGGATGGTTGTTATGAAGGTTTTAAAACAGGGACGTGTTTTTTTTTGTTTTTTGTTTTTTCAGAAAGAGTGTGGGCACCCAGAAGATGACTGCTGCCTGAGAGGCTGTTAGTAATAACGCTGCGGCCAAGCTGTGATTATGTCATAGAATTTTTATTCATGGCTAAATATCTTTATTTGAAAGCTGTAATGGGATGATCGCTGGTGTTTTCATTTGTACATCACAAACATACGTGGGTGTATCTCTTTACAATGGTTTAATTATTTTTCTATGTTTTTGATTACAATAAAGTCAAACCTCGTTGCTTATTTTTGAAACGTTTCCTATTTTAAAGCAGAATTATGAGTGACAACACAAATAACATTCTCTGTTTTGATACTTGGTGCAACTTGCTGAAATGAGTTGCAAAGTTTTTTTTCATATATATATATATATATTATTATATATATATATATATATATATATATATATATATATATATATATATATATTATTTTAGGAGAGAGATTGTGTCTTGTTGTGTGTTAAAATTATTTGGTTACTAATGTTTTGCATCAAAACAATATAGATGGTGAAAGGATTACTGAGGTCACGAAATTGTTTATTATTGGACCAGAATAAATGCACAACTTAAGTTCAGACCAAGCACGAAACAGCAACAGCTTAATTCAACCAAATTGCTCTCAGAAGTGAAACCTAAGAGGCAATCAACCCAAAATACAAGCAGAACATGGAGTCAGTTGGTGGCTCACAGCTCAAGTACAGTACATGACACAACAATATTACTTTGCAAATTGCCTTAAAATATCATATCTCTTTGGCAAATATGGGAAAGTGCACAGTTTTGCTAACAACTGCGTAGTGTTGAGATTAGCTAAGTATGCATAGCTATATTTTCTGACGCAGTGGATGTAACTCAATTTAAAATAAATATTGTTTATAGATAATGGGCATGGCTGATTTAAGAATTTTTGTGCTGAAAAAAAAAATAAAGTGAACAATAACACCGTGGTAAAGTTGGAAGGACTGGAGGGTGTATGTATGTGTACGTGTGAAAGCATCTCCTGAGTGTTTTTTCTGTGTTAAAATAAATGTTAAAAAAGACGGTTTTAATTTGCCTCAAAATGAAAGTTGCTTGAAATCACAATACACTCACAATCCTCATCCATGTTTTCAAATATTACCGTGGCTGAGTTGAGGCCGTCTTTCTCCTGCTGCTCGCCAGGCCACTGGTACGTCAAATCCATGTGGTTGAACAAACTTCCAACATTCATTCTGTCCGTTCCACTCTGGCTGCTGGGTAGTTTTTTTGAACTTCTCCCGACACTGTTTTGCTGTACGTCAGTCCCAGTGAGCAGCAGTCATCAGCTCTGGGACTCAGAGGACTTTTTCATTGCGTGTCGCTCCATCCACCTCTCTTTGAACTTTGTCTTTGGCCACCGAGCAAAAACACCTCTGCAGTTCTTCCTTTGCCCATGGCGCTGTTTCAAAAACTTTGAAGTTTTCACTATGTGAAGAATAAAAGACTGTCAGCATTAATGAGTTCATTGCGATGAGATTTTGTCCCTGCCATTCCCCCGTAGTCAGGTCCTCAAGCCGTAGCGCTATGTTTTGACTCTGCATCCTGCTAACGTTAGCAGTGTTTATTTTGTGCAATTTACACTGTGGTGATAGTTTCAGCAATCACCTGCACACTAAACATCCAGGTGTCTCTCAGACTGGCGAGGCACCGCTTTTACAAAGAACCATTCCAGAGTCAGGAAGTTGCTGCAGACCTGTGGATGAAAGTATAGCCAAGGAGCTAACTGGGCTATTTCTAAATGGGTGGCAAGTGAATGCTCTGACCCGTCGTGCACCTTACCATTGAGGGGAACAATTGTTCACGTACATATAAGATGTTTAAACCCAGAAATGAACCAAAATGGAATCCGGCAAATGCATTTGTAATAAATGAATCTAGATGCACTGTTTTGAAAGACTGATCACACAAAAGATTAAAAAGGAAATACTTTTTTTTTTTTTTTTTTTTAGTTCATTTGGTTCCCAAATAAGACACTCCAATAATATAGATCTGATATGGCCATAAAAGCTGTCTTGAAATGCAAAATAAAAGGATTTTAAACATGCAAATCAAAATGAGATTAATCGCGGTTAATGATGGGGAGCTAGAAATTAATTGCAATTAAAAAAAAGTAATTGACAGCTATAGTGGAAAAGTAAAAGGGCTTTTGGTTTTGTCCTTGCACTCATCTTTGGTCAAAACTCTTCCCCTATCAGTGCCCTGTTCTGTGCTGACATCACTGGGGTCCCAAGCGAGCCGAGCAGAGACCAAAGTTAGTACTGGTTAGCACCCAAGCCAACCCGACCTGACCCAAACCGAAGAATGTTTGCGGAAACGTTACCTTAGTGACATCACAATAAGCTGTTTTCCAGTCTTGTGTGTTTCAGGACACTCTCCTAGCAAAAGAACAAAGGATAAACTTTTCTCATTTCCAGTAAATTATTATTATTTATTTTAAATTAAGTGATCTATTTGTAAAAAAAAGAAAGAAAGAAAGAAAGAAAATTGTATTCCTTTACTCACCAAAAACAACACAGACAGACAAGCAAATGGGTGGAATTAGTTTTTCTTTTTTTTTTGTATACATATTTGTGTATTTCCATGGTGCTTGGACGGTGACGAATGGTCGCTATTCATCGTCCGCCACGCTAACACACACAGAGGACTGTCGCACACCACAGTGTTTTCTCCGGGGTGCACCGAGGTGATCCCGTGTCCTGTGTGTGTGTGTGTGTGTGTGTGTGTGTGTGTGTGAAAGACAGGCCGACCGGAAGCAGCCTCGGTGGCCCGGATACTGCCGCTCCTCTCCCCAGCCCGCCGGTCCAGTCCACCTCTTCGCTGCGTCCTGTCTGCTGGCAGGCGGCCAACCCAAGTGTGTGGAAATGACACCGCCAGGGCGGCAGAGATTTTCCTTCATTTCTCTCCTTCCCGATCGCAGACTGGCTGACATTGGCTAGAAAGTGGAGCAGCTCGTCAGGGACAATCAATGCGAATCGATCGAGCTGCGCGGTTGAAGCTCCAGAGCTGGAAAATATCGCGGCTGCTGAAGAGAAGAGAGAGAGAGAGAGAGAGAGAGAGAGAGAGAGAGAGAGAGAGGCGGCAGAGGAGGGGGAGGAGAGGAGGAGGTGTTCGGGCGACTGTCAGTGGCCAGACAGCCTCCCTGCAAACAAATATGCCGTGGCTCCCATAAACATGACACCCACATAGTAAATACTCCAAAGTTAAAACAAAAAAAAAAAAAAAAAAAAAGGGGGGGGGGGCAGCCTCCCCGTACGTGTCATCACACAGCGCACATGTGCACCCAAATAGTGTTATTGTTTTGATTGTTGTGTCTTCAGTGGCTGAATAATTTCAAGTGATGGTTTAAACAAAAACAGCTGATTTAGACCAACGAGCCAGTATGGCAGCAGGCGGGAAAATGCTTGAGAGACATTAACAAAACATGACAAATAATTCATTTTATCCTGAAGGGGCAGGGAATGTTTTTGAATAGCTTCATTTAACCATGTAGAATCTTTTAAAACGATCTTTAAAATGTCTTATTTTAGACGTCCTTTATTGACAAGTAATTCATAAGTATTTTACTTTGAAGTGCCATGCAGCACTATATCCTTCACGGTGTAAACTGAATGGTCTTTCACTACCACACAGCTGGCCAGATTATTATCAGTTGTCTGATTATTATGGATTATTATAAAATTCCTGCTGTTAATGTAACATGCAATTTCCCCACCTGGCCCTAATCAAGGCTTATTATATTTTGTCCTATTATACTCACCTGTTCAATGGACTCTTAAGCATTTGTTGAGTTCAGTGACGTGACGGGCAGGACGTTGGAAGCAGGAGAAATGAATGACGTCAGTTAACACTTGATCACGCTGTTTTTTTTTAATGATTGATTTAATAATATGCCGGTGATTAAAACACCTTATTTTGTTGTATGTTTGGGCCACATTTCCACCAATCAAACAAAATTCTGATTGGCATCACTTCACCTCTGCGTCATGTCATGATCAATGATCAAACAGCTGATTGTTTTAAACGCTTTGGAGTGACACTGGTCAATAGCTTCAGCTTCAACTCACATCAGCAGTCCTTAAGGTGAAGGGATTTTATATGTTGCTTTCCTGCCATGCCACGCCATCATTCATTGTATTGTTTAACCAGCAGCTAGTTCACCCAAACCTTTGAAGGTGGCCAACGTGGCCTGAAATACATTTGGATAAATTATAAATGCTGCCAAATCTGCTTTGGTTCAGTCGCCACATCATTTTACTGCTGTCCGCAGGTCAAGAGCTTTGACAGTCTTTGATGCCTTCATACTTTAATGAGCTATATTCACTCACATTGCAGGGTACTTGAAGCCAAAGCAGGGTGTTATGTGACTACACACCAATCGCTTAGTTTTGTTTCTTACTATTAAAAAGTCATTCAGAAACTGTAAGCGTCCGCGTCACAAAACAGACCAAGCATGTTTGTATGTAAACATACGGACAGAGAGAGAGAGAGAGAGAGAGTGTGTGTCTCTCTCTCTCTCTCTCTCTCTTTATCCATATACACTCACTGGACTCTTTACCAGGTACACCTCACAGGCACTGGCTATCTAACCAAGTGGCCGCTGAGTGTGTAAACATAAACATGCCTCGAGGTTGTATGTGCTTTGCGTTCAGTGATTCAGCTATTCTACATAATCAGGTTATAACCAGTGTGAGTTATATTGCTTTTCTATGGTCTCCAACCAGTCTGTCCATCCTGACCTCTGACCTTTGACATTAACAATGCATATTTCCTCCACACAGCTGCCGCTCACTGGATAATTTCTCTTTTGAGAAGCGTTCTCTCTCAAGCATGAAATGGATGTGATTTGATGAGAACCACAGTCGATCAGCAGTTTGTGAAACACTCAGTCCAGTACCGACACCCATGTTCACCACACCCACTACACCAACCGTTAAACTACTAACTCGCTCACTATAAAATCCCCTTTCTTCTCCACTGCGATGCTCACTTTTAACCAAAGCAAGTCGTCTTCATCCACATGCCTGCCTGAATGCGTTGCGTCGCTGTCATGTGATTTGCTGATTAGTGTTAACAAGCGGTTGAACATTTTACCCAATAAAGTGGCCAGTCGGTGCAAAGAGCCGACAGTGCAGCAACGCCCTGTGATAAACATGTCCTGTGTGTAGTCCACCTTGAAGTAGCGGGGACAGGCTCCAGTGCCCCGCTCACCCCTGACTACAGGAAATGTCGTGATGAAAATGGTTGGTTGGTTATTATAACGATTTTCAGATTTTTATTTTACATCCTGTAAGCCAGCAGAGAGCCCTCAGTAGAACAAAGGTTCCAATAAAACAGATCCTTAACTGTATCCTGCACATATTTTGAAGGGGACGACAACAAGGCAGTCACAAGCAGTGGGGGGCATTAGCTTGGGGTGTTGAGATAAATCTGTGCCCTTTTTAACATCAGGGCTGTTTTCCTAAACTCATTGTCTTATTACACATTTCCAATCAAGACTTGCAAGTCAAACAAGCAAAATGTGGTCTTCTCTCTTTTTGGTCAGTTTACAGGCTAGGAACACAATTTGTTGATGGTAAAACCAATTTTGCACAATATGGAATCTTTAATATCTGTGCATCTATTAAACATGGCTTTACTCTATTGTCTACATTCTGACTTGTTTTGCTCTTGGCACAGCTTCACTGAATTGTCGTGGAATCGCGTTGCACAAACAGGGGCAGTGCACAAAATAATTATAATGAAAAACCTGGACCACGATGGTCCTGCTTCTCTTTGACCTTCACAAATTGTGAATGTCCGATCAGAAGCTGAGGTACCCAACGAAACCCATGAGTTCCCTCCGTTGGTTGAAAGGAGGGTCCGCAAACCTCGGAGATTGTGTATTTGAGGGAAGAGGAGTCACGCATGGATGGATGGGTGAGAGCGAGCGAGCGAGCGGCAAGCTGCGACTCTTGGACGTGTTCTGGTGGGTGCGCTGAGCCCCGGAGGCTGCAGCCACACTCGGCTCTTTGTTGTTTTCGTTCTGCGCAGGGAGGAAGGGTACTTTCCTGAGCCGGGGAGGAGGATTAGCGTTGCGTGGCCTCCATCCCCAGCTGCGCACATGATCAGCAACGCAGGAAAGCCCCCAAAGATGGCCCAGGGAGAGGTGCGTAGGGGATGATGGGAGCTGCATGGAGCATCAGCCCGTGCCAATACTGCAGAGTGTCGTAAGCCCTGCGCCACCTCTGAATAATTAAAGAGGCCGTTAACGATGCTGAAATTGCGCAATCTGTTTTTGATTATTTTATACAAAAGTATACACGTATATGTTTTCCTTTAAAATGCGTGCAACAGGACATGTGCTGGCAACAGAGGTAGCCGTGCTCGCCTATTGGCTACTCTTCGGTGTCAGATGATGTCACTTCCCAGAGAATACCATAGATCATCTGTCATGGCTTACCAGCTGTCTGAGCAGCATTTTCCAGTTGCCGTTCCTTTTCACAGCCTAGAGGAAGTCGCAGCCCAGACAGCAGTGATTCCAGCACTCACAACCACACCAAGGAGGATTTGTCTTTTTCTTTCCTTTTCCCTGCATTTCAGTTTTAAGTTTGCGCTCAACAAACGAGTCGATCAATTTGTTTAGTCACATGAAGTTACGCTGAAGCAGAGAGTGTGACTCTATTATTTCTTATAATCTCCCTCTGCTGCCATGCTATGCTAAACTAAACTAAGCTAAGCTAAGCTAAGGGCCTACTTTTGGGCTGAGGCTCTTCATCTATTGCACAGACATGAGGAATGGATAAATGAATCTTAGGCAACCAAAAATAAATCTCTTTCTAAAGTGTAACTATTTCTTTCACTGGCAGTAAGCAGTTAGCTCTCATCAGCTCAAGGCCCAGGTTAGCGTCATGCTAACATTATGTCAGGTAAGGGTCAGTAAATGACCTTATCTTCATGACTTCATTTTTTCAGAATTGACCATCTCCTGGATGCCTGGATGTTGTGGCAGCACAAGATGCCAGTGAGAAATTACTTGAAAGGAGATTACAACAGCTGCTAACTGCGTCTAAATCTTACACTGTATAAACGTATTTGTGGACCTGCAAATTATAAAAGTATGTGTTTTTATTTATTTATGTGTGAATATACAAATGCGGTATACATTTTATCAAGCTCTTTCATTGGCCTATTATCATTCTAAACGAAATTGTCTTCATTTTGATCAAAATATGGAGTGAAACTGTGAGACAGTCGCATTCCCTTTTTGTGCTGTCATGGCTCCTCAGTTTATCACGCCCAGCACTATTGGAACCTTCAAGGGCAAACTATGTGCACCTTGGACGGGTTATTGGACACTGCTGTCAATGAGTCTCCGGAGAGTTGGAGATTTTGCAGCACGTCTGCCTGCCTGTCACTCCCTGTGTGAGTCTCACAGCAGCTCCTCTGCACGGACACCCAGCAGCCTGCCGGGCACCACTGGCTCCATTATTACACATTCATTACTCATCTTGTTTAATTGCGTGCTTTGCCTCATCCGTCTGAGGGCGGTCAGCTCTGTTCTCTTCACTCACTGTGTAATGAACAAAAAAAGATTGTTCTGTTTTTTTTTTTTTTTTTTTTTTTTTTGGGGGGGGGTTAAAGAGAGCATGCAAACAAGTGTTTGTATAACAAAATAAGCGGAGTCACTGCTTTCTGAAATGATCAGGATGCTGAGACTGAGACAACACTGGCCCCTCGTGCAGCTGCACCAGCTGACCAACTGTTGCTGTTGGTACGGTTAATCCCAGGGTGTGGGCTCCATCTAGTGGCCACTATGAAGACAAGCAAAAGAAAAGTGAAAAACGTGTGTGTGTGTGTGTGTGTGTGTGTGTGTGTGTGTGTGTGTGTGTGTGTGTGTGTGTGTGTGTGTGTGTGTGTATGTGTAATCTAGAGGATTTGACCCATATTGTGGATTTTAGGAGGTAGCTTATCAATTGCAATGCATGTGTTATATGTAATAAATGCTCCATTTGCAATTAAGTCAGTGGGAAGTTGCCTTAAAACAAACAAAAAACATTTTTTAGAGGCCAATGGTCACTGCACAATCAATGCTTCAACTTAGTAATACATAAAGTATTTCTAACAATTTCTAACAGAACTTCACCAAAAACGACGTTTTTTTTTCTTTTGTTTTTAATCACAAAGGCCAACAATAAAATGGCCTTTGCAAAATAAATAGATCACTTGCACACAGACTAAATGCACAGACATCAACAATGTTATAATAACACCTTGACATTATAGATGTGTGTTTTCAGGTCCAGGGTTCAAACCCCCAACCGGCCGTCCAGGAACTTTCTATGTCTTGTTTACATGTTTTTCCTGTCTTCTGGGCGTTCTGGATTACACCCACCATTTAAAAAAAAAAAAAAACATATTAGACACTGTTGGCCCAAGGTACCAGCACACTCACTTTCCTCAGCTCAAGGGCCAATCATCAATTCTGATCTTGCAATTTTGTTGTACATAATATATAAACTGCTTTGCCGCTAGTGATTCTTAATTCACTGACAACTCAAACACAATGTAACGTCAAGCTATTTTTTTTTTTTTATATATATTGATGCTGTCAATAAAAGAGAAGCAGATCCAAATGATTTTCATCAAACAAAAGGGAAAATACGCTGACATGACATTCAAGTAGGGTTTTGGCTGACAATATATTTTGTGATAGTGTAAATGTGGCAAGGCGCAGAGGGCCTGGGCGGGCGTCGAACCCCAGACTCCCAGGTAATAGCCATGTGCGCTTAACCATTTGGCCAAGTAGGCAGGGCCCATGATCAATTGGAGGCATAGTGACAGGACCGCCACTGTCACATAAACATAAACATTTAAAGACCCTGGGTGGAACATTTAAAAAAAAGATCTGAAGTCATCAAAGGGACTGAAGACACAATGTGTGTTGAATTAAGTCTACAGTATGCCAAGTACAATGAGACATGATCAAGTCCACTTCTATGGCTGTGGACATATTGGTTCCGGCATTGTTTCACCAGAATGTGGATCTGCTCAGTGTTTGGTGATTTCACCCTCAAAGAAAGATGGAAGAGCAAGTGGGACATCAGAAATCAGGGATGGAAAAAAAAAAAAAAAAACGTTAATAGGATGAAATCTACCCTCTGACCATTAGATGCTGCTAAATCTTACATTCTGGGACCACTTTTCATTCTCCCTCATTTGAAACAAACTAGCCCAAAACTGGCGATATAAATCACACTCGTGTGCAATTTATCTTTGTATTTTATTTTCCTTCTTCTCTCCCCTGGGTTTGTGCGCTCTGCGGAATGCATAGCAAACCCTGAGAGCGTGCGTGCGTGCGCGTACCGGGGGGGGCAACCCCCGTTTGAGCCTCAGCCTCCATCTGATGGCAACATCAGGCAGGCAGGCAGGCAGGCAGTCCCGTGGAACATTTGCGTAGGAGTTCCCTCCACCGCCATGTCGAGGGAGTGCACGCACGCACACATACACGCACGCACGCACTCTCTCTCTCTCTCTCTCTCTCTCTCTCTCTCTCTCTCTCTCTCTCAGCCCATCCTCCCCCACACTAACAGCTTAGCGCAGCAGCAGCAGCAGCAGCTCCTCCAGCTTCCAGCAGTCCTGCATCCATCCATCCATCCATCCGTCCGTCCGTCCGTCCATCCGTCCATCCCCAGCCCGCCTGACAGCCTGTCAGCCTGCCTGGGGAGCAGCAGTCCTGCCCGGGCACAGCGTCGACGCACCATCCGAGTGATGCCACAGCATCAGCCGCGCTTCTCCAACAAATCCCGGGAGTAGAGCGAGAAGGGAGGACGAGAGAGACCGAGCCTCAGCCACGGAAGGGAAGCAACTGCCCATGAAGATGTCTAACGCTGACATCGTCTTAACCGCCGCCG
Source organism: Thamnaconus septentrionalis (assembly GCA_009823395.1). NCBI lineage: Eukaryota > Metazoa > Chordata > Actinopteri > Tetraodontiformes > Monacanthidae > Thamnaconus > Thamnaconus septentrionalis. The sequence goes on along the minus strand of CM020504.1, from coordinate 24,109,019 downwards.
AGCGGATGGTGAAATGTAAGTTGGCCTACATAATTGTGATTATTTCTCGCGCCCCGCGGTCACGACCGTGGCTTATTGCGTAACATGCGGGGTGTTTTTTTTCCATTATTATTATTATTATTATTATTATTATTATTATTATTATTATTATTATTATTATTATTGAGCGGGGGGCTTCTCGCGACGTCGGAAGACGGCCTTTCCCCACTTCGGTGTCGTGTGCGCGCGCGGCCATCAAGTTACGTTCACGGAGACGGCAGTGAGCTTTTGATGTTGATAAACAATCCGGTTTACACGGCTGCAAAGGCCCGCACGGAGAGCAAGGCACGGCGGCTTAGAGGCGCTGCCCGGCAAGATGTAGAAGAAAAAATATATACATATAAAACCTGTGTGTGTGTGTGTGTGTGTGTGTGTGTGTGTGTGTGTGTGTGTGTGTGTGTGTTCGTGTGTTCGTGTGTTCGTTCGTTTTGCGCCGTCGCCGTGAGTGTGCTGGGTTTTTGCGGCTCGGCGGATGGCTCGTGGAGGAGCCGGGCTGCTGCAGGTAGGAGCTGCACGCGCCAGTGATGCAGCAGGATTTCACACACCGAGGACGCGGAGGAAGAAGGGGGGCATGAAATTGACATTTAATGGAGGTGTGGCCATATCTCACGGGGAGGGAGTTGCGTTTTAATTTGATTTGATCAAAAAAAAAAAAAAAAAAAGAAAGAAATAAGATCAAGCATCTATAAGGAATCTCTCCGCTCCTGGAAGAGAATTATTAGCGAGGATGCAACTTGGCTCGATGGCGGGATGATGGAAAGCTCGCCCCCGTGCCACACGCCCCCCAGCCCCCTCTTTTTTTTTTTTTTTTTGACTGTGAATCGGTTCCCAACAGCAACCAACTGCATGTATTCAGTGTATTATAGTAAGTGGCCGAGCTGCTCAGTCAGCATTAACAACCTTGTCCTTTAGGCTACGGAGTTGTGGAAACGCAGAGTAATGTGCACACTGAGGTCCACTCATGTGACAGTGACTGCGGGCGCAGCTATTGTTCTCCATGTAAAAGCCACAGAGACAAGTTTCTTTTATGGAAGAGCCTCATTTTCCCGTCGATCACCTGATCGTAGTGACATAACTAATTGGGAAATCATTTTTATTCATCCATTTTTTTTTTAAATCATTCCGTTAATTGTTGAGACATGTTTGTTGTTTTGCTAACAGATTCCAGCAGAGTGGGCAACCAATAATGTATTAGTCCCTTTCAACCATGGCTAGTCTACCGATTGGAATATGTCGCGTTAGCTTCACAGGTTTTGGGAAATGCGGCGACAGTTGTGTGTTTTTATTCTGCAAACTTGTGACGTTTAAAGTGTTCCCACTCTATATGTCTCATGATTCCTTTGCAAAACTCTTCAGTGCTTTCGTTGATATATAAATATTCCGCCTGCGACTCTCTTCCTTTGGCATATTCCTTTTTAACAAGGAGCAGAGGCCGATGCTCAGACGTGCCCACAGGAGCCCAATGGATAGATTGTGAGGATTATTCAAGGATGCTCTCAAGACAACGGGGGATATGATGACATGAGATATAAATATCTTCGGTATTGCATGCAGCACGCTTTGGAGACCTTAAGCCACTCAAAACTTATTTTTATCACCGTGCACATTTCTTTCCTAAAACCTTAGCAAGTTTCCCTGCGGCCCTCTCTAACGTGTTTAAACCTGACAGAAATAATATCTGAAGAGATGCAATAACTGCTGGTGGATGCAGTTTGTTTTCCACAGCCTCACCACCACTGTGTGGGCACCGAGAGGCGTATTCAGGTCAGTTATTTCAGGCCCTCGGTGCACCTGAGAACCATCCCACTGTATATCTTCACATTATCAGCTTTGATATTAATATTTGCCCTGATTCTCTTTTGAAGCCGCCTAATTTCTCAAGTCTTCTCATTTTTCACCCGCTTGACCTCCGTAAAGGCGGCGTCTTTAAATAAAGAATTATGCAACGAGCTAAGGAGCGTTGCACGTCGCATTCTAAAAGTCAACAGGATGCACGACGAGCCCGTGCTTTCCCCTCCAGCCTTTCAGTGGCACGCGCGCACGTGTGCACACACACACACACAAGCAAAAAAAAATGTTTTCCATTTTCCAGCCATGCCATACGTATATGTTGGCATGAATAGTTTATTCATGGTTGCAATGAGGCAATTGCTGGCGGAAGAAGTCTGCTGCCATAAACACATTATTCTATCACTGTGCATAACCTTTTATCATATACAGTAAATCAGAGGCGACGTGCTGCAGTGTGTGTTTGTGCGCACTCGACTTAAAGATCGGGTGTACGTTCCTCATTCCTCTAATCAAAGCAAACCGCCCGCCTCGTCCAATCAGACGAAGCCATTCGAACCCTTGGTTCTGGAACACGAACCCACCACTCGGTTTATGTAACCGTTATTCCCGACAGCAACAGTGTGAACACGCAAAGATCATTTTTGTATATTTTTTTTTATCATGGCTTCACTTGCAGGACTGCAACAGTCAGCTGCTGCTGATGCTGCTGCTGCTGCCGCCGCATCTGCTGCCGCTGCTGTTGCCCGGCAACATACAGTATTTCATAGTTCAACTGTGCTCGGGTGCTGAGCAGAAGTCAGCTCTCCACATATCCGTCCCAGTGCGTTGTTTATCGAGCGTGTTGTCGGCACTGAGATTGATACTTCAGGCTCCGAGCGGTGTAATAACAGCCTGGCTTTAGCTAGGACTGCTTCATCTTGCATAAGGCTAATGTTTTTTGTTTGTTTTTTTTACTTTTAATGCCGCTTATTTTAAAAACCACATTCAGCATTTCAGTTTCTTTGGGGTGAATTGCACGCCTCTGTGTATATTAGATGCGTATAAATATGCTATAAGTTTGGTTTGCCTCTGAATGCTTCTCAGTTTGGTTTCAGCGAACCGGCTCGACCGCCAACAGAAATTCATTACTGCACAGGAGACATGTGTGTCGTTTTTGTTGCGCTAATTAATACATGAGAGATGAAACTCGGCGATCTCACCAGCGCAGAGTGACGGTAACTGGACTGGGACCTGAGTCGAGTTTGTGCTGAAGTGTCAGAGCACGCGTCGCCGCCGCGGATACACGGCGCCAAACATTTTAGTCCCGTTAAATTCGCTCGCCGGGGGTTCGCCTCGTTATCCCTGGAGCGGCCACTGGGAGATTTCTCAAGTCAAGCAGTCATTACTGAGGAGCGTGTTGATGGTGTTTGAGTTGCAGGCCCAGCTCGGCGACTCTCCCTTTGTCGTCTCTTCACTTGGCGCGGCCCCTGTGGCCCTGTTTGCTTCGTGCTGCGCCAACCCGGCGAGCCCTCCCCGAATGCACTCGAACGCACCGCAGCTGACAGCTCGTCTTATGCCTCGTCTTATGTGTACATATGAGTGGGGATTTAAGATGTAGTAGATTTTTTTTTCTTCCTCTCCTTACTCTTCTTTAAACTCAAGCGAAATAAGGATTGGAGTAGGATGATGGTAGAAAGTAGGTCATATTTAAAGGGGCAGCAGTATGTGATTGTCTCATTTTGTCTGATGGAACGAGTACTTTTTAATCTTCCTCGTGGGTTTCCACAGCCAGTCATCTGCCTCGATCTGACCTCCTGCGTCCTCTCCTCTCACACCAACTCATTTCACGTTCTCACTCACTGCACCCATAAAATCTCCTCTTTGCTCTTCCACCAGGCCTCCCACCTGCCTCTTCCAACCTCAGCATCCGCTGTCTCTCCTCCGTCCATGTCCAAACCATCTCAGTCTGGCCTCTCTGGCTTTACCTCCTAAGCGTCTCACGTGCGCCGTCCCTCTGAAGTCCACGTTTCTGCTCCTGTTCATCCTGGTCACTGCCAAAGTCAACTAGGACACTGAATGGAATCAACTGTTTGTATAAAGTTGATATAGTTGCTATAAAAGCAGCATCATTACCACCAGCTGCTTCCCATAAACTGGCCTATTAACAGGAAACAATGCAACCGCTCGCTTGGAGTTTATCAACATCTACTGGTGACAGCCACCCACCCCCCGCCATCTCCTCCCCCTCCCTCTGCACATCAGTCTGAGAGTCTGGTGCCCCAGATCCAACTCATTTATTCTTGGTCGCATAATAACCGATCCGTTCCACCTCTCCGTCCTACAGCACTCCTTCAAATTCTGAAGGCATGGAGCTGAAGGCAGCGGTCACGGCCGCCGTGGCAAACTGTCCCAGAGAGGCCCGACCCCGTCCGAGCGCACCTGAACGTCTCTGGAGGAAACAAAGCACAGCTCCATCCGCCTCTCACCTTGCTCAGCGTGTTGGCCGCAACGCCGCAATCATGCTAACTTCACGTTCGTCTGCAAATCAGGACGAATCCACAAAATAACGTTCATTCCTTTGTCAGCAAATCTGTTTACCTGTGCTTTTCTCCACATGTTCCCGCCGGCGTCTTTAGTGAAATTTTACACTCGGACTCATTTTGCTCGACGTCTGAATTAATCACAGCTGCAAATGACACGCTTGTCTTTTCCGCGTTAAGCCAGATGATCTGTAGATTAATGCTAAAACACGGGCGGGAAGTGCAGCACGCACGCGCGCACGCACACACACACACACATACACACACACACGTGCGCAGATCAGCACCAGATGTAATGAATAACCTTTGGTACCGCCGCCGCCGCCGCCGCCGAAGCAATGATCTGCGCTTGGATCTCACACTTTCACAGGAAGTCTGTTGAGTAGGTGACTGGTGCATTTTAATGGCCACGGGCTTTAGCGATCCGCCGAGAGTGCTTGATGAATAGTGCACTTAGATGATAGCCGGGTTTCAGTGCTCAGCGCTCAGAACATATTTAGCGCAAGTCGCTGCCTTTTTACTAGAAAAACAGCTATTAACAGGCTTTGGACTTTTTTTTTTATGTGTCAAACTGTTCCAGTAGTGATGTTTCTCCCCAAATTTCTCTCTTTTAAAGGCACAGTGTGAAAGATTCAGCAGCATCTAGTGGTTGGAATTTTATTTGTCACATCCTTCTGCTTCTCTCTCTCTGGGATACAGTGATCACATATCTCCTTGTTGAGAGTCTTTTTTCCGTCGGGCCTGTTAAATCAATGGGACACATATGCCGTGGGTTGCTGTTGCTATTGTGTGCACTCCAGTGTAATGGGTACCCCACTATTAGCACTGTACAGCCTATTTCCAAGTATAGCCAAACGTTTCTCATATGACGTGCATTCAAACAGACATTTCTTTTCCCTTTTTCTCTGTTTGTTGTAAAGAACAATGGCATTTTATTTTTCTCTCATTGTTTTCCATTTGTTGTGAAAAGTGTTCATGCAAGAGTAGCTGAAGATGTGACGATACTCAGCAATGACTGAGGCAGCACCAGCAGCGTCAACACTCACATGGATTTTTCTATGAGTTCCTCAGTCATGTGCTGCCTGTATATTTGGAAACTCTCTCTCTCTCTCTCTCTCCCTCTCTCGCCTTCTTGCAAAACAAGAAGCACGGAGTCCAAAGATGTCGGTGGCATTAAAAGTAGTCAAAGTTTTTGCCGCGATGCCTCCCACTCGCCGCTTAAATGTCACCATGTGCCTGTGCTCTGTCCTCAGCTGTCCCCTTCCCCCTGAGCCACCGCCTCACGTTGAAGGAAGTGTTCGACTGCGAAGGGAAGCCTCGTGTGGACCTGCTCAAGGCACACCTGACCAAGGAGGGCCGTGTGGAGGAGGCCGTGGCCCTCCGAATCGTCAGCGAGGGGGCCGCCATCCTCCGCCAGGAGAAAACCATACTGGACATCGAGGCGCCGGTCACGGGTATCACAACCTCTCAGAGACGTTCACCTGCAGCACTCATCCAATCAGCCGCGTCGGGGTGCCACATCCCACCCAGTGGGAACAGAGATTGCGTGGCATTATCGTCATTTTGACATTTTCGACAGCTGAGGGTTGAGGCGGGGGGGGGAGGAAGGGGGATGTAAATAGAACCTGGCAACCTGAGTGCTATGGGAAGGTGGATGATAGAATTTAATCACCATGTCGCCAGAGTGTCCACCTTAAAGTCTCCAGTATCTTATATTTTAATGTATATCATCGTACATTATCTAATATCGCTATTCAGGATTTATGCTTTCATTTGTGGAGTCGCTGAAGTGAGTTGCCTTTAAATCGCTTGGTCAAAAGTGGAAGAACAGAGAATGGAAGATATTCCAAAGGGTGATTTGCATGGAAGAGGGTAGCTTAGATAGCAAGCAATTTTTGTTACAGCTGTGTTCCAAATGACAAACTTCAGCTAAGATTCTAAAAGGTCAAGTGTGTAATACTTGTAGATTTTGAAAAAGAAGAAGCGACATCAAGTGGTGACATTTTAGATTGCAGCGTCTTTCCCTCTCTCTCCCCCTACTGAGCTGGCCAGTGAGCTATGGGGGCCTGCGCACCGAAACCTGGATTTCTCACCCACATTCTTCTTCATTGGTTTATTCAAAGACGCGAGTGTTCACCCTAAATACGAAACGCTCTGTCAGGCAGCTGGACTGTTCAAACCGGCTTCCTTAGAACTGTGGCAGTGCAAGATGGCAGCTAACTGAGAGGAAGACACTTGATCTACATATATTCTTATATATATATGTATGAGAGCCGTTCTAAGAGTTAGAAAAATAAATTACTTTCATTGTAGATATATAGATAGATAGATGTTTTGAGATTATACATTTTAATTCGTCTATTTATGGACAGCATATTGAGCTTTTAGCAATATAAAAATCATAAATCATGCCGAATATTACACATTGGACCTTTAAATGAAGCAAGCATCACTGCTGTGCACTCGTGTGCCATTTTGCACGTGCAAGTGTTAGCATTAGCAAAATAGTGCAAACCATAAGCTACCTTAAAAACTGCAATAGTTAAAGGGACAACTGAGTTAATCATTTGATACAACGTTGGCATTTTACATTAGGATGCATCCACTGGGCCACCACATTTAAATTGCACATAACAAGACTCTCTGTCTGGATGCTTTAAATCATTCAGTGGTTGGAGACTGCACGCATCGGCTGAGCTTCCTAAAACCTTTCTTCACCTAATCGCGAACGCCGATGCTCAAAGTGACAGATATGCACAGAGCTACCTGTGCACGTGGGCATGCTAATGTGCGTTAACAATACCTTGTGAACAACAAGGCATCGTCTGCAGATTTGGTCATGAAACTGCGGAGGTGCCCTGTGTGCTAGAGGCTGGTTTGGATCACGAGTGTGATCAAAGAGAGGAAAAGAAGGGGCGTGATCAGGTCTCCACATTTGACTCTGCTGACCTCATTTTTTTCAGATTTTTGGCAGGTGTAAGTGTGAGAGATGTTTTGCAATGCAGGTGCATCACAGCAGTGGTATTCGTAGTCACCCTGCTGCATGCAGAGGAAATCAATTCAAGCCTCCATCCTGAAAGCAGACCCAGTTTTAAACAGACGCACGGAAGGCAAATTGGGCGAAGGAGAAAAACAGAAAATAGAGCCGTGGTTTGTTACGCATGAAATATAGATGACAAAGTGTTGCATACAAGGGTTTGCCAGGGCAGGGGTCGGTTTTACCTTGGTGAGCTTTAGTTGTGCGAGCGTCAACACACTCCTTTTGCGTTTGTGTTTGTATATTATGGGAAGTTATTAACTATTCACTTGCAAATCTGTACTTGCATGGATGTGTTTGACGGGGTGTTTGCGTGCGTGTGTGTGTGTGTGTGTGTGTGTGATTGCTTTAGTCACACAAGCAGTCTCCCACTCACATTGCTCGAAGCTTTGAGTGGGCGCCGGCCACTGTGGAGCTGATAGGGGGGGCAGAGAAGAGAGGGGAGATGGAGGATGAGCGGCAGAGGAGGAGACAGAGGGAGATGATAATGAAAAATTGAAGGCAGCGAGGAAATGAGATGTAGGTTTGCACTCCGGAGCCGTGGCGTTCCTGAGCTGCGCGAAAGTGCACAAGCTTCTTCCTCCTCCTCCTCCTCCCCCCTGTTGGAGGTGAGAGCTGCCCGTTTGGCCGCGCAGGACGGCGGCCTTTCATGCCTGCAGCCGTCAAAGCAACTCAGCCGCCGCAGCCTCGGCATGGGAGGGCGGGAACGGAGCTCGTTTTGTGTCTTAAATGTGAGCGTCCCATGCAGTGGAGTTTTCTGGTATGGCTGTGATTGCAGATTGTAGATTACAAACTGGAAAGTTGAACTAAATTCATTGTGTCTTCTAGTTGGATGCTAGAATATCGTTGCAAACTGGAAAGTTTAACATTGCTCCACATAAGACAAAACTTCACGGAGGTCACCATTTTGGAGAAACTTAGCCAACGTCAGCCAATTAAACACAAGAAGGGTCCAAGAGGAAATTTATGGGAGAAAACATCATTTCCACAATCACCTGTTGAACAAATATGTGTTACTTTGGTAGCACGTATACTAAAATTGGAACCTATTAAACAAACCCCAAAAGAGAGGAGCTAGGAGTGTTGGAGTTTGTTGAAGAGTCGAAGCCTCAAACCAACAGAAAAGACACAATGCACACACACACACACACACACACACACATCATCTGACAAATCAAGTACAGAACAGTGCAAGACAAGGCATTTCCCCTGCTTTAGGTAATGTTGCACATGGACATTTAACAAAAACAAATGGTTGTTATTAATTCAGAGGTTGGCTGCTGTGGAAAAACACTGCGTCTGCAATGTCACCGTGTCATCGTCGAGGGTTCTCGGCTTCATCATTCCATCGTTGTTTCACCGCCACGGGATTTTCGCACAAAAGATTTCTCTCGCTCCCTCCTGACGCCCTCTCCTGTGTGCCGCGCTGTTTGTTTCCCAGTGTGTGGCGACATCCACGGGCAGTTCTTTGATCTCATGAAGCTGTTTGAAGTGGGAGGATCGCCGGCCACCACGCGGTACCTGTTCCTCGGGGACTACGTTGACCGCGGCTACTTCAGTATTGAGGTAAAGTCATCAGGAGCCCGCTGATGGTTATTGATCCTCTCGGCTCTTTGTTTTCACTGAACGGAGGAAATGAAAGAAAGTATTTGTGTCCTCTTTGTTTTGACAGTGCGTTTTATACCTCTGGTCGCTGAAAATCCTCTATCCAAAGACGCTATTTTTACTTCGTGGAAATCATGAATGTAGACATTTGACAGAATATTTCACCTTCAAACAAGAATGTGAGTAGCTCTCTGTGTCTGACTTTGCCTTTCATTTTTTGTTTTCCTCTCTCACTATGTGCAAATGTGTATGAAACAGTCAGGAGTTGACTGCAAGTCAAAAAAGAACATTTTAATTATGTAATGCACATGTTATAATAATAATATGCACTGTACATCAGATCAGTATTTACCAGCCATTTTTCTTTAACAATATGACGTATTTTCTATATAAAAGGCAACTCCTGCTGTTTGTCTTCGGCTCTTCGGTTGCACCGTAGAGCCTCTGGTTGTTGACGCAGCTGATGGCAACTCCGTCCGCAGGTAAAATCAAGTACTCGGAGCAGGTGTACGACTCGTGCATGGACGCGTTCGACTGCCTTCCCTTGGCTGCGCTCATGAACCAACAGTTCCTGTGCGTGCACGGTGGACTCTCGCCCGAAATACACACCTTAGACGACATCAAGAAGGTGAGCTGCATCTGTCTGTTCACATGCACACAGACACAAAAAAAATCGCCAATATTTTTGTACATTTTTTTTTTTGCTATTTTTCTTAACAGTTAAGCATTTTTCCATGCCTAAAAATAATAAACATTCCACTGTTTTTCCCGTTGGCTTGCAGATTGGTGAATATTGGTATCCATGCCACATACAGCAGCGTGCACAGCCACATTTTTTTGCTGCTTTTCTCTTGGCCCTCTGTCGTGTAACTGGTTGTTCCAGGCTTTTGCACACACGCGCGTCCTCCAAGCCATTCTCTCTTTAGCGACTATGCATGAGAAGCCGTGCCACTGTTAATGCCGGCACGGACCAGATGGAGGTTTTGGATGTGGGTGCACAGCAGGGACTGGTGGGAGCGAGTGGTCCCGAAAGAGTTCCGCGATGGAGAGTGGCGTGAAAAACTTTGGAGTGGTTTAAAAAAGTGTTTGTGAGGAGAGAGAGGCGAGCGTCCCCGGGCTGAGGCCGGGCTGAGGCAGTCAAGACTCTCACATGGACCATGCCAAAACTCAGAATAAGAAAAATGCTAGTAGAATGTCAATGTCAATGTGACCTGTATCAAATTAGAAACACAACTCACATGTTTCGAGAAACAGTGGAACATTAGCGCTCGTGTAAACACACTAAACATCCGGTTCTGACTGACTGCTTGTTTTTCTGCTCTTGGCTTCATTTTTTTGTGCATCTTTTCTTTGAAGTTGGATCGGTTTAAGGAGCCGCCGGCTTTCGGGCCCATGTGTGACCTGCTGTGGGCCGACCCTCTGGAGGACTTCGGCAACGAGAAAACCCAGGAATATTTCAGCCACAACACGGTGCGAGGCTGCTCCTACTTCTACAGGTGAGGCGCTTCCTTCCTCCGCTGCTTCTCAGGGAGCAAACAAGAACACTGGTCGGATACAGAGCGTCTCGCAAGATCGGTTCCCTTCGCAGTCTCGGCCATCACACGATGCCACCTTTCGCTGGAAACCACGCGGCCTCGCATGTCAAGGCGAAGTTAACGAGATGCATCAGAGTTATCAGCCTCGAGGAAATCTAATTTGGTCTTTCGAGAGAACTGCCGGAGCGCGAGGTGAAATCCGAGCATCACGCAGAAGCCTCGTCGCGACGGGACTATTTTTGACATCAAAAATGGATTTTGAAATTCAAAGTTATTAATAGACATCAAGCGGTTGTCAGCACCTGAGAACCGAAAAAAAAAAAAAAAAAAAAAAAGAGCCGGCAAACCAGACAGACGGCGCTCTCGGCAGCGGGAGACTATGTTGTGAGTAAATGGAGAATGTTCGGTCTCACGCCTCTTTTTAAGAAGGTCTTTTTGACTCACAAAGCAGATTGCTGCACACGCAGGGCGGACCTGGGAGCGACGAAGAATATCGCAATGACAAGGAAAACAAGGGCAGAAAGAGGAGCGTCCGGATGTTGTTGTGGGATGGAGGAGAGCTGTGGAAGTAGGTGGTGGTGCGGAGAGGAGGATCAGGCGACAGTTGTTCCCAGAGTTTTCTTAATGAAGGTTCGGAACGGTTCAGAGCAGCGCGTGGGAGCTGCGCTTTAGCTCGAACGGAAAAAAAAACAAAACAAGCAGAGAGCTGTTCCTCCACAGAAAAGGAGGAGGGTGCTGAGTAACTGTTGTTCAGATTTAAGAATAATATGTTTAATTGGATGTTTGTGTAGAATAACTGAGTGTTAGTCCCCCAGACATGGGACGGTGACTGGTCAGCTGCTGAGGAACTTCAGGTTTTGAGGTTTATTTCAATTTGCACATCCATGGAAAACGCAAAAGAAAAATGCATTTAGAGTCGAGACGTTTATGAGAATGTTTGATATACGTGATCTATAGATTTTTAAGTGTGACATTATTATTGTAGCCATGATCAGATCCTTTTTACCTTAAATACCAGAAGTGAATACTCACATGATTAATAATCCAAAAAGCAGTCTCCTGCAATCAAAAACAGCCAAACAAAAATAGAAGAATAAACTGTAAAAAATAATAATATGCAATGACCTGCAGGTCAACGTATTGAGCCTCAGCCTGACACGCGGCAGAAATCTGCGACTAGATAACAACGCACCTATAACACAAACAAGAAGCAGCTGCTCAGGTGCGTTGACGAGTGTTCCGCGGTAAGATCTGGTGTATCTGCGGCGACGGACGGCCTTGCCGAGGACGTGTGGAGGATGCAGCTATAACGGTCCTCCGTCTCCCCGCGGCTTTGCGCCGCCTTCGCTCGGAAGCTTCATGAGCTACAGGCCGTGCCTCTCCGCTGCGGTGCAGCAACTCAAACGCAACCCTGGGAGTTCAGCCAGGAAACAACACCTCCGACAGACAGGTGAAGCTGTGCAATGCAAATTGCGGCGCTTTTCATCGCGGCGCAGCAATTACACCAAACACTTGCAGTGACCGAGCGCCGTAATCTTTTGACCTGTGTGCACGTATGCGCGCATGTACACAGGTTGACGCATCAGAGGCCCATTAAGCGAATCTCTAAACACGTGTTTAATATGATCAACCGCCCGGGAGGTACTTTGCACAGGTAGCTCCACGCTCGTTGGCTGGCTGGCATGTTCAAATGAGATTTATTGCAGTTATTAAAGTAAATGTCAGGCACAACTGCGGGCTGATCTGTCTCACACTTTGCTGCGAGGCTTCAAGGCTTTTTATTCAGCCTGGTACCTGCAAAAGGAAAAAAAAATGTCGGCTACACAATGTGTTACGTTCCATTCCGGTTTTTTTTTTTTTTTTCTTCTATTATTAGCTCAGCGTAGACGCGTCTAATTATATTTCCGGCGACGGCGAACACGCAACTCTGCCTCGTGACTGAGCGTGCGGGGACGTGGATTTGATGACCATCAGCCTGACAGAAGGGTTCTTCTTCTCTTAAAAGAAAGAGGGAGAAACGGAGAGGGAAAAAAAGAAAAACCTCCCCGTTTCACACTAACGACACAGCACTTCCATCCCTTTCTGTCTCTTTCGCTCATACTCACTTGTCAAGTTTCTCGCTCCCTCTCACTCACAGGCTCACCGACACATAATTGCGTGTTTTTTCTTTGTGTTTTTTTTTTCTCTTCTTCCGCTGAGGCTGGTAGGAGGAGTGCGGCGCTGCAAGCGAGGAGCAGGGCGGCAGGGTTTTGCTCAAATCGCTGTTTTGTTTTTGCAGGACAGTCTCCTGTGAGACACGGTGTCATGCGAAAAAATGGCGTTGTTTCAAGGCGGAAATGCATTTGGTAGGCCTGTTTTTTATTTCATTTTGTTGTTTTTTTTTAACGGATGGAGCTCTGCTTCCTTCCTCTCCTGCTCCTCTGGTTTTTGCATCGCTCGCCCGGTGCGCTGGCAGCAGCGCTGGAGTAACAGCGCACAGCCCGGCGTCGGATCGCGATGCGGCTATTCCTGTTCATCTTTACGGTGGCGCGCCGAGGGAACGTTACCCATGTGACCCAGATATATGATGAGGATGGCACAGTTTCTCCAGGTGCTCGGGGCACATAAGTCTCCTTGTTTTTTCTTCCGGCACAAACCTTTGAGAACCTAAATATTTCAAACGCTAAATATTTCAAATACCTCTGAAAGTTTGATGGCTCCACGGGTGGATATGGCCGTCGGAAAGTGCCAGAAGTGGGGATTGTTGCTGGGAAGGATGCGCCATGCTGTCGCTGTTGGCCTGTACTGGGCAAAGGTGAAAGCTACTGGGGAGATCATCGGTGATCCAAGCATAATAAAAAATGATGCTATTTCTTTTTGATATCTCTTCATCAGAACGGCTCTTGGCCGCTTATACTTGGTAATTATTCCACTGGAGTTTCTCATCTGGTGTTGGGGATTGTTGCTCCCAACCTGCAGTTGTCTAAAGGCACCAAATCCAACACAGACCAACACTGCCATTATGTTGGAGAAATCGAGGTTGATCTCAGCTGAGCAGCCGAGTTTTAAAAGGAAGACCATGGCCAATCTTTTAAGGTGGATTTCTGCCTGTGGCACAGCACACTGGGGGTGGAGGAGCAGGCTTCCGAAGGATGTTGCAGAGTGAGTTGCTGCTAAACTGGCATCATTAGTCATTGCATTTGGAAGAGCCAATAAAGCTGAAATCTCTCCCCCGAGCCCAGGAGACGCAGTTTTTGGAGGCATGATTCGCTTTATGAATGACATAACACCACCTTCTCGCCGTTACATAAGTCCTGTGGTGAGAGCTGAAAAACTCAGGTCTGATGCTGTTGTTGTTGTTGTTGTTGTTGTTGTTGGACAAGCTACAGTTTTCTGCTTTTCCTTCCCTCTGCTCCTTCAAAATCTGCCCCATACCACTCTGGTTACAGCGTCACACCGCAAGTTGGGATTTTTCTCCTCTTTTCCCGACAACGGGCCGGATCATTGTCCATCCGACCTGAAAGATATGGCAGGACTTCAGCCCACAGCCAGAGGAGAAACAACCATGGCGCAGTTTTTTCTGAAGTCCTCAGGGAATGGAGAGCACGAGCAAGAGTGTGATGCCAGTTAATAAGTGTTTAATACAGAATTGCTCTGTCATCAAAAACATTTAGTGCCGGCACTTTCCTCTGTTCTTGCCCTGTACTGTAATCAGTGTGTTCAGAACCATCTGGATTTCTTACAGGAACACAACTTATTTATGATGACACAATGCGGCTTTAGGAAAAAGGTTTATGATTGACAGCAGGGAAGAATCAACACAGTGATGGTCAAATGCTATAAACCCTAACTGATTCACTAATGAATAAACATAATAATAGGGTATACAATTAATATAATAGATGCATCTCTTGCTAAAAATGCAGGACAGAACTCTGAAAAAAAAAAACACAGTAAAAAGAAGCAAATGTTGCCTCCCTGCAGTGTTTGTACGCGGCAGTCAGCTACTTAACATCAGGTGTGCAGCACTCGGCTCCATTCAGGGCTTCCTGGCGGTTCAGGAAACTCTGGCTGGCTTAGTTTGTTGTTTTGTTTTGGTTTTTTTGTTACAGCAACAGGTGGCGGCTGGATTTTCGGTTTTTCACACCCTTGCATCATCATGAGCGGGGCTTTCATCAAAAGAATTAATGAGTAATAAATCTCTGTTGGCTGTGTGGCGTGATGGAGCTGGATGTGAAATTAGTAACCTGCGCAGATTTCCAAGTCCTGTTCCAAAAGCTTCTTTTTCCCCTCTGCTGTGAAACTGCTGCTCCCAACAACACATTTAACACTTTCTCTCTGTGTTTTTCCAGTTACCCAGCTGTGTGCGAGTTCCTACAGAGCAATAACCTATTATCAATCATCCGGGCCCACGAAGCGCAGGATGCAGGGTAGGTCGTCCATCCCAGACGCTCTCACACTGACTCGCATTGACGTGCAATAACGGCGAGCCTCCTTCTGTTTCACCTGAAGCTACCGGATGTACCGAAAAAGTCAGACCACCGGATTCCCATCTCTCATCACCATCTTCTCAGCGCCAAACTACCTGGACGTTTACAACAACAAAGGTCAGAAACCAAATCTGTAAACTTCATTTTTAATTGTCCCAGTTCTGCTTTTTGGAATTCTGCAATCTGTTTTCTGCGCGCATGTTTTTGGTTTTGCATGAGAAATTCCTGCTGTACTGCATTGGCCTGTTCCATTAGGAGGAGTGTGACTGCCTGTCAGGCAGCAGAAGGTGAAAAGTGTGGAGCAGACATCAGTCCACCAAAGGGTTAATGTGCCCAGCGGAATTTGGAAAAGCATTCTTGAAGCAAGTTCTCAAGTGGCATCCACCCAACACAATTGATTGGAGTTTTTTGGTGGAAGAGAAGAGAAAGAGCCGCTTCCTGCGTCTCCCCGCCTTGCTATTCCCATAAGATATCCATTCCCACATTTAAAAACCCCATTTTCTCATGGACGGCTACACCAACTTATTTTTACTTTTACAAATCAAGTACAGTTGTGTGCACCGTTAGCATTGCTGTTAGCAACAGATCTGATCGAAACAAGATGATTATCGTCTTTTTCTTCCTTCGATGAAAGCTACGTTTTTGACACATTTAATTTGCGTGAAACACGGATTTAGATTTTAACAGCACAAACTGATGCTTGCGAGGAGGAATGCATCAGGGAGCCCTGGTCTGTTTGCGTCCTCAGATCTGCGGCTCGGTTGCTATGGGCTGTGGGAGACGGGGAGCGTGGGAGGGACTGTCGGCATTGCTGACTCTCTCCGCCAGGCTTTATCCCTCCTGATGTAACAGCGTCAGCCAACCCCGGCCTCGGCTGGGCCACCTAGTGGTTGAGTAGCTCACGTTGCCCTCTGCCGACCGTCTGCTCTCCGACTCTCCCCACAGCCGCCGTGCTCAAATATGAAAACAACGTCATGAACATCCGACAGTTCAACTGCTCGCCGCACCCCTACTGGCTGCCCAACTTCATGGACGTCTTCACCTGGTCCCTGCCGTTTGTCGGGGAGAAAGGTAACGCTTCAACTTCTGCGTGCTGACCTCAGCAGGCGGCCGCTCGCTGATCTAACATGATCACCTTCTCATTGGCTCCTCAGTCACAGAGATGCTGGTGAACGTGCTGAGCATCTGCTCCGACGACGAGCTGATGAACGACGAGGACGAGATCTTCGATGGTGATCTTGCTTTCTTATCGTTAGGAGCTACTGAATGTCAAACACCAGGCCATTAAAATTCTTCATCTTGTCGAGTCCATGTGAGCCTGTCATGAGGAATATCTATGATAGAGTTGCATGAGGCTCAAGTGGCCTGCGAGGGTTGTTGTCTTAGTACTCCTTTTATTGAAACCGTGAATGATCAGAGTTTTTATGTATGATGGAGTCTTTGCTAGTATTGTCTAGCTAGTCGTGTCATGCCACTTTGTATTTTACCCCTTTTTTCCAGCCAATGCAGCTGCAGCACGAAAGGAGGTGATCAAAAACAAGATCCGTGCCATTGGGAAGATGGCCAAAATGTTCTCAGTTCTCAGGTAAACTTTATAGGCGTATGCAGCAAACACGGCTGTAGTCTTTTTGTGTGCGCGTGTGTGCGTGTGTAGACTGTGTGCCAGGTGAACGTACCGTCGCTGAGCCGGTCGGGGCACAGAGCTTATTTCTGCGCGGCTAGCCGGGCTTAGCGACGCTTTCTGACCTGTGCGCCGCCTGTCGGTGTGTTTCCTGCAGAGAGGAGAGTGAAAATGTGTTGACGCTTAAGGGCCTGACGCCCACTGGCATGCTGCCGAGCGGAGTACTCTCTGGAGGCCGGCAGACGCTACAGAGTGGTTAGTACAAGCCTTTTTTTTCTCTACCCTTTGCTCCATCTTGTTTGTTACATTTCTCCATCACCATCTTCAAGGCGACCGCCGGTCTTACGTCTCCCTCCTGCAGCAGCCGGCGGAGCTCGGCTCCAGTCTGAGCCCGTGGCCTTGTTGTTGATCCGGCACTGTGGACACAATGGGAAATCTCTCCCGCATCCCTTCTCTTGACTCTTCACAGGCTGACAAATAGAACTGAGCTGCACTTTTGGACCAGAATACAGTCAAAATAATAAAAAACTTAACCCAGGGTTAACTTGTCTTGTCCACTCCAGTCTATTTGTGCCCCAAACCACATATTTTGAGTGCATAAGTGCAGTCACACTGAGCAGTATACTAAACCGCAAAAGGGTCCATATTTTTAGTGCAGAAACAAAGAATTGTATACCCTCGGTGAACGTTGCACAGGTGATGCAGCAGAAATGTTGCAATCAGCACATTCTGTTTATGTGTCCTCTACGCTGTCTTTATTGTCTGTCTGCAATTCACTGTTAATAAAATAGTAACAGAAGGTGAGGACGAAGCAGCGCAAGTGAGCAATTTCTCCAGCATCACTTTTTTGGATTTCTCCTTTATTCTAATTTTTTTAATATTTATTTTTCACAAGTGCTTCTGAAATCTTAATAAAGTTGCAACATGCAGTGTAATTGACACAAAAGCAGTGAGGAGCTTTGAGCTCCTAAGTGATTCCAAAGTATCGTTTGTGGTTGTTCAAGCGAAATTGTTGTGCGCAAGTCTCAACTGTGTTGCAGCAATGCTGCACCGAAGGCTGAAGTCGGCTAAGCTGCGCCGGTCTCGTTAGCGAGCAACTGCAATGTTCGACCCTGAGAGAAACATCTTTTCAGATGAAACATTTAGCGCCAGGCCAAAAGGAGTCATCTCGACCTTCACGTCATGTCACGGCCACCCTCGAATCAGCCCGCCGCTTCTCCCATCTGGATATCTCCGTCTCTCCTTCTCTTCTCCTTACGGATCTGTCCTGACACGATTCTCTATTGACGCTTATTCTCTCAGTAATAATGCATGTCGCGCTCCTCTGAGGATGGCTGACGTTATATATATACCTCATCCGGGCCTAATGTCAGCTGCTGTTTATTCTGCTGGAGGGCTGCACTCTGCATTTGCATGGCTTTATCAGGAGTAACCTGCTCCCCTCCTCCCCCCTCAGCCACCATTGAAGCCATTGAAGCCATCGAGCCGCATGATGAGGACAGAGAAGGTAAACCTGTGTTCCACATCCCACCCCTCTCAACACATCGCCACAGAGGCCACCGGGCGCACACTCAACTCATACATACTACAACATTGCACATGAATCAGGTCACAAGAAGGCCATTGAATGCACATTGATGAGTCCTTGCAGGATCCTTTTGGCAGAGAGTGTAAAGTGTAAACATGATAAGCCCGGCAGCACTTGCGGGGCTGGAGGCTGCCGAAGGATCTGAAGTGTGATATTAAAACGCTAATATGAGAGATGGCTCACTTAAATGCGCTTCGGTTTACCTTGAAGACGAATTGAAGCAATTCCGAGGCGAGGTATCGATCCGCTCCCGGCTCTCACCTCCACCCACTGCCTGCTGCACCAGGCCGGGAGCAAAGCAGAGTTTAAAAATGGAAGAGCCGCACAAGACACCGAGACCACGTCCATGACCAACCGAGGCTATGCAAAAGTCAACTGCTGCAGAAGGCTGCACGGTTAAAATACTTCATGTTGGTTTAGTTTACTTTTGTTTTTCTCTTCAAACGGCCTCCATCTTTCTTAAAAGTGTTGCATGCACAGGAACAAGGCACAGACCAGAGTATCAGCATTAAATATGCATCCTCGAGTCTCAGTTCCTCGTGATTTGTCTGAGGTGATCGTTGCGCACTAACCCGAAAAGTACCAGGAACAGACAACAAAGTGCAGAGACACAAGCATCTTGCACAATAACGTAAGTATAGCAGCAGTTCTGTACATGTGATTGGATGGAACCATCCTCTGCTGGGATGTGGCCCTAGTGTCAGGGGCAGAGACCCTTATTTTTACATTATAAAACAAACCAAAAAAAAACTTTAAAAGGACAGAACATTTTGTTAATTACAATTTGACTTAAAAAAGAAAAAGAAAAAAACAGCCTTTTTGTTCCGTTCTGAGATCAACCAGCCCATGCTACTCCCTTTTGGTAAGAACACCCAGGAATTTTTTTTAAGAGAGAAATACTCAGGAGGAACTGTTTGTCTGATGCACTTGTGCGTTCCTTTTCTCTCCCACCCCCTCCCCAGCCATCCGTGGCTTCTCCCCCCAGCACAAGATCACCAGCTTCGAGGAGGCTAAAGGCCTGGACCGCATCAACGAGCGCATGCCACCTCGGAGGGACGGGGTGAACCACGTGGGTCAGTCCATGGGAAAGATGAATGTGTCCTGAGGCGAACGGCACGGATGACAACAGCAACATCCAGTGATGTGTGCCTGCGTTGAGCCTCAGAGCGTCCCGCCAGCGGGCTGCGCAGCAGGACTTTTGCCAAAATCGAGAATTCAGGCCTCAGTACATAGCACCAAAACCAGGCCCACAGACAGAAACATGAAATCTGCTACAAAACATACCAGGGGCGACAAAAAAGGTAATTTTTCTCCATGGCAGCATGTCACCGCACAGCTGGGGAGGGGGAGGCCGTGGCGGGGCGGGCGGGCGGGTCGCAGCTCGACTGGTTGAGGGCTGTTGCCGCCTGTCGCTCCCTTCCTTGGCTCAATTATGGACTGAATGGCTGGCAGTGGCGTCGCTCTGGACGCCCACAAACGTGCGCTCCTCCATCGCTGGGCCTGACTGAACGCATAACTGCAGTATCCACGACGCACCTATCTTCTTTTCTCTCTCTCTCTCTCTCTCTCTCTCTCTCTCTCTCTCTCTCTCTCTCTCTCTCTCTCTCTCTCTCTCGTTCGATAACAAGTGTGTTACGCAACGCTCACAAGATTCACTTCATGAGAAATTTAACTTACGTACTTGTTTACTTACATGTGTTGCTAGTATTTAAAGTCACACCACTTTTTTGTGAGAGACATGGCGAGACAAACGGGGAAGGAAACAAAAACAAGAACAACTACAACGACAAAATGCATACCTCTTGAAACGTGCAGTACAATCTTCGCAGTGGACTGACACCCGGTGGTCTACCTTGCAAGTGCGATGCTGCCGGGCGTCGGGCGGAGGAAGTGGACAGGCTGCTCGTGTGTGCGTGCTGACGACTCTGTCCTTTGACACCAAAGGCAGCGCAGATCAATCTTCACCTCCCTCTTCATTCAGTCGGCAGCCAACGGGAGGTTTTCTTTGTGACTATGTTTTAAAAAAGATGACTAATTAAAATAAAAAAAACGTTCCCTTAATATATGCTTAATGACAATGGGAGGATCTCAAAGGGTTACACTTGAGTTAAATGCTATTGTTTTTGTTGCTTTGGCCTTGTGTTTATATACTTTGGTGTACCACCGATAACTGATGTTGCTCACAAAAACTACTGCTATTTGTTCAGAAAATGGTCTCACCCACATTTTTTTTTTTTTTTCTGAAAATGATCTAGTTATCTGGAGGATCGAGCAGCCGTGGCCCTTATTTTTTGGAACAATCGGTCTTCTTTCATCTTAATAGGAAGCACAAGCCTCGTTCCGTTTAGAGTAACAGTCCAATGCTCAAAGAGGCTGCAAGTGCAAATTTGCCTCGAGACTTTGCCCAAAATGTTGGTACAAATGAATCATTTATGCATCAAAACACGCAAACACAAGGCATTTCAACATATGCGCTTGAGCAAGGAACATGGAGGGTATTTTCTGCATCGCCACAAATGGCAACAAAGCTTCATTTTCCCACAGCACAGAGAGGAAGTGCAGATGTTGAGCTCCGCCGCCACATGAAACCTGGTTCTTTCTCACCTCCTCGTCGCCGCATCAAAGACTCCATTCAGCCACTTATGATTCACATTAGCGCCCTTTGAGTTTTTGCACTTTTTACTGTGCTGCGATTTCCATGCCTAAGAGCTACACAAAGTTCTATATGAGAGTGAGAAGGAAATTCTACAAATTTGTGAAAGCCTGTGAGGTTTTTTAATGACGAAACGCAACAGTGTGAGTTTCTTTATTTAGCAGGTTTGCATATACGTTTAAATCTCTTAAAGGAGAAGAATGTATGCTGCGCAGAATTAGACTGATTAATGCAACAACTGTGACCTTTTTTCACCAAGTGTAGTTTGGATAGTGTTAAGTTGCCAGATGTACTTCCCTCTTGACGCCTCAGCAATTCTGTTTAGACAATTTGGTTTACAATTCAATTCATAATGCATCCCGATGTGTTAAATGTAGAGAATTGCTTATTTTTGTAAAACATTTTCTAATATAAAGATGTTCTATAGTGTAATAACACTGTGATTAGGACAAACTTCCACTTTCAAAAATTCTGAATACTTTTTGGGGGGAAAGCCAGTTTGTTTCCTTGTATGTTAGACAGGAAACAGGAAAGCATTTAACCTATTTTCAAAATAATTTGACAAGCAAGTGGACAATGGTGAATCTGTCCTGGCACATACTATCATATAAATTTCTAGAATTTCCTTCCATGATTAATATTTTTTCTACTTTATATCTCATCTTTCTATTTAATGATACAGGTATGTGAAATAAAGATGGATTAAAAAGTGATTTTTAACACAGCATCTATGGTACGGAACGCATCAATGCATGCAACTAAGTTCCTAATTGTTCTGTGAGATTATAATTGTGATAGTTGTGTTTCAAATAGTAAACTTGAATGATTTTTTAAATTATATTTGTAGTTTTATTTGTCTTGTTTTATAAATTTTATAAATAGACTTCCTTAGGTTGATTTGGTCCATTTTTCATTGTTATTTATTACCACTGCTTTTAATTTTATATTGATTTATTGTATGCAGAGATATCCTTCTAAGGTGTGAAGCCTTGTGTTTATTTATTTATTTTTTGTTGTTGTACTGAAAATGTTCAATAGTGTGAATGAATATAATCTCAGTGAAAAGCAACTTTCAGGCTGCCAAAGCATGATAGCATGGTTTTCAGATGTTAATGAAATGGACACCAAGAAAATCATGTGTCACACTTACATTTAGCAGGAGACATTGTACTCTGGTTGTATTTATTGCTGATATTATTGTTGCAATTTGGCTTATGGTTATTTTCCTTTCTCTGCTTCTGGTTCTTGTATGGTCAACATGCATATTTCAACAATATAACTGATTTTATCTTGCAACTTTTTTTTTTATTATCTATGGAGATATGTTTTCACATTTTACTTCCTCAATGATGCACACATTGTAAGCATGCCCTATGGGACAAATCACATTTTTTTACTCTTGAATAAAATATGCATGAACAAAAATCACCTGCATACTTGATATCTCACTGTTGGAGCTTTTGCATTTTAATTCGATTCCGTTTTCAGAGCCTCCAAAATTATACCAGGCAAACAAGTAAATTGACAACACTGTTACATTTGTTGTCCATTTTGTTATTTTTAGTAATCCTGTCATAAACAGTATGATTAAAATGCAATTTGGGTGGCGTTTTGATTTAAGGATGCTTGAAATTCCACTCACCGCATGAACGAGCTCATGCTCGCTGACATTATTTCATTTGTAAAATGTGTCTTTAGAAGCCAATTCTCCTATACGGCTATTAAGAAAAAAAAAAAAAAATCACATTACTTTACTGGAAGACATTGAACGCAGCAGCCGCACAGTCGCATCACACCGAATTGATCGCTCATTAATCTAATGATCCTTTTAATATGTTATTTATTTATTTATTTATTTTTAACTAAAACTGAAGACACACTGTAGTGCAACTCACATGACTTATCCGGAGGTAAACGTTGCAATGCAACGTTTCTGGCGTTTTTACAGCAATTTATATTTTTATCTCACCGGACATGACGCAATCACTGCGTTCGCTGTCATCATGGCCAGTGACCACGGCTGCTCACGGTCCGCTAGAATGGACCCATCTGTGGCCATTTCAACAAGCGTTAGATACACACCTCGGAAATAAACAACGGGTTCAAATCGGCTCTAATGAAAAATATGGACACCGCTCAAGGTTTGCTTTCTGGCTCACGCCACGAATTTCGCCGCCAAGGAGTTTAGTTTGAGTGACTCCCGAGTTCGCGCCTGGCTAAGCTAACGGTAACGGGACGCCGCCGCTGCTGCGAGAGTCTGAAGCCAACCGGCGACACCTGACATTAGCTCGAGCTGCTCCCTCAGCTGCTACACGATACACACTCACATTCCACAGGCACACAACACCGCAGCGAGTGACTTGAAGCGCTAACGTAACAGCCCGTCTCGTCGCAATGGACAAGGACGAAGCTTACCGGCTGATACAGAAGGCAAAGCTGTGTTTACGGTCCGGACGAACTGACAGAGCGCTGCAGCTGCTGTATGAAGCCCAGAATATTTACCCCAGTACCCGGGCCAGAGGTAAAATTAGCCCTACGCACTTTCTGCAACATGGCAGTTCCGTTAGCTAACCGTTTGCCAGCGTTTCGCTAAATGGCAGTCCGCAGAATTGCATCTCCAAATGTTAAGAGTGGACGCAGGGCGAAGTCATTTCAGCTGGAAAAACATTAGCTAGCCAACTGGCTAGCTTGAGCGCCTTTCATCTCTGCGTCCAGTGTAAAATGCGCCCTTGGGTGATCATGCTGACAATTAAATTGCACAGCTTTCAACGTGTACTTCTCTTTTAAGGACCTATGGGTGCAAATATGAGTAAATGAATTAGGGCTGCAAGATTAGTTGACGTAATCGATTACATCGACAACATAAGTTGAGGTATTTAACTGATAAACATTGCATGCAACCTTTAAATCGTTGATTAATATACCTATGCTATTTTACGTTAAAATATAACAACCATATAAAGATAAATTCTTTGTGTAATCATTCTGTATGCTCGCAGGGTATGCTGTCAGAGTACAAGTGTGAAGATTCTAGCAAGTGAGGTTAAACAGAAGTCGAAAATAGGTGGCGAAATTAAAGAAGATAATCGTGACTAATTGATTAATCGAAAAAATAATTGGTTCATTAGTCAACAACCAAAATAATCGTTAGTTGCAGCCCTGAGATGAATGGCGAACACTGTCTTACACTGTAATATAATGAGAAACCTTTTGGATGAGATGCCTCAACTTAACCTTTCTACATTATGTGTGTGTTGTGGCAGAATATTGGTCTACCAAAAGTAATACCACATATACATGAAATTTAGTGGTGACCAAATACCCTGCTTACATTGTTAAATTCTCTAATGTCATGATATTGTCTTTAGTCTGTGACTTGATCCTGAACTGTCAGCACCACTGACACTGTGTGTATGCAATCTGCAGTGTTGATAGATGCCATACTAAGAAATGGAGGCACCACTGCTCCAGAGACGGACCACGTGCCTCCGCCTGCCGGCTGGAGAGATGAGGACATCACAAATGATGAGCAAAGGAATACAGCCGGTGATGAAAAGAAGAGCTACACTGAGGATCAGAGGCAGGGTGTTCACAGGTGCTTGTTACATGTCCTCTATTACCTTGACAGTTTTCACAGCAGGTGATTTTACATGTTCCTCAGTAAACTTGGGTTTACAGTAAGTTAGGATTTTTGAGGAAAAAGTCACCTCCAGTTTTGAGTATGAATACATCAGATGATATCAGTGAGCGCACAGGCACTTCCAGACGTTGAAGTCGTGCATTTGTCTGTATTCTATGTCCATTGTTGACTGTCAAAAAGTACCAAACAGAATTTCCTTTTACGTTCAGCGACCAGACCAAAAACATGTACAGTGTGTGAGGTGAACTGGAAAACTATAAATTGTCCGTAGGTGTGTGTGAGATTGCGAATAGTAGTTTGTCCCTACGTGGCCCTGTGATGAACTGGCGTCTTGTCCAGGGTGTCACCCTGCCTTCACCCATTGACAGATGGGAGAGGGTCCAGAAGACCCCTGTGACCCTGAGCTCAGGAAGAAGCTGGTATAGAAAATGGATGGATGGGTGGATGGATGGACAATAAAGTCTTCTACGTTCTGCACCGTCTATAATCCTTTGTCAAGATCCGTCCATCTCCCCTTCATTCCTTAACACTGGCCTTGGTTGACACTAGCTGTCACTCTGTGTCACTGCAGGATAAAGAACTGCAAGGACTTTTATGAAATCCTCGGCGTTCCGAAGAACGCCAGTGAGGACGACTTGAAGAAGGCATACAGAAAGCTGGCACTCAAGTTTCACCCAGACAAGAACTTTGCACCTGGAGCCACGGATGCTTTCAAAGGTACCAAACCCAGTTTTTTGTTGCTGTTAAATCCTGCTCCTCTGTTGTTGCATGGATTGTGTGTAAATAATCAGCCTCAGAGTTTAAAGCTTTGTCCAAAATTGACCTTTCAAGGCAACAGTTGCTCTAGGCGAACTTCCAAAGCCGGGGCAAGATGTATTACAGCACAAGGAATGGAAAATAAGAGCCCAATCTGATAGAACTTTTGTTGGATAATATGCACAGACCTTTGCAAGTATAAGTAGCTTGTGGAAATAAATTTGAAATGTGGTTAACTAAGTGGAGTTTGAACATTCGAGCCAACACTCTTCCTCGTGTTTGAATCCCAATATTTCCATCCTCTGCCAACAGCCATTGGCAACGCGTATGCCGTCCTGAGCAACCCGGAGAAGAGGCAGCAGTACGATCAGTACGGAGATCTGTCTGCACCGTCCAGTGCACCCCAGCACCAGGGCCACAGTCGCCCAGGATTCCACCGAAACTTCCACCGCGACTTTGAGGCCGACATTTCACCAGAGGAGCTCTTCAATATTTTCTTTGGAGGAAGATTTCCAACAGGTGGGTGTCGTTTGAGCTGTAGCGTCAAGTAGAAACTTAAGGACATAAACAGTTCACTTGTTATTGTAACATTCATTCACGGCGCTAAAATCAATCAACTCTCACCTTTATAATCAGTGACGTTTGCAGTAAAAATCTGTTGTCAAGGAATGTTGTCGTATTGTGTGCATTGTGAAGCTGAGCAACTGCGTGTTTCTCTCCAGGAAACATCCATGTGTACACCAACCAGGGAGCCTCCTACTCTCAGTTCTATCAGCCTCGTCGTCGACGTGCTTATGAGAGGCGCGAGGAGGTGGTGGAGGAAAACCAGAGTCAGGTCAGTGACTCACAAAGCACAAATACAGTCTGTGTTTCCACAGCAGGAGGATTGCAATGCAGATTTCATGTCATTTTAATGCATTCTCTGTACAGCCGCAGCTCACCGATGGCCGTTCTGTGTTTTGCTGCCCTTGAAACCGCAGGGCCTCTCTTGTCTTAGAAGATTGTGGCTTGCTTCAAATGCATCAGAGCACTGCGCCAGCTCCAGTACAGTGCACCAGTGCAGCCTACATACTGTATTATGTGCTCTGTAATCACTGCTGATTTTTATCTTCCCACAGAACACCTTCACAGCGCTCCTGCAGCTTCTCCCCGTGCTGGTGCTAATCCTCATATCGGTGTTTACTCAGATGATGGCTACTAGCCCGCCCTACAGCCTCTTCTATAAGCCGTGAGTCCGCCTTAACACCAGCCTTCCCTCTGCGGCGTTCCACTGAAATCTGCCAATTCCACTTTGAAAGTGCTCCGCAGCGCGGCGGGGTTTAACGCTGTGTTGCCGCTCGGGTTCCAGGGCCATGGGGCTGGTGGTGTCCAGGGAGACGCAGCACATGGGCGTGCCGTACTACGTGGATAAAGGCTTCGAGAAGGTGTACCGCGGTGCCTCGCTGGATGAGCTGGAGAAGACCATCGAGAGCGACTACATCGAACACCTGCAGAACGGCTGCTGGAAGGAGAAACAGCAAAGTAAACAAGCCTTTGATGTTCTTTTACTCTGCTGCAACAGGGGTGTGCAGTGTTGCAGTGACAGAAGAGGGTGCGCACGTTCAGAAGGGAGGGGAAACAAAGCGTTTAGTTGGCACTCGGGGTGCCGGGGAGGGGGGGGTATCTGATCTTCACTGTTGTAATGCAGACGTTCTGAATAGTGGAGCATGCAAGAGACTTGCTGACAGACCAGGGACATAGTATTGTTACATAACATTGATAAAGTGAATTTTGCATCACGTGCGGCAAAACTATTTTTCCTTGAGGCTCAGTTTTTCTTGAAAAAAACAAACAAAGACAAAATGCGTTGTGTTTGACAGAGTCGGACTTGGCCAACCTGGGGCAGCTGTACCGAGACGAGCGGCTGAAGCAGAAGGCCGAGTCGATGAGGCTGGACCACTGTGACAAACTGCATCGACTGGTCAGCCGCCAGAGAGGCAAATAAAGCCTGTCGCAGAGAGGAGGGAGCTCTCCCACAGACTTTTCAGCGACGCATTTCAATCACGTGTCCATCCTGTCCAATTAGGCCACTCTTTGTCGGCACGGCGCTGCGGGAGATCTGGAAACAAAGGTGCCTTGTCTTCTTCTCTTAGACGCTAGAAAGTCAGAGTTGCATGTCCACTGCCGGCCCCCCCCGGTCGCAGCTTCGAGTGCGAGCGCTCTGCGGCAACGTGCACGACGTCTCAGAGTCTCCAAACTTTCTCCTAGAAATGGCACGATGCACACGGTGGCCCAGCGGGGCCAGAAAAAGGCAGTTGTAGGTTCACAGACACGTTTATGGGTTATTTCTATGTTTTCTTAATGTGTTGCGTAAGTGTATTTATTTAATAGTTAAGTTATTTGAGTGAATGTTCCTGGAGTAACTTAAGTATTTCCCAGATGTTATTTAAAGGAACAGTTCTGCAAAAGTCGTTATTTGATCCATTTACGAGCCACTGCTTTCGAGACGGAGGCTCTGCTGACACGTCGTCCAAGTAACCGTGCTGGAGCTCCATGTTTATCTTTTCATGTTTTATGTTGGATTAACAATTCTGTGAACTATCCCTCTGAGTAATATTATTTACAATCTGTGGAGTTCATGTGCAATTTAAAGCACCTTGACATTATTAAGACAGAAGAACCAGACGACGTGAAGGAAATCAACGTCTATACTGCGATTCATCAGGCAGGTTGACCTCTTGTTGCAAGAGGAGGCACATGAAAGGAATTAGGAGGTGAGAAGTTGCATTTGCCATGAAGTTTTAGCCATCTTCTCAACGCATGGAGCTTCTTGGATTTGACTGCTTTGTTTCTACTACTTTTGGAGCCATAGTTCTGAGATGCCAGCAGGTGTGGTTGCAGTTCAGGTGTGAGGAGAGACTTCAGTTGATCGAGGTCAGTTTCACCCGTCAGAAGCAGGATGTCCAGATTCACCAACGATAGTCAAAGTGTGTGTGTGTGTGTGTGTGTGTGTGTGTGTGTGTGAGGTCACTGAGGTTCTCTCAATCATTTTCACGGTTCCGATTTTAAAACTGGTCAGAAATCCTGTTCTTCATGCTGACACACACACTCACACGCACACGTATGCATATATGTGTGCGTGCGTGGGTGTAATAAGATCAGAGAACTTAATATTTAAACAGCATCTAGCAACTCAAATAGTTTCGGACATGAATCTGATATTCAAACAGGAAGTGCACCTTATTTTGGTGAGGTTTTG
This sequence comes from Thamnaconus septentrionalis, assembly GCA_009823395.1. Taxonomy (NCBI): domain Eukaryota; kingdom Metazoa; phylum Chordata; class Actinopteri; order Tetraodontiformes; family Monacanthidae; genus Thamnaconus; species Thamnaconus septentrionalis. The sequence continues at coordinate 24,080,528 of CM020504.1, read as the reverse complement.
TCATGAGCAGGATGCTAATTTTGTCTGTTAGAAACTTAATTTTCCAGATTATTATCACACTGAACTGGCATTAGTACTTCCTGTTGTGCATTGACTGCCAAACTGCCTTAGCTGTTCTCATACTTGTTAAATATTCAGGTTCATCTCATGCACTTTCAAGTTCATTTTCAGTCTTGTGTTCCCATATTGTTTTTGTTTTTTTAAGTGTTGCATGCACCCTAGTGAGAAAGTGTTTCATTGATAACTGGTTTATTTTGTTCAAACACAAAAAACACAACTGCAGACACCGTTTTGAATCACAAAGATGTCCAAGTTTGAGCGCGTTTCATAAAAAAACAAAAAACAATCTTTGAGTTTGAGTGTCAGTTGGTGTGAGCGGAACTCCAGGTTTTCAGCCAAGAATACCAGACAATTAAAATATGTAACCAGAAAGTTTTGTCTTGTGTGATTTATTTTTATTGGTAGTAAGAACACTTGAAGTTTTGAGTTTACCAGCGATGACGGATGCAGATTTCTCACAGGTCTGTTTCTTCACCACACACTGAGTGATAACGGAATGGTGGTACTGCTGAGTGCGTAAGACATTTGGTAGTTTCCTTTATGTGAAAACGGATAGTTGAAAGACGATGTCATGTAACCAAAACGCAGCCCCGACATTTTAAAGTGACGGGGCATTGAGGAAGAGTACAGAAAATGGGTTCTTTGTATTTAAATGTTAAAATCATGGAAAACATCACAAAATAAATTTCATATTCAACGTGCTGTGTCTGAATCACTCATACCTTCACTTGAAAACACATCATACAAGCACTTCACTTTCACATCCAACTGGAGTCATCCAACGGTAGGGTCTGGGTTTGTTTTTTTTGAAGTCCTAAATCAACTAAAAAAGTTGGGACATAAAAACATGAACACAAGAAAAGAGTGAAAGTCTGGCATTCTGTACAAAATAGTTGCTTGTCGTTCGAAACGTCGCAAGTCAACATAATACTGAACATGAGTTTAAAAACAGCAACATAACTGATCATTGCAGGTCGTCGTTTTGTCAGACTGGATAGGTTGGCGTCAGATGGTATTTACAAAAAAAAAAAAATACAAAAAAAATGCTCTTCTCGCACAACCCCAACAGAAACATTTTTCCAGAGCAGCATCTCAACAAGGTTAACTCAGTGGGGAGGTGGTTGGTTGGCAGTAACTGAAGTGGGATTTGTGTTGGCTTTATGAAGAGGCTGCGCAAATTCAGCCTTGACATAACTGCTTAAGATGGCCTAAATTAGTGGTATAGACCCGCAGGTGGGGGAGATAGAGGGGGGGCTGATAACATTGTCCTTTGCTTGATCATATCTCCCCCGTCTGCTCGTCATTAGCACTGAGGCCGGGATCACTGGAAAACTCGTTCATTTCCTGGTTTTAACGATCATGCATTTGACTGATGACCAGCGCTCCTCAACTACGAAAGAGGGTCGGGGCCACAAGAAGAGGGAAAAAACATTACAGGAAGGAGATTTTTATTTAAGCTTTCATTTCAAGTTTTAAGTTGTAATTTCGTGAATAAAGTCAAAATTTCATGAAAAAAGTTGGTGTAAAAAGACAAAATTTTGTGAATTAAATCGATGTTAAGAAAAGATGAAATTGAGTGAATTAAGTGGAAATTTCATGAATAAGGTTGACGCAAACAAAGTGGAAGTTTTGAGATTAATGATAAATCAATTTATGTCATTAACGCACCTTCGTCCCTTGACAACATGTCTTCTGAGGAACAACTTGTGAAATTGTACTTCAAAATTGGGTTTAGTAACAAGGAAATCCTTGGTCTTCAAGCACACAAGCACAGTGTGGTCATAAGTATTAGGACATTGAAAAGACTGTGTTGAACTTTACGTCTGTTCAGAAGAAAGGAACAGACAAACTTGGAGGAGGTTGCTGCCTTCATGCAGAACGAGATAGCTGGAAGTAGGCAGATGCAAGGATATCGCTGTTACACAGCGAGCCTATGTCGTATCAAAAGATACAATAAGACCACTGACCAAGTGAATTGACCCTGAAGGTGCGGAGCAGACGAGCCCGGCTGAGGTGCAGGTGAACTAAAGCCTTACTGCTTTGCCATCAGTGGCTGCATTGATGGTTTTAGCCGTTATAATTCACATTTTATTCACAAATTCACGTTTTCTTTTTTAAACGTCACCGTTATTCTCGAAATTTTGACTTTAATGTCAAAATTTCAGCTTTATTCTCGAATTAGAAACTTGAAAAAAAATATCTTAATTTTTTTTCTCTTCTTGTGGCCCTAATCCTCTTCCGTACTCAACAGTGTGTGAGACGCATTGGAAGGAAGAAAGTGACAAACGTCACTCCCACTGAAAAAAACAGAAGTCCATCATCTGCTGATATTGACTGCGCAGGAGAATGGGCTAATTAGGACCTGATTGGCAACACTGCAGGTCTCATGAAGAGCCAGTGGAGGACGCTGCGACGTGTGATTGCTGCTGTGATTGAGCAGTGGAGGCAGCGTCCTCCTCAGTTGTGCTCTCCTCCCGACACGTGTCTGATTTCTTACAGATTGGACATTTTCTGCAGAAAGGTGCACGAACGAGCTTTACAATGACGCCGTACTCGATGGGCGAGTGACGAGGCGACAACAAGAGGAAGCATTGTAGGTAAAATCAGTTTGTCATGGAGGACAACAACCACTGGAACTGCTCTAGAAATGCCTTCTAAATCGGTGTGCGATGCCCTGATTATTCACATGTTCCATTTCACTAAGAATCTTTGGGCTCTAGATGGGACATATTGTCGCCTGCGTACCGTGGTGGATATTCTTACCTTCGACCTGATGCAGTTCAGATTAGGCCAGCGCTGCCACATCTGCAGCTACGCCTGCGAAAGGTTTGACCTAGTCTTATTCAATGCCCCATTGTAATCTGGGATTATATAGTACGTAATCCGTGTCTGCAAGAAATGGGCTTCTCCACAACACAGTCTACTGATTCAATGCTAGGAGTGCAAGTAAAGGTTACACTGCACGTCAATGCAGTGTAAGAGCCTGTGCAAATGACAGAGGTTAAACTCGGTCCTGTGACGTCACACCCTCCTGTACATCACCGCAACACTGTCACGCCACTTTCTCCAGAGTCCTCTTTGTTCATTTCTTCAGTTTGAGGTCTGCTTCTATGGCACAACGGCGCCCTCTGGTGCCGCCATCCTGCAACCGGCGAAGGTAAGAGAATGAAGTAATGTCACGTTAGGGAATAATCATTTCACTTGATGACTTACTAAGACATTAGTACTTACAAAAAGAGAAAGAAGGAAGGCAGGGGACGACATGGACACAGCATCCTGTAAGTAAAAAATATTGATGTCAGCTCAAACACAATAACACAAAAACACTAAAAGCTGTATTTGTGTTTTGGCTCCTGACTGCACTGAAAACCAAATTGTCAATGTAATGAGCCTGCCAGCATGAAGCAGAGCACCTGCTGGCTTGGCATAAATGGAATTTGATACTCCAGTTAAACTCAATCAAATGTAAAACACAACATATTTCATCAAATAAATATTTGTAACGGAAAAAAATCAAGAATGTTCTGAGAAGGTCCATCTTCAGGACATGTTGTATTGTGCATAAACATATTTATGCAGACTCATTTATGTTTTTTTACTGATTTAAATCTATCAAGTCCAATTTCCAGATTTCTTATTCATGTTTCTTTACATTATCATCACTATAAAAATGCAACAAAAACACTGATTTTTTTTTTTTGTTTACTTTTGTACTGTTTTTCCAGGAGTGTAAAAGAATAGAATTTAGAGAATTAGGAAAACCGTCTGACTAATCCAACGCTGAATAATCTTAATTTATCATCTTTCATTTCACAAGGCATATTTGTGGGGTGAAAGAGATCATTTCTTAAACTTCTCATCAGTAATTGCTTCATATTTTTTCCCAGCATCAAACAAACGTTGCACGTGAATTAATTTCACCTAATTGGGACACGTAACATAATCACTGCACCTGGTCAACGGTGACTTACTGCTGCTTCTAAATGGAAATCAATGGAGGATTGTGTCCGAAAAATAAATGAATGATTGCAACTTTATGGACAACGGTGATTTATTAATCATCGTGGACTGGGCAGCAGATCAGGGGCAGCTTTCAATGCCTGATTATTTGTGTAGCCAGAGGTAAATAAAATAAATAGAGTCAATAAAAGCTTCTGATGAAGACATCATGCTTTGGAAAATGCTCAGCAGCTTTGCTTATCGTCACTCTTTCTTCTACCTTCAGATCAGCCTGGTGTCTCACGCTTGTCTCTTCTTCTGTACCCTCAGCTTTTTCTCAAAATTCTAGTGAAGCACCTTGTCAGTGGAGTCCTGTTTGCGTGTGCTCTCACGGCCCCTCAGGCTTTTGGCGCTGACGCCCGACTCCGACGTCTCCATGATGAGCTGCGTGGCCAGAAACTGCTGGATCTGCTCCAGGACGTCGCGCTGCATCTCCAGGGCCATGTGGTAGACGTCATGGTCCAGGCTGTTGTACATGACCGCGTTCTGGAACATCAGCATGATGTCCCTCTGGAATTCAGCGGTGGTCCGAATCAGGCCGATCTCAATGTTCTTTTTGATGGTGGCCAAGTCCATGGGCCTGAAGAGGCGACGGAGAGGAGGTGCGGTCAGAGCGAGAACAGGTCAGTCAATTCTGCAGGGGTCCCAATGAACGCATGCTTACCTGTGAACAATACCGTGGTACCCGGGTGCAATTTCCTCCGTTACCGGCTGCAGAAAGACATTTGCATACCTAAGAAAAACAAAGGTTCACATAAAATATATATTTCAGTCATACAGATGATTAATGCAAATAATTAGAGTCCCAGGCATCCTTGGCCAGTGTTTGAGTGATGACGTGACCTGTGATTGGCAGCTGCTCGCCACACCAGCATGATGGCTTTCTTCCAGATCTTGTGAGCTTGTAGAGCCTCCAGGTCCTCACTGCCCACAGAACTGCGTCATAGCCAGAAAAATAAAAGGATGCAGATCAGGACAGAGCCCAGGTACTATGGCTGCTTCAGTACTAGCAGTTAAAAAATTAATAGATACTGCATGAGGTCAAGAGATGTTCCCTCATCTATTACTTTTGTCTCTGAGAGTAACGACCATGTTGAACATTTGTTGTACATAGATTGAGTTGAGTGTTTTTGTAACTACTGTAGTTGTACTTTAGTGCTGTAACAGTGTAGTGTTCCAATTAGGGATCAACAAAGTACATCTATCTATCTATTTATCTATGTGGTGAAGTAACTACAGACTTGCGGCGGCGGCAACATGTTTCTGTTTCCTGTGAATTACATCTCAGGCTGCCGTATTAGAATAGTTTAGATTAGACGAGAGATTTATTGCCATTGGTACAAGTTAAAAACAGGTTAACACAGGTACACTGGAGTTCTTGTGCGTTCTTGTAGCATCATCAGCATCATCATCATTACTTCTTTCTGCCTCTTCACTGAGTGCTGTACATAGCAAACTTTGTTGTTCCTGTGCATGTGCCTCCTCTGGTAAGTGCTGAAAATGCCTCCATCTATTGTGCAGCTAACAGTCTGCAAAGCTCCGGTCCAAGTCCGTCACTTTGACGAAAGCCAATATGCCACAAAGGGAACAACGTAACTCTTTCTGGACTGACATGGGCTCAGCACATTGATGATGCTGTCAATGAGAAGGCGGCAAAGGCAAACTGGTCGCAGCTAGAAATGCTGACTAGTGACTACAGCCTCAGAGACTGTGCAGTCACTTGCACTGAAAATAGATCAAAGGAAACTTTGGCTCGCTCAGAACAGAGTCACTTACTTGTACAAAAAAAAAAAAAAAAAAAAATTATCAGCACAATAACGTCCCTGATGACTCAGCTTGATTTAGCGTGGAATGACTAACAGAGACAAACTGGTGCTGTCTGGCTGCGCGACCATCTCACAATGCTTTCTTTCCTCGCCACATAAATACAGTGTGCTTGGACTCACAACTGCGACGAGGCCGGGCTGCTGGGCACCGAGTCTGCAGTCATGTGCAGCTTCAGGGCCGAGGAGACCCTGCGGAGGCCGAACCCGTCCTCGCTGCCGCTGGCCACGGGCTCCAGCTCCATGTCCCCGTCCGGCTCCGAGGACGAGCCCCGCGCCCCGTCGCCCTCCTCTTCTCCCCACGCGTCTGACCCCATGACCTCATTGTGCGCGACGGTCCCTGAGGCGTTCCGCTCTGGCTCGGCGCTATTCCCCCGCTGCTCCTGCAGAGACGGGAGAGCGACGGGGAGAAAGCGTCAAGCTCGCGCGCGCGCGTTTGAGAGCGGCGTCCTCCGCCGGTCGTCGTACCTTTGGATGCTTCTCTGTCGCTGGCGGACTGTCGTCGAACACCGAGCCTGCCAGCGCAACGGCAACAAGAAACGGCAAGAAGAAATGAAAAAAAAAAATCACTATTCCGAATTAAGACATGCATGCAAGCTGCCAAATACACAGCGAGTACATGCTGGTCGGTGCTTCGTACCTCTGTGGTTGCTCTCGGCTCTCAGCTGCGCCCACTTTTTGCTTCCACGCGTTGCACCGACGTCCAACGACATTTGGCTTTTCTGATGCACAAAATCCCCCACGTCTGCCCCGGCCTCGGGCAGCGGAGCTGCTCCGACGTAGCGGTTCTCCCGAGCCGTCGAGGTGCGTGAGGTCGTGGAGGCGGGAGGAAGGCCACTGAGTCCCGGCGGGAATGTCGCCAGGCAGTTATCTCGAGCGCCGCACAAAGAAGGGAGCTGCGCGCGGCGCCGCAGTGAACTTCCAGCACTTGCGTTTTCCCCTCCAGGCCTCCCTGAAGAGGATGGGGGAGCCCCGGGGGTACGACGGCGGCGTGAGAGGACTCGTGTGGCTGGAAGGGCCCAGCATCCCAGGCAGTGGATAACGCGTGGCCGTTCTCCTCGCACAGCGACAGGGCAGCTTCCACCGCAGCTGCATCCAAAGCCTCCGCAGTCTCCTGCGCCTGAGGATGAAGACGCACCAGGCCGAGTTGATTATTTCATCATCCATCATCCTCCCATAACTCTGCAATCAGTCTCTCTGAGTGACATGCTGTCATGACAACATTACTGAGACACATATATTCTCCTGGAAGCTTAAGCGGGCAAGAATTTATCTCTTTTGTGGAGACAAAAAACAATCGGAGGTTCTTTGCACCTTTTCCTCGATGATGGCGATGATGTCCCCGACCGTCTTCAGGTCCAGCTCGTCTCCGATATACGACACAGCCACGTCCTCTTCGCTCAGCTCTGACACTTTGTCTTCCGCAACTAAATTTTTCTGCATCTCTGCCAAAAAAGCAACCCTCAATTGAAATATTTCTCATGGTACACACACACACACACACACACACACACACACAGGAGGTGGGTTTGGAGATGGAGTGACATGGTCCAGACTGCTTACTGATCACCGTGTTGTTTGGACAGGGCTCAGAGTGGACAGACCTGTGCTTGCTGCAGCAGTGAGGTCCAGGAGGATGGGGGTGGCAGTGGAGGAGGGAGCGCTGGACGCTGAGACAGCACTGACCATGAAACTCAACGGGGCAGAAAACTCAGCGGGACCTGCCTCCAGGAGACGAGACAACATCGGGGCACCTGCCAGGCGAGCGGCCGCACACAACAACACACGCAGTGAGCGGTTGGAAAACAGAGCCGGGTTTCAGACTGTCTGGTGCTTGAGCAAACAGGAAAGACAAAAGCGGATTTGCACGACTAGCATTTAAGATTAAAGCAAAGAGCTGAAAATAGGAGCCCCGCCAGTAGCAAAGCGACAGTGCAGGCACAACGTAAACAAGCAGATGCTCCGTCCCGGTAATATAAACTTTGATGCACCTGACGCCTGAGAGAGGGGTGGAGCCAGCTGGAGGTCATGTGATCCTGTCATATTTCCTACAGACACATCACCGTCCTCAACCTGGAACACAAACGGAATGCATTTTGTTCTTACACATTCATTCAGCATCACAGTTAAAAGACGCAGTCCAGCGAGCAAGTTCTCCTTCCCTCACCAGTCTGGACTTGGTGGCCAGGATGCTGCCTTTCTTCAGTAACTCTGACAGCAGTGGAGAAGGAGGAGGTGTGGCTTTCTGGCAAAGTGACTTCTTTTGGGGGCTGTTATCATTTCCGGCCACAGACGACTCAGGAACTATTAACCTGGTCGATCCCACAGCCTGGCAAGTTGGAAAGTCACAGAACCAATCCAAGAACTAAGAAATGTGCAAATGAATCACAAAACATTTTAATTGAAAGGGACAGTTCACCCCTTCTGCCCTGAAAGAATTCCACCCAGTGGAAGCCTCAGTAGTCACCCACTTAAACTTAACATGGGTTGCAACAATTCTGAGAGCCAGAAAGTAAAGGCGGGACCGAACACCGAACTGACTTACACTCTTGGTTGATGCGAGATCCAGCGTCAAGCACTCGAGTGGGTCGCCTGGTGAGAACTCCTGGCTTGGGGAGCCGCAGTCTGAGGGCGAGTGCACGGTGACACCTGCAGTGCGTTTTGGGGTGGTCTTGGCCACCTGTCTGGCTGGAAGAGGGAAGGTCCGCACGGAGAAGATATTATTATGTCACCGATGCATCATATTTACTGTCAGAGGTAGAAGGTTTAAAAATAAGAACGTCAAAACGGATCAATGATTGAAGTTGCAATGTCACTGCAGATAGAGTGAAGAAGATACCCTGATAAGCAGAAAATGTATTTTTCCGATTCAGCTCAGCTTCCTCCTCCTCAACTTTCTTCTTTCTGAAAGAGAGCAGTAAGGTGACGCACAGGACAAAGAGCTCATAACCGAGTGGAACTTTATTGGTCTCTTACCGAAGGATTTCCTCCCATATTTGTTCTAGTTTGGAGTCCAGATGTCCTGCCTGAATCAGTTCAGCTTCTCTTTTCAGCTTCCTGCGGAGACAGCGACATGTTACCGAACATTCTTGACGACGTTCAACATGCAGCAGCTTGATGCTGCTGAAAGTGGCGGCAGTAAACCTGTGGGCTTCCTGCGTTTCATTGATCAACTTCTTCAGCTCCTCAATCCTGTCGGCCGTCAGCCTCCGAACGATCACGTCCTCGATCGTCTCCACCACTTCACCTTTCTCCCCACGCTTCCTTCTGCAGCCAACAGACACACGGTCAGTGTCTTCACGGGTACAAGCAGCGAACTCATAGGTCAAACAGAATGAAGCAATGGTATCCTTTTATTCAGCCAACGAAACAAGCCAGTCAGGTAGACGCTCACTTTGGGGCCTCGGTTGTCTCCAGGAGCTCCGAGTATTTGGAAGCACAGTGCTGTCAAAGCCAGATCAGAGTCAGAAAGAACACATTTGATGTTTCAGATTAGTCATTAATGCATATTAGTCTTTGCCTTTTGCTCCACAGCAAGTGTAGAATAGGGTCATACCTTCTGAGAGAACCAGTCGGGTGGTCGCCCCGATTCTGCAAAAGGTTTGATGGCTCGGCTCACGGAGACCCTGGTGACACAAAATTGGAAAAGAAATGGACAGAATGAGTTGAGCATTCAACCGACCATGGAAGAAAATAATGACCTCAAAATCTACATATTTTCCCTTTGAATTTGACTATCATTAAATTGATGTTTGTGTAAATTTAGACAAAATCAGCAGGGACTGGGTTGCATTAAAAGTTACTATACTTTATCGGAAATGACATATGTAAAGGTTATAATATAACTCTAACTCGAGGACACAAAACAGAGCTTTTGTACCTTCCAAAGTCTTCATAAGATTTATCCTGATGACTAACAGCGGTAGAATTTCCATCATTATACATTAAATTAAAGCAGAAATTTTTAATCCCCCTGAGTGACCGAGGAGACCCCTTGAATCCCAGGGTCAATCAAATTATCCAAGCCGCTGGTCCAGGACATCACAAAGTGAAGATAAATTCAACCTGTCTCTGTGTAATCTGGACTGCGAAGCCCTGCTAGTGACAATCACTACAATTCATTATCTGCTGCTGACTGCCACAGGACATCTACACATACATGCTCTGACTTTTGATAACCCCCACGACAGCATTACAAGTCTGTGATTCCCATTTGTGAAACAAAGGCTGCTTTATCAAAGAAGGGGAAGATGCCACAGCAGCAGCAGCAGCAGCAGCAGCACCAGTTCTGGTCTCCGCTCTTCATGACGGAGGTGGCCAAACACAGCTTCTCCCTCACCGACCATGGCTCCGTGGGTCCGTTGACGAGCAGCTTGTGTTCTGCAGACGTCAAGATGGGTTGGGGGGGGGGAGGGAGAGAGAGGAAAGCACGCTTACTGTAGAGTAATAACATGTCAGCTGTGTTAAGAGTGCCACGGTCAGGCCTAGCAGGAGGCACAACAGTTAAAACACGCTGCACGTTCGGGTGAACGCACACATCCATCCACACACTCGGCTCCGGCCGCCGTGGCTCGCTGCGTTTTGTGCACATGGAGGAGAAGTGCTAAGCGGAGGCATGAGGCGCAGCTAACACACAATGCGTAACCATTCCCAACACACTTGGCGGTGGGAGACCACCGGCGGCGGCGAGAGGAAGAGATGTCAAGTGGCGCAGACGGCCATTAATCAGCAGGCGGCCAGGCAGGGGCAGGCAGGCAGGTAGGCGGGCGGGCAGCAGCCCCTCAGGTAGCCGCCGCCGCCGCCGCCGCCGCTGCTGCTGCTGCTGCTGCTACTGCTACTGGAGGAAGTTGGTGTTACGGTGACAACGTCAACAGTCAGACACGCTCGCCGCCGCCGCCGCCGCTAACGGATAGCATGTCATGACATTCCGTGCGAACGCTACTCACTTCCAACACCGTGTGCCATCTTCCTGTCATCCCGACATCCCGTCCGCACGTCTTTGCTAGATGGGAACCCAGGAGTCGACTAGACCGGCACGATCCGAAATCAATGTGGGAAGAGGGGGGGCGGGGGGACAACAACCAAATAATAATGATGATAGCGGTGATTAGGTTATTTCTTCCACCGTTCTCCCTCTCTCCCCCTCTCTCCCCCTCTCTCTGTGTGACGCTACGGAGGATGAGGCATCTCAGATTTGTCTTTGTACCCTGCACGCCACGCCGCTTGTCTGACTGACGTTCTTGGGGAACTTGGAGATTAACTGCTGCCCTGCTAGCTCAAATGCTACTCCTTCGACTTTCCGCGGAACTGGTGTCCGCGTTCACACCAACAGCGGCTGTCGATTCCCATCGAGTCGAGGCAGCGCTGCGAGAGTATTTCAGCCTTGTGCCGGCAAATATACTTTGTTATTTCTCTCTCTCTCTCTCTGCTCTCTCTCTCTCTCACTCGCTGCTGTCTCAGCTCTCTCACACGCCCACCAGATGGTTCAACCCATTGACTGAGTGACTGACTGATCGTGGATGCTGCCAACATGCTGCACTAACATCCCCTTCACTTTTTTGGCCCGTGATTTTTCCCTTTCTGACTACAGATGATGACTGATGGCCACCGCGAGGAGAAAAGAGTTTATTCTCATATCTTTTTCGCGACTAGGCTACGACTTAATCTTACTTTCCCCATCATGTATTTATTTTTTCCCTTTGTTGCAAAACTGTTGTCGTAAAAAAAAAAAAAAAAAAAAAAAAGTGTAAATTTGGGACTTTCGCTCTGAATTTTGCGACTTTTTTTGTAAACTTACGACTTTAGCTTGAAAATCTGTTTTTTCTTTCTTTCTCTGTAATTACCCTTTCTATTTTTTCTGTCATTCACTCCCTAAACTACAGTCTTTTATCTTGGTTGATCAGTGGTACCTTTGTTGTTGGATTGGTGGAAAATCAGTTTGCAAAATAAACTGGATCAAACACAACATTTTGTCAATTTTTTTAAAAATCATGACGTATCATGCGAAATAGACAGAATTTGAATTGAATTTTACGTGGGATTGTGTATTGGAGCGTTTGTGTATTATTCAGAGGGGTCACTAACTTGAAAAACTGGTTTGTGTAAATGCGGCATGATAAGCAACCCTCATATGCAGGGGCTGTGGGCACTCCCTAGCAGTGAACAGGTTGGGTAGTCAAGTGTGTTCTATTTTTCAGTTGTTGCTCCAGTTGTGGGTCTTCAGACCACCAGGACAAGTCACACACTTCTGTGGTTAACGCATTTAGTTACAAAGATACAGCGACGAGGAACTTGGTTGTTTCTGACATCTTATGATGAAGCTGTTATACTTTTCTCATCTGTCCCTACTAACTGACCGTGTATACTGTCTCTTAACCTCTCCCCTATTTCCCTTGTTATTACCAGTCTCCACCCACACTCTGCTAACATCTGCCTAAAACTCCTCTGCTATCTTTTATTTTTACGATCAATCCTTCATACTGATAATCTTCTTGCCAGCCCTTTGGTTACGAAATGCCAAATATTGCAATCTTATTGTATAAGATTTTTTTTTTGACATTATCATGCCACATATCAGTTTGTGAATAGTTTCATGCATTGGAGAAAATCAAACCTATGCTCGTGTAATCTTCCTGGTTAGAATTTGTTTAACACCTGATACTTAAAATCATGCGCTATCATACAACGCATAACAGCACTGGTCATAATTGCTGGTACTCTGCCCAGAGGTTGGTTACATGAGGCAGCGGCTCCATCTATTCATACAGACACACAGAGGATGACTGGGGAACAAATGTTAATGAGGCGCTTGACATTTACCTCCACTAGACCACCACTTTGTCCCCTGCTGCTGTGCGGAGTTACTGTCAGATCTACAGGAGAGACTGGCAGCAGGTTGAGGGAAAGAGAAAAATAATTGCTGTATATAAAATGAAATCATGCAAAGCCACTGGGTTTATTGCATATTGTCAAAGTATGAATACTTTTGGTAAGACGCTTTTTGTGCTAATTTTGTCGATTTAAATCCTGTAAATAAGAACATATCCCTTAAAAATATATATTGAAGGCTCTTGAGGGGCTCTTAGTGTGACTACTTACTTTTTGTTCTGCTACATAATTTTAAATTCTGTACAGCCAACACGTATTATACAAATATTAAAGGTTTGAGATTCACTTAACAATGACAAACAACAACAAAAGTGAAGCACTCATAGTCAGGGTGAAAAATCTGGGCTGTTCTCTCCAGAGGTTCCTCACTAAAGTCAGTTCTAGCTGCAAGACACTAAATGTAAAAGTGTGATTAAATTCCTGTAGCTGTTGCATGAAATTCTTTTGCCTATTTTTACGGTCAATTAAAATCCTGTGTTTACTATTGTGCCTCATCTCAGGCAGTGAGTGATGGGGATTGAAGCGATGAAGGTCACACCACATGTTGTCTTTAACTGTTGCACCAAGCCCTTCCTGGGGGCAGACCCACAGCTCATTATTTGAAGGAGTGAGCTGAATGAAGCCATCCAGCCTCCTCATCTTTGCCATTACTGTCCAAGTTGGTGCCGAGGACGCTGTGAAACATTTTCTTCTCCTAGAACCCTGCAATTACCGCCAATCTTAGGGTGAGTGATGCTCTCATTGTTGCAATTTCTAGTAAACAATGAGCTTTAAAAAAATATAAAAAAAATCATCTTTCACAATTTGGTTTGTGTACATTTGTGCAATGTCTATAGTAATAATAATACAAATTATTATTATTGTTGTTGTTGTTGTTGTTGTTATTTAGTAGCGTGTTAAAGCTATGTGTAAATACATCTAAAAGGGATTGAACTAACTCTATTATTTTTAACCATGAACCAATTTTTGTTTTTCACTTCAAATATATTCTATTAACTTCTCGATTCTGGGAAGGAAAAAAAAAAGTTTAGCTGGACTGGAGACTGCATTTCCTTCTTCAGCCAAGACAAGCGGCTGTGTCTCTAATAGTAAAAGAAAGAAACTGCTGTAATTCGCTTCCATCTGCATTTTCAGACATATGCGTTGCGAGCAAGCAGCAAGTCGATGTTAGTACCAAGTGTATTTACATCCTCAGTGAGTGGAAGCCCTCCCCAGGGGCACCTTATCTGCCTCTCCTCCCCTGCCCTCGTCCTCTGAGACCCTCCCTGTGCCACTTGCAGCTGAGACCCAGGGAGCGAAATTAATGAGCAAATTGAAACAGACTCCAACATGCGTAGATGCGACCTTTATAAACACGTCTGCTTGCGCTTAGCCGCGCCACCATATTTTTCCCCCCTCAGCTCAGTGACGCATACCACTGTTTTGTTTTGGTGTCTCATAGGCAGGAAGTCGTCGACCAGCGGGATGTCCAACAACATGGCCAAAATTGCAGACGCTCGTAAAACAGTGGAGCAACTGAAGTTAGAGGTGAACATAGAGAGGATGATGGTGAGTGAAGAGCGCAGCTTATGAGGCTTATGACATCACTTGGCATTTTCAAACTTCTTGCATGTCTTGTCTATAACACAAATAAGCATTATGAAGGAGCAAAAGTCATTTCATTTATTCAGATTTATTTGACTAATATCGTACCATGTGAAATGTTTAGAAGCTTTGCAAATAAGAGCTGGACAAAAGGTCCCATCAACGCACATAGACACATACATACACATAATAAACAACACCGAACACAACAATTATTTGAAAATTGAAAGGTCTAGACTTTAAACATTTCCTCTTTCCTTTTCCTCTTTCTAGTCATTTTCTTTGATGATGATGTGGATGCAAAATGATCACATGATGATTTCACTTGTCCCCATTGTTCTGCCAAACACACTATCAGCATGGAATAAAACGGAAGTAATGGTAACTTTTTGCACAGGTATCTAAGGCGGCGGCTGATCTGATGGCCTACTGTGAAAACCATGCCAAAGAAGACCCCCTGGTGATGCCGTTACCCTCTTCAGAGAACCCGTTTCGGGAGAAGAAATTATTCTGTGAAATATTATAGTCCCATCCCCTCGACCCTGTTTGCGCACACCTTCATTTGTGAAAACATAAAAAGTGATTTTTTTTGGGGGGGGGGGGATTTTTTTTTTAACAACAGTAATTTTTATAAGTGGTGTTTTGATGCACTGAGAAATGATCTTGTGACACCAGTTGCAATAAACGCTTCGTGGACATGGGTGCAAAGTTTATTTAGTGCTGATAGCGCTGCCTCTCCCTTGTGCACATATCTGAGCTTAAACATTAACCTGTAGTGTGAAGCAGGTAATAGTCAGCTCTCACTGAACCTGGTTGGGTTTGAAAGGTTTTGAAAAGAGACAGTAGGAGTCTTTGACATCAAACGATTCATTTGGTTTCAATAAATACCTTTTACACTCGTGCTGCTTTCCTGTGCATAATGTGTCAGCTGTTCCCCAGGAGGCGGGGGTGCCTTGGTCACAGGAACCAATGCAAATCATGGGCGGGGTTAAGAAATGATGTCAACACAGGTTACAAGCACAGACAACAGGTGTGTGCCTGAGGTGGAGTGTGCTCTCGGCCCGGCAGCTGCCAACATTTAAGGGTTTTCTCTCCCAGAGCGTCCTGGGCCGTTGGGAACTGGCAGGAGCGATTAAGGTATGTTTATTCTGTCAGCCGTCACCTAGGGGTGTGTCAGGGAAGGCTCGCTGTTTATCATAATAATGGTTATTTTCCAACATTTCACTCATAATTCAATTTTTTTCTTTTTTAAAGCAATATGCAATCAGAAACTCATGGAGGCTGCTTGGGTGTGTTTATATAAAAATGTGCGTGAACAGAGAGAGCGAGCCGGCACCACAGGTCCTAGTCTAGAAAAACTCGTCTGACCAAGCATGTAGTCCTGGAACACACCTAGACCAAGTCACATTCTGAGGAAGGCACTACACAGTTTCCTGTCAGGGAACAAACCAAGCAAGAGCTTAACCAGATGCTCATTTTTTTTCAGTCAATTGTGGTAACCAGGTTCACTTGGAAAATGAATTTAAAGACAAATGGCAACATGAGTACTTATTTGTTCTGGCCTGTTTGATTTGAATGGATTGTTTTTTTTTGTTGTTTGTTTTTTGCAAAACAAATTAGCACCTTGACTGAATCACGCGGCTAATGCACTTCCTGGTGAAATGCAGGAAGTGAGTGCGATGCGTTGTCTTGTTATTGTGACCTTAGACACCTGCCTTTACAACAGGCCTTAAGCTTGATTGCCTATAATGCTGACAGTGGTATGACCTTAATAATGACAAAAGCTCAAGCTGGCTTTTATCAATTATTAGATCGAGGTTTCCTTGTGTTCAAATAATCAGGTTGAGTAAATTCTCACATCAATTATGTTGAAAAATTAGAAAATGAGAAACATAAAACAAAACGGGGCTAGAATTGAGTTTAGTTTATTTAGTTTCCTGATGTACTAATTATTCATTTGTTTTCTATTGCTACTGCTTCAGGTCTGACAATGGCAAACTTTGGTGGGCACGCCATTCCTGGCACTTTCTTCCTGCTGTTAGGCCTCTGGCTAACGGTGAAAAACCTCCTCCGACACTTCTGGAGAACAAAGCAGCCGAAGGGGAGATGCATCCTGCCACCGGTTTTCAAGAAGATGTGCTACACCGAGGGAGGCCTGGCGGTGTTCGCCTCCTTTGTCGGTCTGTGTCCCTCTCGCAGGCTCCTGTGGCTCTGCGGCCGCTGCTGGTCTCATCCTGGTCGCTCCTCTGCTGTCGTCCCCTCTCAGGTATCATGGTGGAGCAGTTTGTGCCCGACGGACCTCACGCACATCTCTACAACCTTGAGGAAAAAAGCTGGGTGAAGCTGATGAACTGGCAGCACAGCACCATGTATCTGTTCTTTGGTATCTACGGGATGGTGCTGCTGGTCACCACTGCAACCAGCCTGGTGCCGGTCACCGTCAACCGTCTGGCGCTGTCCATAGCTCTTTTTGTCGAAGGTGAGTGGTGCTCAGAAGCTGATGTCACGTGTGTGCGTGGATATGTAGGATTCTTATCATCTCAGACTTTTCTGCCACGTTTTCTCAGGGTTCCTGTTCTATTACCACGTCCACATGAGGCCCATTTTGGACTCTCACATCCACACCCTGCTGCTGGTGGCTGTGTTTGCCGGCTCGGCCAGCATCATGCTGGAGGTGTTCATCAAGGACAACATCATTTTGGAACTCTTTGGCGGATGCATGTTCATTCTGCAAGGCTCGTGGTTCTACCAGGTGAATGCCGTCACATTCTGCATCATGGCCTCAATTTTTAGGATGGAAACGAACCGTGACCGTAAATTCTCCACATCTGTTACTATTTGTTTAGAAAGACAAGTATTTGGCTTGTGCAGATGTGAACGCCACTGTTATGGGCAATAACTCATGTTGTCTGCTAATGATTTTACCTGCATTTAGTGACAATAGGAAATGTAATTTTGATTCTCTTATTTTTCCTACACATTTGATACACACCATTTGTGTTTTCAGATTGGCTTTGTTCTCTACCCACTGAGCGGACCAGAATGGGACTTGACGCTACATGACAACGTCATGTTTGTCACCATGTGTTTCTGCTGGCATCTGTCCGTGGCCATGCTGATAGTCGCCTGGATCACAGCAGCAGTTTGGTTGTAAGTGACCCGATCACCTCAAGTTTAATAGTCAAAACGTTCAGTCAAAGCATCTTTCTGTGTTGTGTTGTGGTGGTCAAGCTTCATTCCGAGGGAAAGTAAAGAGAATACGAGTTTGAATAATCTGGTTTTAAATCGTGAAGTAAAGACACAAGGCCGTGGATGTGCTTTCCATTTGCAAGCATCAACCTGCTGCAAAGAAAGTGTCATTGTTGGATTAGAAATAACGTTTGAAAATAAACCGTAGGTCAAGTAAAGATGAATAATTCTAATGTGACAAAACTACTGAATTGGCCACTAGCCGGCAGCTCTGTCCGAGTTAGATGTGGTCGTCTAAACCTTTATTTAACTGCTCAGTGTTTAAACAGTAAACACAATTTGCATGCAACACTTGACTTGAAAAGAAAGCGCCACAAGGTCTTGAGGCAACAAGGCTATTGAGAAATGTTTACAATGTATGCAGGGCAAGGAAAGTGCAAGTCCAATCCTTTTGAACACTCCATGGTCCGCCAACTTAACTCGACCAATGTTTTGTACGATAATGTCTCTGGCTTCATCAGGTTTTACAAGTTTAGTTCCAGGTCTGTAACTGTTGTACTTGAACCTCGTTTCTCTTTTATTCTTATAGCACCATGAGGCGATTATCAGGAAGAAGGCAGGACGTAGAGATTGGATTACGTAGCACATCCTCCAAAACAAGCTCCCAGAAAGCCTTGCTCGAAGACACGGACGAAGAATAAAATGCTTGGCTAAATAGCTGCTGGAAATTTTACATGTTTTAAAGGTCCAGTGGGTAAAATTTGGTGTGATTTATTTTTTATATTGGTAAAAGCTTAACATACTGCCCTTCAATACATTAACAGAAGTCATTTGGTTTTCCTACCCTTAGAACGGTTCTTATATATATATATATATATATATATATATGAGAATATAGAGCAGGACCCTTGCTCTAAGTTTGCGGCCATATTGTGCCGGCATTTTTTAAGGAAACTCAGTATTTAAGGAAGCCTCACAGACGGTGAACTAAATACGAAGCGCGCCGTCAGATGGGCTTCCTTAAACATTTTACACACCGGACCTTTAATGGCACTGTGTCTCAGTGAGATATTACATTTTGCACAATGTTTTTCTTTTTTCCATTGGGGTTAAATCAGTTAGAAAATGCTTTCCTGCCTGTAAATTCAGTGTTTGAATATATGTCAATGTTTAAAATAAACACAAAGAGTCACAAGATTTAAATAAGAGACTTCAGTTCACTTCATTATGTACAGTTTAGACAGAAAACATCCTGTTGACAACACAATAGTCTAACCAACTATGTTTTTGAGTATTTTTTCCTAATCACCTGGGCAAACACAAACAATACTGGTTAAGCTGGAAACAATTTAGAGGCCAACATGCTTTAATGGAGAAAGTGTTATTCTAAACACTTTCTCCTTGGCTTTGCAGGCATCACCCACATGGAAATAATATACAAGACTAGAACACACGACAAGGAGAAGTTGACTTGCGAGAAGCAGAAACAAACTCTAAAAAGAAAAGTCCACTGGCTGGTGTGACTGGATCACTGCTGGGCTGCGGGGGAGGGGTCGGGCGCACATTTGGGCGAAGGTGCTGTTGTGACGACGACGGTGGAGACGGACTTTGGGGAGCCTGTTGCCATGTGCTGCTGAAGCTGCTGCGCTGGAACGGTCTGAATGCGAACCTGAAACAGATTAAAGTTCAAACGGTGATCGACTGAAATCCTCTCTTGCTGAAACGTGTAAAAATGTTACAAAAAAACCAAAGCAAACGACAAACAGGAGCTCACTTGAGTGGCCTGTCCCTGCTGCTGAAGCTGCTGGAACTGTTGTGCTGTGACGAAGCTGACTGGTTTGTTCCCTGCGATCAGCTTGGTGCCAGCAGGCATGGTGGTCAGGATGATGTTCCTGCCCAGACTGCTGATACTGATCAGACAAGAAGGAGGGGAGGGAGGTGGGGGTGGGGAGTGAGTATTGGTGAGCAGCAAACACAGACAGAAAATTCTAATGTCCAGGGGACTTCTTCCCTCCTCCGCTCAGTTTGGGACACTTCCTGCCCAGCTGAAACTCGTCTTGCACGCTTTGCTTCCCACTCTGGAGCCTAATTAGCCTGGGCAGCCCCTCCCTCCAGCTCCCCCCACACTGTGTGGCAATAAGCTGCAAACAGCTGAGTGTCCTACAAAAACTATAAACAACAGAGGCTTTCTTATCCAGTTTTAGGTCTTCAGCTTCCTTAGTTAGTTTCAACCTTTGTGTTTTCATATTTCACAATCTGGCAGCACGCACTGATTGGCCAGTTTTGTTGTCATTTTGCCTCATTTGCATTTTTTAACGACAATTAAAAATGTACGAGTTCAATCACACTAAAGTTGTGTTATGTATCTTTCACTTTGTAACAAAAATGACAAAAATGAATTCAAATAAATACAATAAGAACAGCTTTCATGTTTGTGATTCTGTAACTACAGCGTTGACACTGCTAAAATAAACAGCAGCTTGAGGTACCTGCTCAATCCATTTTTTGAATTTTAGATTGATTCTAATGAACACCATTAGATAGGAGAGTGTCCTCAACGGTGAAATATTTCAGTCCCTTGTACAGGGGTCTTACTTTGTATTGAGGCTTCCTTTAACGATGGGCGTGGTCATCACACTCTTGGTCTTCAGCGGTTGGTTCAGGACTGAGAGGGGCACGGTGATGCGTGTAGGTAGTTTGCCCTGTGACCATGTCAGCGTGTCAGAAACAGTGCAGTCAGTTTGATACGATGACGAGTTAAACCCGAAGAGCTCCGGTCCGCAGCTTGCCAGGAGCAACGATCGCAGCGCAAATTTTAATTTTAATTATATTGATTTCGACCATATGGCCGAATTCCATATCGCGTTTAAAAATATACATATTCTTTATATCGATACATCGCCCAGCCCTAGTTCCACCTCCATTATTTAACAGGATGTGTAATAAAATTAGAAGTAAGATTTTCACATGAACTTACAAGAGTGACAAGACCGCCCCCTGGAGGCCATGAAGCAAACAACGGCCGAAACAGTGCGACGCTTTCCATTACTTCTTTAAAAGGACGCTGACTTACCGTCTGCGTGGTCACGACTGTGGCCGGCACCTGCCGTACTGTGGCCGTGGCTGTGCCCATGGTCAGCGGGGAGCCTGAGGCTCCGGGCGCCACCGTGATCCCCTTCGCACCGGCCACCACGCTGGCGGCCATGGTGACCACGTTGGCACAACTGGTCACAGTGAGGGGCTTGCTGACCGCCGTGGTCGTCATGGTGATGGTCTGGCCCTGTTTCTGAGGGATGACGCCAAGGCCCGGCATTATCCTGATGGTGGCGCCGCTTTTGTCCGGTGACGACACTGCCGAGAAGGTCCGAGTCTTCTGCTCGCCCACCGCCAGCGTGGGCATCAGGCGTATGGCCGCGTCGCCGGCCGCCTTCAGCAGCGTGGAGGCCACGGCGGGCGCCGCCTTGGAGCTCTGTGCGTCTGCCACGCAAGACAGAGCGGCGGGCGTCGAGGAGGGCGACGTCACGTGCAGGGTGGCCGAGATGCCCTTGCTGCCCGCCGTGGTGGTGCTCAGAAAGTCCGGGGTGAGCTTGACGGTGGCCACGGGGGATTTGGCCAGCGTGGCCATCATGTCCGGCGTGATCCGCAGCACCGTCTGGCCCTTGGCGTCGGTGGTGATGGAGGACGGCGGCAGGCGGAGGACGTCTTTGCCCTGGATGCGCAGGTTGGTGGCCGTTATTGGAATTCCTGCTCCCCCTGGACCCTTCATCCCCAACTGTCCCGTGATGGACACCTGCAGAGAGTAAAGTGTGCTGCTCACTAACAGTTCAAGACTCCGCAATCTCACGATTAGAAATCTCAGTTTAAAAAAAACAAAGGAAAACAAACAAACAATGGGGTTTACCTGTTTGATATTCTGGCTGGAGACTCCTTGCAGCATCGCAGAAGAGGTGGGATTGTGAGCCGCACTGCTGGAAGACACAGTTAGAGATTTGGCCACAGCAGACACGGTCAGAGAGGTGGGCACCTGCACTGGAGTGCTAGCAGGCTGACTCCTCAGAGGCATTGACACCACCGCCTGTCGATGAAGAAAACACGCACCATCTTCATTTTAAATTTGCTGTACTAAAGAAAAAAAAAAGAAAAAAAAAAAGCCAACGTTTGTTCCGTTTTCTTCTCTGTTACCTGTGAAATGCCCTTGGCCGCCACCGACACCGGCACTCTGATCTGGTGAGGCGTCTGATGAACCAGCGTGGCCTGCTGACCTGCCACTGAGGAGCCCAGGCCCGACTGACTGGAGACCACCCGGACCTGGGGAAGGGAGCCGGCCGCCAGGTGACTCACTATCCGAGCCGCGTGCTGGGGCGTGGCCGGCTGCGTCGCAGGCGGGGCCGCCTGGCTGCTCGGCAAGATGCTTCCCAGCTGGGGCATCGTGGACGGGGACACGAGCAGAACGCTGAAAAAGCAGCATGAGGCCAGTTCAGAAATCCAAGTCAACCGTGAACCACGACAGTTTGATCCGCTGCTGACACAGAAACACTGACCCCGGGCTGGATTTGACTGGATCTGGCACTGCGCTCTTAGTGGGCGTGGTGGGTATGCAGGGTAAAGGTGACTTAGGGGTTCCGGGTGTGTTCAAGGTGGGCGTGGTTGGGATGGGCGACATGGGACTGGAGCCGATGTCCAGTCCTCCATCCAGGCAGCCAGGAGTTTTACTGCCTCCGTCTTTAATGCCTGGTTTCTGATAGTGGAAACAGCCGTTCCGATTTAGGGGCTTACAGCACAAATACAGTGATGACGCTTGAAATAAAAAAAAAAAAAAAACAGTCAGAAAAGGAGATTGCTGGCAGTAAAATGAAACCAGCAGACTCACAGGCTTGGATGCAGGTTTGGGTTTCTGTTGAAGGGCTTTTCGTGCTTTGGTAGCAGCAGCTTGAGCCTGGTGGATTCTCTCTGTGAGGAAGAAAAACACAAATTGTCATTTTTCTTCATTCTACAGCTGTTGAGATTCTTACAAGTCTAATCTAATCTTCTGCTCTGCCAAACAAGAGACTTTAGGATCTAAACTCCTCCACAAAGTGCAAGGCAGGAGAGCACGTGGCTGCTTACCAAACTCCTCCTGGCTGCGACTGCGGTGCAGGTAAATCCAGAGTTTGCGGCCGATGTCGTACTTCACGCAGGGATCTTTCTCATAGTGAAGTCTGTCTAGCGCCCCGCTAACAACTGTGTTCACCTAAATGGCAAAGAAGCACTTTAATTGCGCAAAAAAACAACAAGATGATTATAACAACAAAAGAGACGACATGTCAAAACCGGATCTAACATAAAGTCGTGTCAGATCTGCACAAAAACAAGTCGCCCAGATGGAGCAGCAGAATAAACCAGAGTCAAATATGTCCAACCTGTGCACTTGTGACATCTGGAGCCAGGAACTGTGAATCTTTCAAGAGTTCACAGATCTCTGCTCTGGTTCCTTCACCGTTGGGTAACCTGGCCGCGGCATCTCGCACTGTAAAACAAAGAGGCCACTGGTCAGAATCTGGATTTGCTTCCTCTCAGCTGATTAAAAATGCAACAAAGGTTCTGACCCAGCGAGAGTATGGTGACGTATGGCGGCCTGTCGGAGCGGAGCAGCGTGTGCTCTCTGGCCTTGTTGAGAGACATCTCCTTGTCGAAGACACCTTTGACTGGCCCAACTATGGATTCAAAGCCGTGCATCCTGAAGGTGAAGGCTTTATGCGGCTGATTGTACCTCTGCTGCTCCTGATTGACAGACAACAAAGCATGCATGCTTAAGGAGTTCCTGCAATAAGTTACAAAGGAGAAAATTCATATAGTGTTGCAAGCGGACCTGGATTTGAAAAACTTGGCGCTCATCTCCAGTGCTGGGCCGCACCACGTAATCAGTCGAACTGTTTGTTTGGAGATATGAAACTATTAGCGACTAAAATATAGATCTACTTCAGGATGATAATCCAGTAAATGACTTTGTCTTACACTCTTGGTGCTGGAGAAGTAATCTCGAGCATGTCTTCATTTTCAGTCTGTAGAAGACAAATGAAACAGCTTTAAATTTCTGTCACAGCTGTTACTAAACGTCAGAGAACTAAAGAGCTGCGGACAGCTGACAGGTTAAAGCACAAACACACCTTGACAACTAGATCTCTGGAGTCCAGCCACAGCTGACACAGGGCGCTGATATCTTTCTCCGTATCCTGAGTGGGACCTACAACAAATGGTCAACATCAATCCTCATGAGGAAAATACTTCAACGTCTGCTTCAACAACGACTTGAGACATCCACTCTTTCTTACCGATCCACCTCCACTGCTGGGACTCATCAGAAAATTCGACAAACGGAGAAAAACCGCTGGGGAGCGCCATCATGCCATCTGATGAACAAAGATTGCAGGGGGAATAAACGCGGCTGCATTTTGTGAAAATGACGACCTCACGGTTTTATTTGGTGCGTCTGTTGGTGCTCACCTTTCGTCTCTCCAGCAAGAAACTGCAGGGCTTGAAGGACCAAGTCAGACCAGCAGGGGACAGCGGAGAACCACGTGTTCAGGGTGCTGGCTGGACACGACTGCCACGTTTGCACTTTATCCTCGAGCTGAGAGAGCAAAATGTAAATTATTTGATCCGGAGCCAGAACAGTCAACTGGACAAGGACGGAAGGATTTCATACCATTGATGTAGTGGTGAGGTTTTCTGCTCTTAAGATGTTTTCCAACAAGCTGAAAAAGCTTATAGCTATTTCCTCGATGACGACTGGGCTGCTCTGAGTCTCCTCCACAATTCTGTAGACGCAACAAGGTTCTTAGATAAGACACATAAAAGAGTATTTCTGACATGAGAGGGGCCCCAGACTCACTCCTCCTTTATGTTTGGCAGGGGAGTTGATGGCGTGTCAGGCAGAGAGTTGATGGCGTTGGCTGGTGCGGCGGATAAAGTATCCGAAGGTGCAAGAGTTTCAATCGGGTCCTCGGACTCCATCTTTATAGGCCTCATTTTCTTCTTGCGTCTCTCCTCTTTCAGTTTCCTCTTGGGCAGAGACAGCTCAAACAGCGCTGGGAGGAAAGAAAAAGGAAAAACATGTCTGGAAAAAGTGCAAATGAGTGTGAACTTTACCAATACTTGGAAAAACAAAAAGTCTCTACTCACGCATCGTCCCCTTCCGACCGATGTTTGTCCTTGAAAGTATATCTCCGAGATGGATGTCTGATGTCATTAAGTCCGGACGATCCTGAGTAAATCAATGAAAGCTTAGATACAATGAAAACAAAGAAAAAACTATATCCATGTTTCTTTTCTTACTGGCTGTCGCTTCCTCTTCTCTCTATGATTTTGCAGCATGATTTTTAAGTCGTGCTCTCCCAAATCTATTTTATCTGTAGAAGAACAATAAGTCGAGTTAAATATTGAATTCATTCTGCTTAAATGAAGAAGAGCATTCCACGTTGCAGGTCACTGACCAGTGCTCTTCATGTCTTGGGTGGAGAGGCTGGGAAGAACCCGCAGTGAGACACTGGCTGTGGGGGAGGAAGGGGACTGTGGTGCTTGATTCCACAAAGAAAAGTCTGCAAGCAAATTATTTTTTTAAGAGCAAGATGTGAAAAATTACCGTTATGGTGCACGTAAAACTTTGAAAGAGGTTTAAAAAATACTAAAAATTCACAAACCATCATCATCAGATGAGGCGTTGCTGTCTCCACACTCAGCTTTGACTTCCTTTAATATGCGACTCAATCTTCTTTTCACCCTTGGCTCCCGTAATTCAGCATGAGTTTTGGAGGGTAACCTCCTTTTTGGTGGAAAGTCCAGACCATTGTGAACTGCAAACTCGAGGAGTTCCTACAACAAGGAAACATGTCCAAAATAAATGTACTGTATGTATGAATGTATGTATGCATCTATGCGTTTGTCTGCTAGAGTTTACCTTTCTAGAAACAAGGATCTGCTTCAACAGCCGGTGGTAGTACTGCTGAACCGAGAACATCTTCCGTTTTCTCTGAGATTTTGCACACAGTTGCCTGTATTTGACCACCTCAGGATTGAAGTAACCATCTGAAGATGACAGAATGACAGACACGGCCGTGAGTTTCAGTCATTTTAGTGCAATGTGCTGCCGGGTAAATAGTCAGACAATTAGGACACACCTCTGAAGAGTCTTTGTGCTAGATGAAGGGGGTTTCCAAAGTTAAAATTCCTGTTGTTGAACAGGTCATTGATGGTGCTGTCCTGCTCTGAGATATTGTTGTCGGGAAACTGTGGCAAAAACTGGCGAAGGTGCTGCCTCTGAGAATCTGACAGCACATCATTCCAGGTGCTTTCACTCATCACAGAGAAGAAAATGTCAGGCTGTTGAGAACCAAAATAAAGATAAAATATAAACAACATAGCCAGTGTGAAGGGTCATGCGAGAGCCACAAAAACACCCGGGAGTTTGCGACATTCTACGACTGAAAGACAGGTGAAATAACCTACATCCTCTAGTAGATCCTCTGGCAGTTTCACTCTGCAACTCCCCAGCATGCATTCCTCTGTGATCTGTCCAACATTCTCTTCTTTTGGCTCCAAAGGGTCCGTGAGCATGTCGGGTAGGGGATCCATTCTTCTCCTCTTGGACAACCTTTAGAATGAAACAAACAAACGAACGAACAAACAAAAACACACTTTAAAGGAGCCAAATAAAACAATCCCGAAGCTATTCACACATTGCATGGAACTTAGCTTTTTTTTTTTTCATGCAATGTATTTTTTTTTTTTTTACAGACAGAAAAGTTTTAAAATAAATAGCTAAGGATTAAACCAAGGCAATGCTTTTGCACACAGCATTCGCAACCGTTCACCTAACGCTTCCTGGCCACTTGTTCTTGCGCCTGTGCTAACAAAACAACTACCCAAAATGTTTCGAAACCGATTTCGATTATAAGACAAACATCAACGCTCTATACGTATAGTGTCAACGATCAGAAAGTTTAAGTAGGTTGGTCGTGAAGGTGAAAAATGCTAACAGAGCTTACCCAACACTGCTAGGTGTTTTGGAAAAGCATAGGAAAAGCAGTGGGGAACGATTTTAGCGATGCACCCTTTTCTTCTTCTACAAGTAAACACATTGCAAGATGGACGCAATTGCTTCGCGCACTCTACCACCCCCTACAGGAATGTAATGTCTCCGTGTAGGTTTTACCGTTTGCTAAGTACGCTTTTATTTTTTACTGACACTTTCTTTGTGAATTCTTTTTTTTTTTTTTTTTTTTTTTGAATGATCATTTCTTGGCTGCTTATGAAGCCGAGAGTTGTCTGAGATAATAAAGAAACTCCAAAGGTTGTATTTTTTGCTAGGACCCTTTCCCCCCGTAATTTGCAATTTTGCTAACATTGGCACTCTTAATGGGACACGAAATGTAGGTGAGTTTTACACTTTACGTCACTTTAATAAGAAGAACAAGAAGAACAAGAACCATTTGAGCAATTTGACGAAAATAAGTGATACATGCATTTATGAACAACTATTTCACAAAATGTATGTTTGCTGATTCACAAATGTATCTTGTTTTTAACAACAGTGTCCTCCTGTCATTTCTCAGTCTTGTCTTCCATGCCTGAAAAAGTAATGCAGTTTAAGAAATGTAAGAAATTTTAATTTTAAGTCCAAGTTTTACACCTACTTACACCGTTTTACAGTTGAAACAAGACACTGTGATATTGATCTTCCTAATCAATCATTGAAACATCTAAAATCTTCAACAGTTTTGGCTTCAGTTAGTATCTTACATGCTGTCATCACCCATACAGTGGAAAGCAGTGTTCTAAATACCTAAACCTAACCCTGGGATCCTTGGATCAGCTGTGCTTGCTCCACCTCTTTATGATGTTGTAATGGCCAGTCAATCCCTGTGCCTCATTCTGCAGCCAGGAGAGGCTCAGTGCCCCTCTTAGGCCTCCCCCAAACATTGTCTGATCTTATGCGGTGGGCATAAAGAAACCCGGAGATCTAAAACTGGTCAAATAATTTCTATTTCTCCTGGGTTTTTACTTTTGATGCCTTGGAAGGATGGCGGAAGGTGCAGACGAGGAAGAGATTCAGTTCCTGCGCACGGTAAGTGATGCTGCCGGCCTCTCTTCAGTTCTCATAAAATAAATAGTCTCTAAATGCAAAAGCAAGCCTCTTTTATATTCAAGGACAGATAAGGGACAGTCAGACACATTTGTTTTGTTACCTACTTTAGCCTGAGAGCAGACTGACAGCAACAGCTGGCTGGTTTTGTTGGCATTGTTATCTATTATTATCCCAACACACACTTGATTTGTAATAGCTTTGTCACAGAGAAGAAGCACACAGGCAGAGCGCAGATTCAGACAAATTGTAAATGCGATCAAACAGTATAATTAATACAGATATAACAGTATTCAGGTCATGGTTAGAGGAAGCCATGTGATGTCATGTGATAAACACAGAAATATAAGTTCATTAATAGTAACTGGTGTTAAGAACTGCTAGAGTTGTGCTGCAGGTTGCTGATGGTATTGTCAGGGTTTGTTTGCTGGTGTGGTTTTAGAGATCACAGTCATTTTACTTCCTCTTGCTGTAGTTGCTGTAGATTTAGGATCTTTATTTATTTCATCTGGCAAGCAAACAAACTAAAAAAATAAATAATCCAAGACATAATTATGTTGTTAGACCCATGTGGCGGACAAAAAAAGAAATTCCATTTAAATTGTTCGACTTTCAATAGAGCAACAACCAAAAAATGTTAAGTTGTTGTGTCCCAGATGTTTGTCATTTGTGATTATTTAAAGGAATTTCACATTGATTATTACTATATATACTGCATACAGTGTGTCAACTCCACACAGTGTCTGTTCTCAGGTCTTTGCTCTGACCCGTAATTTGGGTGACAACTACTCAAAAGGTAGTTTTCTACATAACTGTGTAATGTGAGCTTTTATGCAGTTAGTTGTTTCATTTGACACTTTGACACAAAATAGATGTTTATTTTTGGTTTTCATTACTCACTGCTGAGCTATTGTATTTCACGTGTCGCTGTCAGCGCCAGTGCTCTGCAGAAGGACATTGCGGCCTTGCAGCTCTCCAGTTGGTGTAGCGCTGCTCGGCCGTCGTAGAAGCTCCACATAGCGTCACTTTCATTTCACTGGCCTCCAGTAACTCGAGCCCTGATTATCTTTTGACTGTCAGCGGGATCCTGAAGCCAATCCATTTTCAGTTGTGTCATTATATTTGACTGCATGTATGCAGCATAAACCAATTCAGTGTCTGTTTGTTGTTCCGTCTTTCTTTTTTCTTTTTTCTTTTTTAATTTTCAACCCAGAGACTCGTTCTCACAGTCACATATCATCTTTTCACAGTTTGAACTGCAGCACTTCAGTCAAATATGCCAACAATGTGTCTTAAAGTCATTGTCAGTTGGCTCCTGCTCACCCTGAACTCAGCTGAGTTCTATATTTACTGTTTGAGGATTAACAGGTTCAAAGCGTGGCCCATTTCAGCACCTGCTTACTTCAGTCCCTGTGGGGCTCAAACGCTGCTTCTTTCACACAGAACTGATGGAGGAATTACATCCACAGCGTTCTTAAAATCCCGTCATTACAAACTATTTCCTGCTGCTCCGTCAACTTCATTAAAACAATCCATTGTGTACATGCTTGTTTTTTTTTCCAATGCATGGTGGAAAAGATAGTTGTGAAATATTCCTGTGCTCAGGAGCTTTATTGAATTATCGGGTAAGTGTTATCTGGGCCAATTATTTTTTTGTCCCGACATCAAATCCTAAATATCTGACGCCCCCTCCAGAATAGGATGTGTGAACAGCAGGTGGTGTGGCTTGAAATAGAGAGTAGGGGGCTGCATGGGAGTGGCAGGTGTGGTGGTTATACGACAGAGTGAGGGGAGTGAGTGACGCACACAGAGAGCCGTAGTAACAGGACAAAAAGAAGTGAAGGTTAGAGGGGCTTCTGTAAAATGTAGCTGTTTTTTGTTTTGTTCTGTTTTTTTATTTTAATAAAGAATTCCTCATTTAACCTGTTCAACATGTTCATTTGTAATTACAATTTATGAAACAAAGGAAAAATAATTTAGTTGTGGTCAAAAGTTTACATACACTTGTAAAGAGGCCTTCTCGAGTTTCTAATAATTTCTACAATTCTTATTTTTTCTGTGGTAGAGTGATTGGAACACATACTTATTTGTCACAAAAACATGAAGAAAGTTTGGTTCTTTTATGAATTTATTATGTGTCGACTGAAAATGTGACCAAATTTCACAACTGTATGTCAAAATCAAGCCCAAATTCACGCCAGCCACATTTTTTATGGGGTCTACAAGAGCTTAAAAATGTGTATGATCATCTTTAAATAAACAAATATGTGCCCAGAGGTGTGTCTGTGTGTATGTGTGTGTATTGCACCATATTGCTGTGCCCATCATAAGTAGTAAGTAGTAATAAGTAATTTACTTGAAAAAGGTTGATTTTTTTTATCAGCAGCGTAATGCTCAGACAAGTTTGTGATGTGAGGCGTTTCTCGACCGTTAGCCCCTCTTTCTCCAACTTGACCTATTTCACTTCCTCCGCAGGACGACCAGGTCGTGCTGCAGTGCACTGCCTCCATCCTCAAGGAGCAGATCAAGCTGTGTCTGTCCTGCGAAGGATTTGGGAACCGCTTGTGTTTCCTCGAGACCACCTCAAATGCACAGGTAGTTAAAGGACAGCGTGCTTGAAGCCTTGAGATGTGTTTACTGGCGTCCCCTGGGTTCTGCTGACTGTCCTCTGTGTGTGTGTGTGTGTGTTTCAGAACATCCCTCCAGATCTGGCCATCTGCTGCTTCATCCTGGAGCAGTCCCTGTCCGTGCGGGCACTGCAGGAGATGCTGTCTAACACCTCTGTGGATGAGGTCAGACGGAGCAGAATGTAATAATTATTCTGTTGACCAATAATAAATCCACTTGGTATGTTTTCACCAACCTGTTTTGTTTCTTTCCTGATACGATCCAAAAATCCAACCGCAGGCCGTTGATCTGGACAAATGGGTACGTTTGACGGCTCTCACATTTCACAAATATTTTTGTTCAAAACCAGCAGAAGTCAAAGAATAGCTGGCGGTAACACAACTCCTACATACTTATTGCTAATATTATTTACATGGAAACAGTTTCAATAATAAATTACTCAAAAGTTGCTTTGTTTTCTGTCTTGTTTGACGCCTTCAGTGGTTTATAGAGCCTCTGTACATTTTATTAACCAAAGAAAATTTTCTCAGTCTTCACAAGGTGGCGGTCACAGAACCCTGCTGTATGGACACGCCATCCTGCTCAAACACACTCACTCCAGCATGGTGAGAACTTTTCTCCGTTTCCATTTATCTGCATCTTTAGAAAAAATAAAGTTCTGGTCGGGCCCAGTTTATAACTGTAATTGTTTTAGAGTTGTCTTCATCTCAGTACCACTATTTCCCCTCTTTCCTTTCTTCAGTACTTGAGCTGTTTGACTACTTCCCGCTCACTGACAGACAAGCTGGCTTTTGATGTGGGCCTGCAAGAAGACTCCACAGGTTGCTTTGCACTTTAAGGTTCTTCAATTCCCATGCAACCCCCAGATTTTAAGTGTGTTAATGCCAAACTTGCACGTCGGTTCCAGGGGAGGCCTGCTGGTGGACCATCCACCCTGCCTCCAAGCAGAGGTCTGAAGGCGAGAAGGTCAGAGTGGGTGATGACCTCATTCTTGTCAGCGTTTCCTCGGAGAGATATCTGGTAACTGTGGTTTTCTCCACTCTGCTCAATCAACTGGCTCCATTGCTTTAAGTGTGGTGTATGACTGCCTGCTCTTTGTTCAGCACCTGTCCTACGCCAGCGGTGACTTGATGGTAGACGCCTCTTTCATGCAAACTCTGTGGACCATGACCCCAGTCATGTCAGGATGCGAGCTGGCCGAAGGTGTGTACTTATCTTGCCCTGTTGTTTTTCAGTAGTTGACGTTTGCACACTGGCCTTGCAGTACCACTCTCTGCTTCTAGGGTTCCTGACTGGGGGGTATGTGTTGAGGCTTTTCCATGGACACATGGATGAGTGTTTGGCCATCCCAGCTGCTGACCAGGGAGACGACCAGCGCAGGTGAGGATTCAAACATTAGCGAATATATATTCCATCACTGTGTCATTTGTGTGGCTATAAAAAGCAACATTTACACCATTGGCATGGACCGGGTGAACGGCACCCATCAATCCATTCATCCATTTTCTACAAGCTTTTCTTCTGCACTGAGAGTCACAGGTTCATTACCAATTTAGTAGTTTTGAATAGTGTTAGCTGGAGACTTTGGGAAAATTCTATCGTTCTTATTCTTTTGCGTCTGTGCAAGTTGATGTGCTGCTACCCCACAGACCTCAGTCACGCTTTCGCCAACTGGATCTTGTTTGCTTTCAGGGTGGCTCACTATGAAGGAGGAGCTGTGTGCAGTCACGCTCGATCCTTGTGGAGACTGGAGCCACTGAGGATCGGGTGAGTGTCTTGATTTCACAAGAAGTCCATTACACTCACACATCCACAAGCAACCGCACAGTCGGCTGCTCGGTTTTTTTTTTTTTCACTTGTGAACTCCTGTTTGCAGTTGGAGCGGCGGTCACATTAAATGGGGGCAGTCGTTCCGTATCCGCCACATCACCACGGGCCGCTACCTCCTCCTGGATGAAGAGAAAGGGCTGCTGTTGGTGGATGCCGAAAAGGCCAATTCCAAGATGTCCGCCTTCTGCTTCAGAATTTCCAAGGTGGTGGTCACGCTAAATTAGCTCTGCAGTGTATCGCCTACGTGATTGCAGGGAAACGCTAACATGGCTTTTGTGCACAAATACAGGAGAAAATTGAAGTGACCCGGAAGCGAGACGTGGAGGGGATGGGGATACCTGAGATTAAGTACGGAGAGTCCATGTGCTTCGTGCAGCATGTTTCTTCAGGACTGTGGCTCACTTATGCTGCTGTGGATGCCAAGTCAGCACGTCTGGGTCCTCTGAAGAGAAAGGCAAGGCAAACACTGCACGACAGGAGGAACATATAGGTTGCTTGTGCGGTGTCGACTATATTCGTGTCTCTTGAGAGCGTTTCATTTGAATTCTTAGGCCATCCTCCACAAAGAAGGTCACATGGACGATGCACTCACGGTGGCTCGATCCCAGACAGAGGAGTCCCAAGCTGCCAGGATGATTTACAGCACAACAGGACTTTTCAGCCAGTTCATCAAGTAATACTCATATTTTTGATTCATGATATATATTTATTTTTGTATTTTTCAGATGTAGCATGTTTTTTTTTTTTTTTCAAATATTTCTCTTAATAGTTTTTCTGCTCTGTCTCCAGAGGTCTAGATGCGCTAAGTGGGAAAAACAAATCCTCCAACCCTCCATCTCTGCCCATGGACACCGTGGTGCTCTCGCTTCAGGACCTCATTTTCTACTTCAGACCCCCTGAGGAGGAGTTGGAGCATGAGGACAAGCAGTTTAAGCTCCGTTCCCTCAAGAACAGACAGAACCTCTTCCAGGAAGAGGTTAGTTTCTCAGCTTAGAAGATATAAACCTCTCTCATTTGTACACGAGGCTCTCATGTCTACAAAGTGTTGCAGGAAAAAAATTATTTAACAGCATTTCAAAGTTTTGGTTTGACTGCATAGAATGTTTTAATGTCTTTAAATATTTCTGTTGTTGCTCATGTGTTTGGTTTATTCTACAGGGTATGATTACTCTTGTGCTGGAATGTGTGGATCGCCTCAATGTCTACAACACGGCAGCCCACTTTTCAGAGTACGCTGGGGAAGAGGCTGCAGAATCATGGAAGGAGATTGTCAACCTGTTGTATGAACTGCTGGGTAGGACTTTATCTTGCTGTGTTTTATGCACTCAACGAGATTTTTAGACTTTTTGGTTAGTGGATTTGATGTCTTAACCTTGAGTGCTTCTCTTATTTTATGAAGCGTCTTTGATCAGAGGTAATCGAGCCAACTGTGCCCTGTTCTGCGATAACCTGGACTGGCTGGTCAGTAAGCTGGATCGTCTGGAGGCATCTTCAGGTGAACAAACCCGGGCTTTTTCATGTTACCATGTTGCACTAATAGTCCCATAGTAACCAAATTCCATCTCGTCCAGGAATCCTGGAGGTGTTGTATTGTGTTCTGATTGAGAGCCCTGAGGTGCTGAACATCATCCAGGAGAATCACATCAAGTCCATCATTTCCCTACTGGATAAACATGGACGCAACCACAAGGTCAGAGCCATCAAATATTAGAAAGATAATATCCCGCTATTCTGAAAAAAATATATGTGAACAATAAGAATCTTCTTGACATTTTCTAACCTACATACCAGGTCTTGGATGTACTTTGCTCGCTGTGTGTGTGTAACGGCGTGGCTGTCAGGTCAAACCAGAACCTCATCACAGAGAATCTGTTGCCAGGTCGCGACCTGCTGCTTCAAACCAACATTATCAATTATGTCACCAGGTGAGTGAGAGAGAAAAGCTTCAAGGTGAATATTTTCCAACCTGCTACTGAGATGTGCTGCTCTGATTCTTGTTTTCCTCAAAACGCCGCCTCAGCATGAGACCAAACATCTTCCTTGGAACCTGCGAGGGGTCCACGCAGTACAAGAAGTGGTACTTTGAGGTGATGGTTGACCACGTGGAGCCTTTCCTGACAGCTCAGCCCTATCACCTGCGTGTGGGCTGGGCTCTGACGGAGGGCTACAGTCCTTACCCTGGCGGGGGGGAAGGTTGGGGAGGCAACGGGGTCGGGGATGACCTCTACTCGTACGGTTTTGATGGACTTCACCTCTGGTCTGGTAAGGAAAACATAACAGTACTTGCATTTAATTAGCCCCTCGTGAAGTCTCTTTTTGGACAAAACTGATTCCAAACAATCGATTATTCAAAACAGGTCTGGTTTGTATGAATCAAAATTGATTTAGCAGACTTTTCCTTCTTTGCTTCGCCCCACTGTGAGAAGAAATGAATCAGATTCCATGTGTGTTTTAGACGGTAAAGAATCAAATGTAGCGCTGTCTGTGTGTCTGCAGGACGTGTTCCACGTCACGTTGCTTCGCCCAACCAGCACGTCCTGGCAGCAGAGGATGTAATCAGCTGCTGTCTGGATCTGAGCGTGCCCAGTATCTCCTTCCGTATCAACGGCCATCCCGTCCAGGGAATGTTTGAGAACTTCAACCTGGACGGCCTTTTCTTCCCTGTCGTCAGCTTCTCAGCAGGAATTTCGTAGGAGATCTTTCATTGTCCCTCAGTCTTTTTACGAGTTTTACCCTTCGTAAAACTCTGACGGATACATATTTTTTTCAGGTTGCGATTTCTCCTGGGAGGCCGCCACGGAGATTTCAAGTTCCTCCCGCCACCAGGCTACGCTCCGTGTTACGAGGCGGTGCTGCCCAGGGACCGTCTGCGCATCGAGCCCATCAAAGAGTACAAGCACGACTTCGATGGCATCCGCAACCTTCTGGGTCCGACTCAGTCCCTCTCGCACACAGCGTTCACTCCTTGCCCCGTGGACACCATACAAGTAAGGACCCAACCCATCTGCATCCTAACATGCACTTTTTATTTGTTTGTTTTGCTGTGCTGAATTTGTTATTTATTCTTTCAGATCGTACTTCCTCCTCACTTGGAGCGCATTCGAGAGAAGTTGGCTGAAAACAGCCACGAGTTATGGGCCGTGACTCGCATTGAGCAAGGATGGACCTTTGGAGCAGTACGTTTTTTTTGTTATTTTTTCACAGCTAATACATGCAAAACAAATCTTACAGAAATAAATTGATTTATTTCTTTCTGTTCCAGTTTCGTGACGACAACAAGAAGCTGCACCCCTGCCTGGTGGACTTCCAGAGTCTTCCTGAACCAGAGAAGAACTACAACTTAGCAATGTCAGGAGAGACACTCAAGTGAGTCAGCGCCACTGTTAGCCTTTGGTTATTTTCTGTTGCTGATACACTGAACGAGGCTCGGTGCGACCTGTTTTTCAGGACTCTCCTGGCTTTAGGCTGTCATGTTGGAATGGGCGACGAAAAAGCTGAAGAGAATCTGAAAAGGACCAAACTGCCCAAAACGTGAGCTGCAAGGCATTTCTGCAACTTGT
This sequence comes from Thamnaconus septentrionalis, assembly GCA_009823395.1. Lineage (NCBI taxonomy): Eukaryota > Metazoa > Chordata > Actinopteri > Tetraodontiformes > Monacanthidae > Thamnaconus > Thamnaconus septentrionalis. The sequence continues at coordinate 24,044,847 of CM020504.1, read as the reverse complement.
ATTGGTTTTGTGATGTTGCTCTTCCTTTCTCAAAATGTCCTGCTTTGGGAAAAGGTTGGTGTTGTCTGCTGTAACGACAAAGTGCTGTTTATCAGTTTCATGCAGACTAATGGATATAAACCAGCACCTTTAGACCTCAGCCACGTCAAGCTGACTCCCAATCAGAACACTCTGGTGGAGAGACTGGCTGAAAACGGGCACAATGTGTGGGCCAGAGACCGTGTTCGGCAGGGCTGGACATACAGTATCATGCAGGTACTGCCAGTTTTATTTTGTTTTGATTTGTTTTTTGCGAATGGATCCCTTTGATTGTAGTTTGCACCGAGATTCTCATTGAAACTCACATTTTGTCCAGGACATCACGAACAAACGCAATCCTCGTCTAGTTCCATACAACTTACTGGATGAAAAGACTAAAAACCAATAGAGACACAGTCTGTGCAGCTGTGCGAACTCTGATTGGATATGGCTACAACATAGAACCACCTGACCAGGAGAGCAGTAAGTCCAAACAAGCACCTACAGGATGTTATTTTGATGCAATCTACAAGAAAAATGATTTGTTTTGCTTTCCTGAATTAGGCGGCGATGGTCCAGGAAGCTCTCGTGGAGACAAGATCAGAGTGTTCAGGGCGGAGAAACCCTATGCCATCACGCAGGGGAAGTGGTACTTTGAGTTTGAGGCCGTCACAGTGGGTGAGATGAGAGTGGGCTGGGCCCGGCCCAGTGTTCGCGCTGACACAGAGCTCGGTGCCGATGAGCTGGCGTACGTCTTCAATGGTTTCAAGGTCAGTCCAAAACTGGGACCTGTGTGTTGGTGCAGGACTCTGGAGCCTCTGCAATATGAACAGTCTTGTAAGTCCTGAACCGTTGCCTCACAGGCTCAACGTTGGCACGTGGGAAACGAGCCGTTTGGTCGCCAGTGGCAATCTGGCGATGTGGTGGGCTGCATGATCGACCTCACGGAGATGAACATCATGTTCACTCTGAATGGAGAAATGCTGATCAGCGACTCAGGCTCTGAAATGGCCTTCAAGGATATAGAGATAGGAGAGGGTAAGCACAGCCGTTCAGGTAGAGAAACAAAAAAGTTGGCATGGGTCTTTTTTTTTCTCTTGTCATTAAAAACATGTCAACGTGTGTCGGACTTCTCCAGGCTTCATTCCCGTGTGCAGTCTGGGCCTGTCCCAAGTTGGCAGGATCAATTTAGGTCAGAATGTCAGCAGCCTTCGTTACTTCACCATCTGTGGGCTGCAGGAGGGATTCGAGCCCTTTGCCATCAACATGAAAAGAGACATTACCATGTGGTTCAGCAAAAGCCTCCCTCAGTTCATCGCCGCGCCTTCCGATCACCCTCACGTCGAGGTGCTTTGTAGTCACTGTCCCCACTATAGGCTGATTACTCAATGAACCTTTCTCAGTACTACACGTTTACTTTGTACTCTCACCTTCTGCCTGGTCCGTTTTTTTTCCTTCAGGTGTCTCGGGTTGATGGGACGGTTGAGACCCCTCCCTGTCTCAAGGTGACACACAAGACGTTCGGTTCTCAGAACGCCAACACGGACTTGCTGTTCTTCAGACTCAGCATGCCGATCGAGTTTCACGAGACCTTCAAGGTCCCGGCGGGGACCACCCTCCTCACCCGTACCCTCACCATCCCCGAGGAGGAGGTCCTGGAGGTGGACCCCGATTCCGACTTTGAAATCCTCAAGAAGTCGGCCACTCGCAAGGAGCAGGAGGAGGAGAAGAAAGAGCCGTCGGTGCCTAAAGAGATCCCGGCCCTTAAGAACGGCGAGAACGAGAAGGACGCCTCAACGGAGAAAAGCAAAAAGAAAGGGTAGCGAGTTGATCCTAGCTTGGAAAGTGTTTCGAGGCAGAATTTTGACACGCACATTAAAAACCCCTCCTCTATTCCCAGATTCCTGTTCAAGGCAAAGAAGGCTGCCTTGATCGCTGCGCCCCCTGTTGTGCCCACCATGCCCCGCTTGGTGGAGGACGTGGTCCCAGACGACAGGGATGATGTCGACATCATCCTCAACACCACCACAGTACGGCGTGAAGTCGCCTCTCACATATTAACATATCAGCTCTCTGCACTTGTAACACATCTACATGTAAACACTTTCAGTGGGTGAATCGAGAAATGAGGAAAACTCTAACGGCCTAACCAGCCTCATTCCCTCCACTCTTCCTTTTCCAGTACTATTACTCTGTGCGAGTCTTTGCGGGCCAGGAGCCAGGGGGGGTGTGGGTCGGTTGGATCACGCCTGACTACCACCAGTACGACCTTCACTTTGACATGAACAAAGTGAGGAACGTTACTGTCACCGTCGGCGACGACAAGGGCAACATCCACGACAGGTATGTTTCTACTTTCAGGCCAAAAAAAAGAGCTTTTGTCTTTTTGTCAAGAGTGACAAAGATGAAAGAGTTCTGCTGCTGCCCTGTCCTGTCTTCAGCATCAAACGCAGCAACTGCTACATGGTGTGGGGAGGAGAGTTCAGCAACTCCCAGCAAACACGAGTCAGTCAGGAGGACTTTGTGATTGGCTGCCTTGTTGATTTGGACACTGGACTCATGACTTTCACGGCAAATGGAAAAGAAATCAACACTTTTTACCAGGTACGGCATGGTAATAAAACCTTGTTCTTTGTAAGGCGTGGCTGCTTTATGACACCGTCTCTTTCTTTCAGGTTGAACCAAACACAAAACTCTTCCCGGCACTTTTTGTCCTCCCCTCCAGTCAGAATATGGTTCAGTTTGAACTTGGCAAGCTCAAGGTCAGTCTTTGCACATGAGTAGCAAAAATCACAAATAACACATGAAGATGCACTTGCACTTTAAAGGGCCCATATTATGACCACTTCCACTCCAGTCAGGCAGCATTGCGTTATCTATTCGCATGTTCAGCAAGAGTGGAGCCCTTTGTGATCTCACAATAGGCTGATTTCTTGGTGTTTGTGCTTTAGCAGTGAACAACAGAAGTAATGGATGGAATTTTCTCATTTTGTTTCTTTTTGTTTTTTGTTTTTCTCTCGTGTTGTCCAAAATCTTTTTTGCTTGTCTTGCCCAGAACATCATGCCAATATCAACCGCCATGTTCCGGAGTGAACGCAAGAACCCGGTTCCCCAGTGCCCCCCCGGCTGGACGTCCAGATGTTAACGCCGGTCATCTGGAGCCGCATGCCCAACAACTTCCTGAGCCCAGAAACGGGACGTATAAGCGAGCGACTGGGCTGGCTGGTGCGCTGCCAGGAGCCGCTCACCATGATGGCCCTCCACATCCCTGAGGAGAACAGGTCAGGACCGGCACAACCTGGGTGCACTGTTGAAAGTTCCATTGGGTTTTCCTCTTTAAAACCAAACAAATCGTCCTTGAATTCTCCAGGTGCATCGACATCCTGGAGCTCTCGGAGCGCATGGACTTGCTGAAGTTCCACTACCACACGCTGAAGCTGTACGGCTCTGTGTGTGCGCTGGGGAACAACCGCGTGGCTCATGCTCTGTGCAGCCACGTGGATGAGTCGCAGCTCTTCTACGCCATCGAGGACACCTACCTTCCCGGACCGATGAGGAGCGGCTTCTACGACCTGCTCATCAGCATGCACCTGGAGTCCGCCAAGAGGAACCGCCTGGGAACCAACAAGGAGTTTATCATCCCGATGACGGATGAAACGCGCAGCATCACTCTGTACACAGACAAGTCTTGTGCGTTACCTGGTGTCGGCCTCACGACATGCCTGAGACCCAAACTGCATTTCTCCTCTGTTGGTTTTGTTGGAACAAATCCAGACATCTACACGCTGAGTCCCGTCGTCCCTCTTCAGGTGAGCTTTCATTTTCTGGTTCTTCTATTGGGAGTGTGAAGTCACAAAACATCATCAAGATTCCTCCCACCCTCCCATCCCATTCAGGTGATGAAGACCAAGGCGTTGAACATGCTCACTGAGGCCGTGCAGGACGGCGGCCAGGCCATGAGGGATCCCGTCGGAGGCAGCGTGGAGTTTCACTTTGTTCCGATCCTGAAACTCATCAGCACCCTCCTCATCATGGGCGTGTTCGACGACGAAGACGTCACGCACATCCTGAAGCTGCTGGAGCCCACAGTGTTCAGCGCCAAGAGGGCTGAGGATCCTGCGGAGGAGGTCGAGGAGAAGGAGCTGAAAGCCCTTCAGGCAGGAGCTGCCAAAGAGGAGGAAGAGCACAGTGCCGCTGGCCCAGAAGAAGAGGAGGAGTTTGAAGAAGAGTTTGAAGAAGAGTTTGAGGATGACGGCTTGGGTGAAGAGGAGGAAGAAGAACTGGAGGAGGAGTTAGAGAGCACGGGAGGCGCTGAGCCTCATGAAAAAACAGCTGAGGAGGCAGAGCGAGTGAATGGTGAGAAAGGAGCTGAGGAGACAGAGAAAGAGAAACCAGGAGAGACGAGTGGGGAGAGTAAAGAGGAGCAGCTGGGCCAAGGGCTCTTCCAGATGAAGCTACCCGAGTCCGTCAAGCTGCAGGTCCGACTGATCCTTTCTAGGGCATCAAAGTAAATGAAAGTGTGTTCTGGTGTTTCAGCATGGACTTTGTCTTTCTCCCAGATGTGCACCCTGCTGCAGTATTTCTGCGACTGCGAGCTGCGTCACAGGGTGGAGGCCATCATTGCCTTCTCTGACAAGTTTGTCAGCCAGATCCAGTCCAACCAGAAGCAGCGCTACAACGAACTCATGCTTGCCTTCACCATGAGTGCGGCCGAGACTGCGCGCAAAACCCGCGAGTTTCGCTCTCCACCGCAGGAGCAGGTAGAATTTTTTTTTTAAAGTGCTAAATCAAGCGTTTTAGGATCAAAGAATGAAATGGCAACATGTGCAATTGTGCAGGTCAACATGCTCATGAACTTCAAGAACTGCGCTGAGGATGAAGAGTGCCCCGTCCCCGACGAAGTCCGGGAATCCATGCTGACATTTCACACCGCGCTGCTGGGACACTGCGGTTGGCCTCCATCACGATGGATGTTGAGCTGCTTTTAAGGCGTCCAGCCACAGCAACTGACGTTTCAATCTTCATCCTCCAGGTGTGCACATCGAAGAAGAGGAGCAGGAGGAAGAGGTGGACAACTCCCTTCGTGGTCGGCTGCGCCGTCTGTTGGAAAAAGTGAAAAAGTTCCGTGAGAAGAAGGTGGAGCTGGAGCCTGAACCGCAGGAGGATAAAAAACCAAGTCAGCCTCTCATTAAGTTGTCATGACTGTTTGTTTTTTAGAAAACTGCATTGTGCCCTCTTTACCAAAAATTATTTCAGAAAAAAAAAATGTTTAGGTCATCACGTGGATAAGAAATTTGTTCCAAAACGCTTGAAAAATAATGCTTTCGCCGGCATGCATGGTCATTATCAGGTGACAGATGATGTGTTCATCACCTGGTCATTCTAACCTTTTCTGTAATCAGTTTCAACTGTACATAAGATCCTCCACATGGTTGTAACTTCATCGCGCTCTCCTTGCCAGGCACGTTGCAGGAGCTCATTTCCCACACGATGATCCACTGGGCCCAGGAGTCCTTCATCCAGAACCCTGAGCTTGTGCGGATGATGTTCAGCCTCCTTCACCGGCAGTACGATGGGCTGGGCGAACTCATGCGCGTCCTCCCCAAGGCGTACACCATCAACGCCGTCTCAATCAACGACACCATGGACCTGTTGGAGTGCTTGGGCCAGATCCGCTCGCTGCTCATCGTCCAGATGGGCCCGGAAGAGGAGAGGCTCATGATTCAAAGCATTGGGTTGATATCTGCTCACTTATTCCACTTTTTTTTTTTTACTTAGTTTACCTAAATGCAAATCTGTTGATGTTGACTTGTTGATTGGAAGGAAAATTGGTGTCAAACACATTTTTCTTTGCTTTTCTTAGGAACATCATGAGTAACAAGGTTTTCTACCAGCATCCCAACTTGATGCGAGCTCTTGGCATGCACGAAACTGTCATGGAGGTCATGGTCAATGTGCTGGGTGGTGGAGACTCAAAGGTATTAGTGTTATCCTCAGTTGAAAGTGAGAACTCATTTTTAAAATTTTTTTACAAAACACAGAATTTTAAGACATCTTTTTTTCTTTTTCTTTACACCTTTATGTTTTTCTATTTGACACAGACTTAGCGAGTGGACAGTGGACGAACCACATGCACTGTTCATAGTGTTTTAGCATAAACCCTAATTTTAAACACTTTTCCGCAGGAGGCTTTTCTACAGTCACCACAGTCAACGACAGAATCCGGATCCATTATCCAGTTCTTGACTCAGCGTTTGTTATTTGTCCCCCCGACAGGAGATCAGATTTCCTCGAGTGGTGACGAACTGCTGCCGTTTTCTCTGCTACTTCTGTCGCATCAGCCGGCAAAACCAGCGCTCCATGTTTGACCACCTGAGCTACCTCCTGCAGAACAGCGGCATCGGCCTCGGTGATTTTCCCTCTGCCGCGTTCAGTCCCAGCGATGTTCCTGCTGCTTGCGCTGTAATTGACCTCCATGCTCTGTGTTGCTTTTTTAAGGAATGCGTGGCTCCACCCCCCTGGATGTGGCTGCGGCCTCTTGCATCGACAACAACGAGCTGGCGTTGGCCCTCCAGGAGCAGGACCTGGAAATGGTACTAACGGAACACATTCGGGAGGGAACAACAAAATCAAAGAAAATGTCCAAACTTCTCATCAACAAAATCTTTCCAGGTGGTGAAATATCTGGCTGGGTGTGGACTTCAAAGCTGCCCCATGCTGCTGGCCAAAGGCTACCCGGACATTGGTTGGAATCCCTGCGGTGGAGAGAAATACCTGGACTTTCTCCGATTTGCTGTCTTCGTCAACGGTCGGATGTTCTCATTTGTTAGGTTATGTTTTGCCGCTGTCTGTCTCTTCAATAAACATCTTCTTGCAATCTTATCATGACCTTGTGCTTCGTTCTCGCTGTGTAGGAGAGAGCGTGGAGGAAAACGCCAACGTGGTGGTGCGTCTCCTCATCCGCAGGCCCGAGTGCTTTGGCCCGGCGCTGAGAGGGGAGGGTGGCAACGGCCTGCTGGCTGCAATAGAGGAGGCCATCAAGATATCAGAGGACCCTGCAAGAGACGGGCCCAGTGTTAAAAAAGACCGGCGCTTCCCCATGTAAGAGCCCTTTAAGAAAAAGCCGCTTTTGTGTGGACTCGAGGGTTGCTGTAGTGGCAGCGTGCAAAGCCGTGTGCTTTGTTGGCAGGTTTGGAGGGGAGGAGCAGCACGAGGAGAACAGGGTTCACCTGGGGAACGCCATCATGTCCTTCTACTCGGCTCTCATCGACCTGCTGGGACGTTGCGCGCCGGAGATGCACGTAAGCAGTTTGGTCACTGCAGCGGTGGACTGGTTGCTGATTGATAAAGGAAGAATTTAGATTTAAAAAAAAAAAAAATGTTTCCTCCTCTACAGCTGATTCAGGCTGGTAAGGGTGAAGCTCTGAGGATCAGGGCTATCCTGAGGTCTCTGGTCCCTCTTGAAGACCTGGTGGGCGTCATCAGCCTCCCGGTTCAGATCCCTGCTTTTGGAAAAGGTAAACACACGGAAAAAGCAAGGTGAATTTATAAAGTCAGGCAGACTTTATTGATTTCGATGGCAGTTGTTAATTCTGCAAACTACATATCTTACATATCTTGATCATCTTTTCCAACCTTTTCTGTGTAATGTTTTCCCCTTAAAAAACTGTCTTCATGTCGTGCTTAGACAACAGCATCATTGAACCAAAGATGTCAGCGAGTTTTGTGCCCGACCACAAGGCTCCCATGGTTCTGTTCTTGGACAGAGTCTATGGTATTGACAACCAGGATTTCCTGCTCCATGTGCTGGAGGTGGGTTTCCTCCCAGACATGAGGGCGGCTGCCTCTCTGGACACGGTACGCTTCACGCACCCACAGCCTCGAATCAGGACGACTGCGCTTTGCTGGACTGGATTCATGGCTCTGGTTTCTGCTCCACCAGGCTGCCTTCTGCACCACGGAGATGGCCCTGGCCCTCAACCGCTACCTGTGTTCCGCAGTGCTGCCACTCATCACCAAATGCGCCCCCCTCTTTGCCGGCAGCGACCACCGGGCGATAATGATCGACTCCATGCTGCACACCATCTACAGGCTGTCTCGTGGGCGAGCCTTCACCAAGGCCCAAAGAGACATCATCGAGGAGTGCCTCATGGCTTTGTGCAAGTGGGTTTGACTCCAGATTGTTGTCAGATGTGCCACATGAAAACCGTCAACCCACTCCAACTTTCGTCCGTGTCTCTCAGGCATTTACGGCCGTCCATGCTTCAGCACCTTCTGCGGCGGCTTGTGTTTGATGTACCAATTCTGAATGAATATGCCAAGATGCCACTCAAGGCAAGAGACACTCAACATGTTTTAACTCTCACAAATTGCCATGTGTTTTCTGGAATTGTGTTTTTCTTGTGTTTTATTTCATTTTTTTTTCATTTTATTTTTAGCTTTTGACCAATCACTATGAGCGATGCTGGAAGTATTATTGTCTCCCCAACGGTTGGGCCAACTTTGGAGTTGCATCAGAGGAAGAGCTCCATCTGACCCGCAAACTGTTTTGGGGGATCTTTGAATCACTTGCACACAAGGTTCCTGGATATTAATTATTTTTCTTATTTGATTGTCTCATGATTTGTTGTTAAAATTAATACATCTTTGTACTGTGATCCCAGAAATTTGATGCTGAGATCTTCAAAATTTCAATGCCATGTATCTGCGCAATCGCTGGAGCCATCCCTCCAGACTATGTGGATGCCAGCTACTCATCTAAAACAGAGAAAAAGGCATCGGTGGACGCCGAGGGGAACTTTGATCCAAAACCAGTGGAGACCACAAAGTCAGAGCATTTTTAAGTGTAGTAATTTCTGCAATGAGTTACAAAATATTAATTAACATACTGAATGTAGAATTTGTCTCCAATTGCAGCACTATTATCCCTGAAAGACTGGATCCCTTTATCAACAAATTTGCAGAATACACTCATGATAAATGGGCCTTCGAAAAGGTAACATAATCATAATTATAGCCATAGATGCCATTAAATAAATGCTGTTTTTTTTTTTTTTTTACAGTTATCAAGCGACGATGTAATCCATGTCTGTGTTGCATTTTCAGATCCAGAACAACTGGTCATACGGTGAGACGCTGGATGAAAATGCAAAACACACCCGATGCTCCGGCCGTACAAAACCTTCTCAGAGAAGGTAGGTCCACCATCTCCTTCTGCATCTTCCTCTGTGTTTTCTTCTCACCTTCCCCACCCTTCTTTGACCACCCTGACTACTGATGCTCCAGGACAAGGAGATCTACCGCTGGCCAATCAAGGAGTCCATCAAAGCCATGATCGCCTGGGAGTGGAACCTCGATAAAGCCAGAGAGGAAGAGGAGTCCGACAAGAAGAAAGCAGCCGCGAGGAAGATCTCACAAACTGCTCAGGTACAAAAGCAGCCAGACGAAAGCAACCAATAGGAAGTGATGACATCATCACCAGTGTTCTGTATGTCTTAAAATTACTGTTTGTCACAGGCCACCTACGACCCCAGCCATGGCTACAGTCCACAGCCCATAGACATCACACACATGGCTCTCTCAAGAGACCTGCAGGTACAGCAGCTCGTGTCAAACCCACTGATCTAAACTCTCAAGTTCTGGTCAAAATCCATCGTTTCCATTATTTTTACAGTCAATGGCAGAGCAATTGGCAGAAAATTACCACAACACCTGGGGACGGAAGAAAAAGCTGGAGCTGCAGTCCAAGGGTATAAACCTTTCTACGTGAATGTATAGAAAATTAGAAAAGCTGAGGTTTCACTTGCATTATTAATCTTTTAGGAGGTGGAACACATCCTCTGCTGGTGCCCTATGACACCCTGACGGCCAAGGAAAAGGCTCGGGACCGAGAGAAAGCACATGAGCTGCTCAAGTTCCTGCAGCTTAATGGATATGCTGTCACTAGGTGCCACTTGTACAAGGCATTTAGCAGGAAACCTCATTTTGGTTAAATTCCAAGTGCAGTAGCAGAGTAAATCTGTATTGAACAATTTCAATAAATAATCTTATAGCACTGAGGTAGCTGGTGTTTCAGGTCATAGCAATGAAGTTGATGTTTTAGATGAACAAGATGCCGTGTAGTTTGTCATAAAAGAAACTTGTGTGCCCTTTAAAGAAAAATGATAATGTGATTTCTTCCACGGTCTTTCTAAGGGGCCTGAAGGACATGGAGTCTGAGATCTCATCCATTGAGAAGAGGTTCGCCTACGGTTTCCTGCAGAAGCTACTTAAGTGGATGGAAATTGCCCAGGAGTTCATCGCTCATCTGGGTACAGTGGTGCAAGGATGAGCAACAGATACAGTCACATCTGACAGGCCCTATTGATTTTTTTTTGGATTTCTTTTTCTGGGCTGTGCTCTCCAGAGGCTGTGGTGAGCAGCGGGCGAGTGGAAAAATCTCCTCATGAACAGGAAATCAAATTCTTTGCCAAGGTATGGTTACCGGCCCAAATTTCAAGTGAGCGCCTACATTCGTTCTGATCACCTGACTAATTGTGGCTTTAATTCCTCTTAGATCCTGATGCCTCTGATCAATCAGTATTTCAAAAACCACTGCCTCTACTTCCTGTCGACGCCTGCAAAGGTTTTGGGAAGCGGCGGACACTCTTCCAATAAAGAGAAAGAGATGATTGCAAGGTTTGTAGACAAACTTGACACAGGTAGAAGGGTCACAGACCATTGGCCTCAATTTAACCCTTCTACACTAAGATGACCTGGACCACTGAGAATCCTCACAGACACAAACATTACATGTGTATAATCTCCAGTATGTCAAACATTCTTCCCATACTTGCCTTCCTTCCTACTGCTTCCCCTCTCTTGCTTGCATTATTGCTTTTTCCTTCTACTTTCTCGTAGCATCTTCTGTAAAATGTCGGCTCTGGTGAGACACAGAGTGTCTCTCTTTGGTAAGACTTCCTGAATCTCCTTCCTCTCTTTAATGCGTTTTCTCACACCTTTCACTTTTAACGCTGTGTGTTGCGAGATGATGTGCAGAGCTGAATGTCTTTGCGCAGGGACGGATGCTGCAGCCATTGTCAACTGTCTTCATATTCTGGCGCGGTCGCTGGATGCAAGGTTCAGTACTAATACATGAAGTTTGACACAATGAGGAAATAAGTGCTTGTTATTAATGTGTTGTGCTTTTTTTTTTTTTTTTTTCCAACTTTCCCATCAGGACAGTCATGAAGTCGGGGCCTGAGATTGTTAAAGCAGGGCTGCGCTCGTTCTTTGAAAGTGCCGCTGATGATATAGAAAAGATGGTGGAGAACCTCAAACTGGGCAAAGTATCCAAAGGCAACCAGGTGAAAAGAAAACGCTCGTACATTGAAGTTATTTATCAGCCTGTCAGATTCTTCAATGATTTGTCATCCATGATGTTCCTCTGGTCGTCACAGCAAGTCAAAGGTGTCTCCCAGAACATTAACTACACCACCATCGCCCTGCTGCCTGTGCTCACCTCCCTGTTCGATCACATCGCACAGCACCTGTTCGGAGACGATGTCATGCGTGAGTATATTCACCGTCCTCTATGTTTCCTAGCGCTGTGCGTGTGCACTCCCTCCTTCACTGTGTTCTGCGTGCAGTGGACGACCTGCAGATGTCCTGCTACCGCATCATGTGCAGCATCTACTCACTGGGAACCGTCAAGAATCCACACGTTGAGAGGTAACGCCACATGGACACGCATTAACAGAAGATTTAGAAAACTAGATTCACGTCTTTTACCGCCTTTTTTCTTTTTGTGCCACCAGGCAGAGGCCGGCTCTCGGAGAGTGTTTGGCTCACCTCGCGGCGGCGATGCCCGTGGCCTTCTTGGAGCCTCACCTGAATGAATTCAACAGCTTTTCTGTCTACACCACAAAGACGCCCAGGGAGAGAGCCAGTGAGTTCATCAGTCATCGTTCAGACGACTCCTGCCCCTGACTCTCCTTCTAACGCTTCTTCTCATCAATGCCAAAGTCCTGGGCCTTCCGAACGAGGTCCAAGAACTGTGTCCAGACATTCCGGAGCTGGACGTGCTGCTGAAGGAGATCGGGGACTTGGCCGAGTCCGGTGCCCGCTACACCGAAATGCCCCACGTGATTGAAATCACTCTCCCCATGCTGTGCAATTACCTGCCCCGCTGGTGGGAGAGGGGGCTGGAGAACTTCCCCGAGATGGAGAACCAGCTGTGCACCGACGTCACGTCGGAGCACCTCAATCAGCTGCTGGGCAGCATCATGAAGATTGTGGTCAACAACCTGGGAATCGACGAGGCCTCCTGGATGAAGAGGCTGGCGGGTGAGTCTCGTTCCTGCGCCCCGGCGACGGGCCGCAGCTGCGTCTGAGGCGAGCTCACGTCACCGCCTTGTTTTGTCAGTGTTTTCGCAGCCGATCGTCAGCCGGGCCAAACCCGAGATGCTCAAGTCCCACTTCATCCCGACGATGGAGAAGCTGAAGAAGCGCACATCCAAGGTGGTGGCGGAGGAGGACCACCTGAGGATGGAGGGGAAGTCGGAAGGGGACGAGGAGGACGGCACCATCCGAGACGAGTTCGCCGTCCTCTGCAGAGACTTGTACGCCCTCTACCCTCTGCTCATCCGCTATGTGGACAACAACAGGTACGGTTCAGCCGCAGCCGGCACAATGGCATGACTGAGAGCACACCGCTCATTTTCCTTTCCAGGCTGCAGCACTTTGGGCTTCAGTTATTTTCGAGAGGCTTGAAATGATTTGGCCCGTTGCAGAGCGAGGTGGCTGACGTGCCCGGACCCTGATGCAGAGGAGCTGTTCCGAATGGTCGGAGAAGTCTTCATTTTCTGGTCCAAGTCCCACGTGAGTCTTTTCTCTCTGCCCCACTTCTTCACATCCTTGTATGGCACACATCCAAAGATTGTTTTTCCCCAACCTTGTCTGTTGCAGAACTTCAAGCGAGAGGAGCAGAACTTTGTGGTGATAAACGAGATCAACAACATGTCGTTCCTCACGGCCGACAGCAAGAGCAAAATGAGCAAGGTGAGCTGAGACGAGACAGAGCCGCTGTTGCAGCAGGTCTGGTATTGTTTCACACCTCCAAACAGGAAAACTGACACTGTGCAGAAGGTGTTTTTTCCCCATCAGTGCCTTCATTTATTTTACAGTTTTCAATTTTGGCTCTCAGTCACCTCATGCTAACTGTTTAAACTGAAAAACATCAAGGCACTTTTTCCACAGTTAAACACTCTTTCGACACTCTTCATTTGCACACTCTTCATTTGCACAGACGAATGTCCATACCTCACAGACTTATGCAAGCTGCTGCTGATACACCGCTCTAAATATCACATGATAGCAGAGAGGGAATCATTGTTTGCATGAGGAAACTCTGCAAGGCCGTTGGACATTTGGATTCAGCTGCTTTTATTATCCCTCATGTTTTTCATGCTGTTTATTTGACATGTAATTTCAATGTAATGAAGCCTGCTCTGAGTTGTAAAGGTTCTGATATCATTTGGCTAATTTGCGGAGAGCCGCTGTGTTAACGACATTTTCTCTTTGGCTGTTCCTTGTCCTCTTCTTTTGGGTTGCGGCTGGGTTTCCAGGGCGGGGACTCAGAGGTTAGACTTTGATCCTGCACGACCGCTGTGCTGACCGCATGGCACCTCACTTTGGGGGAGCTTTTCATCAACCCCTCCTACACACTGGCACATCACAGCTTCACACTTACACATACACACACCCACAAAACAAGCGGACAGGCCTGCGCTAGTGGAGACGCCAGAGAACCCAAGCGCAGACACATTCCTTTCAGAGAGGCTAATTTAGCGCGAGCGACACATGCTTCCCTGCACAGGCAGCTGTTTCTGCTCGGTCATCAATACTTAACAGTTCACCACGAGTGGAACCAATCAGAGTAGAGAAACATTCAGATAAATATAGACCTTTTTTATATATATAGAATGTGAAAATCCTTGTCAGAAATGTCTTCTTAGACGCAGCAGATGGAGCGTGGCTCCTGTTACGCTGCCCTCAGTGCGGCTACGTGCACCTGACACAGTGTTAATCACAGAACTGGTCGTGCATTCTAGGCATATTTATCTCAAAACTGCACTCACAACTGCATTCGAAAGGAACATTCATAACACATCTCTCATAAAATGACTGTTGGACCAAAGGGCAGGCCCTGTGTGTGGCCCAACACCCCCCGCAGTCCTGCCAGTGTGTGAGGAGGGGAGTCTGGAGGCGCTTGATGAAAGTACTCAGCTGAAGAGTTGGGCTCATGGCACTTGGCTCTACACTGAGGCCGCGACGGCCGTGAGAGCACAGTGCCATCATCCTGTCACTGAGTTTGCTCTTTGTTGATCATAGCCAGAATCTAGTCTGTTTTCTTCTATCTTTCTTTCTTTTTCCTTTTCCTCCAAGGACTCGTAGCTTTTGTAATGCAGCTTTGTGCCACTAGGGGATGATGTTAGTCTTCTCTGTGCTCTTTTTCTTCTCTCTGGAAATGCCAACTTACACCATGGTTTCATTTCCATCTCAATTCCCATCATCCACACTAACTGGAGACTTGGCACGTAACATCGCTAAAGCAGAATTCTTGGAAAGCTTTCCTTCCATCGCCTCTTTAGACGGATTTCAAAATGACCACAAGTCTAACCAGTTCCATAATTCCCCTTTAATGACTTAATTAATGCCTCAGAAAGCTTTGCATCCTTCCTAATTAGACTTCCACACCACGCTCCTAACGGGAATTAAACTGAAGCAGGAACAGACATTTCTAAAGCTTTTTTTTCTAATTCTAAAGGCTCTTTCTGGTTGGGGACATATGGCCTTTTGCAATCAACTTGAATCTAAATTATTCACGTCTGGCATACCAGCTAGCATTCATAATAAAAGGACTTCTTTAAGAAAGCCGGTTACCCAACTCTTCTGTTGGGTTTTCAGTTACAGCCAGAAATCACAGGTGGGCCAACCTGTCCCTGTTCTTCTCAACCCCCTCCAGAATAAACATCACTCATTAATCATGGCCATAAAGTCCCCAGGTTAGAGTTACTCATGTCCTATTGTGTGCAGTAGCCCTCAGCTTTTGTTAAAGATAATGTTAATCCTTAGTTACAGTTCTCTGAACCCCCACCCCTCAAAAAAAGAAATGGGATGCTTTCTATAGACTAAACATTCATGACACAAAATGTATTTTGCATTCGTTGTTCTCTCAAACACAACAGTTTGGACATCACCAATAAGAGCTGGACTCTCACAGAAGCTGAAGGCGTTCAGGAGGACAGGAGCACAGGGACATATCCCAGAGTTCCCTTGCAGTAGCTTTTTATTTGTTCATTTATTGATTGATTTATTTTTATGCTTGCTACTTAACCATCAAAAACATAATATTTAAAATATTTTGACCCTTAATTTTATTTACTGTGCATGTCTTTCACCAATCCCCTTTGATTTTTGCAAACTTCAAGCTGTAGCACTTGTTGGAGGAATGCTGGATGTGTTGTCACTTTAACAGAGCCTGCTTGTCTTTGCATGCTTGCATCATGCAAATTTCACTGATTTACATTCCTTTAAAGGTCATTCCTGTCAGATTTCCTTCTCCCAAAGCCGACGTTATCCCCACTTTGCCCTCACACTTTTTCACCGTTCCCTCTACTCACAATCTGAGCTCAGAGAAACGAGGATTCTGACTTTTGGGTCACAAGCAGCCCTTAACTGGGTACTGTTGGCTGTAAAATTTTATTAGACGTTCCCATTAAAGGTCGCCAAGTGTTGCCAGAAGGATCCAAAAATAAACAGCTTTGCAAGCGGACCTCACTAAAAAGAAGGGCCTGGTTCGTCTTCATGAATGCTGCTGGGATCTCCTATTGATACGACACGTGCTTGCAGACAGAAGAGAAGCAGATGAATTGTCTCTGCGTTGCCGTCTTTCCACCTTTGAATCGGCCAGAACAGTCTGATAGCAGTAAAACTGTGTGAAAAAAACATTGTTGTCACAGGAAGCAGAGATCTAAGTGCGACGTTGCGGGCACTTTAGGAGATTCTGTGAATGCTCTCTGGTGTGTGGTGTCTCCTCTCAGGGCGGAGGCTCGGATGCCGAGCGAACCAAGAAGAAGAAACGGGGAGATCGATACTCAGTGCAGACGTCGCTCATCGTGGCTGCTCTGAAAAAGATGCTGCCCATCGGCCTCAACATGTGCTCCCCCGCCGACCAGGAGCTCATCAACTTGGCCAAGATCAGATACTCCTTGGTAGCGTCTCACGCGGCTGCGGCAGCTGCTGTTAAACTACTGTCCTTAACCGTTGCTCGGAATGAAACGAAACATCTGTGTTGCAGAGAGACACTGATGAAGAGGTGCGAGAGTTCCTGCAGAACAACCTTCATCTGCAAGGCAAGGTATCATAACAGCTGCGCCTTGGAAATGATAACAAAAATTCAGTGGTCTTACGATAAGCAGAGTTATGGAAGCGTATTGCATTCACTGGATAATAAAGAATTTGTCAACTTATCTCGTAATTACGAGATGCGGAAAAGTGCCACATTGGCCGCTGCTTCAGTCAGAAGAACCACGGTGCCGAACAGTTTGTTGAGTCACTACCAAACCAGATTGGGTGTATTTCAAATGCATGAATTAGTATCCATCCCGTGTTGATTCAACTGCTCCTGCAGAAAGAGACAAGCCACATCCAGCACATCAGACTGGGCTTTCCTAAGCCTAATGAGTTGAGATGCCTGCACAGTGTTGACATGCTAACATTAATACCATCCTCAGTTTTAAAAAATGCCAGTATTTCCCAGTGTCTCAAATTGAGAAGGTGATGAACTGTGACAAGCGCCATCATTGCCCACTGATTAGAAAGGATTTTCAGACTTTTTTTTCTTTATTTTATCTCATGATTACGAGGTCTTTGCTCATAATTACAAGATAAGGTGCAATGGGCTTCCATACAGAGTGACTTTCAGTCATTAAATAGACATTCGTCATCATCCGCTCGAGGCCACAAGACTGAAGCCGTTGACTCTGTGTGTGTTGTGGCAAGGTGGACAACCCCTCCATGCGCTGGCAGATGGCGCTCTACAAGGAAATGGCAGGGAAGGCCGAGGATGCCGACGCTCCAGAAAAGGTGGTCAAGAGAGTGCAGGAAGTCTCGGCTGTCCTCTACCACCTGGAAGTGGTGAGCGGATTCAAACCCTCTCTGCAAAGCTTCTCCCCACAACCTGACCGTTAGCCTGACCCCGCTGTCTCTCTGTTGGGAAAAGACGGAGCATCCGTTCAAATCCAAGAAGATGGTGTGGCACAAGCTGCTGTCCAAGCAGAGGCGCAGAGCCGTGGTGGCCTGCTTCCGCATGACGCCGCTGTACAACATACCGAGGCGAGGCAGAATGAGTGACTGCGAGGCTCACGGCGTCTCCACGAGCTGCAGCTCTGATGAAAAGTGTGAAAATCGTCTTTGTTTTGCAGGCACAGAGCCTCCAACATGTTCCTCGAGGGCTACAAGCGCAACTGGCTCCACACGGAGGGCTACGCGTTCGAGGACAGGATGATAGACGACCTATCTGTGAGGAGTTACTCATCACTTTAACTGCTTCTCACAGCCGCGAGCCGCGCAATTCATTCCACGTGCTTCCAGAAAGCGATGGAGCAAGAGGAGGGCGAGGAGGAGGAGGAGAAGGAAACCAAGCCCGACCCGCTGCACCAGCTCATTCTGCATTTCAGTCGCACGGCCCTGACAGAAAAGAGGTTTGCTGATGAAACACACAAAATGCACCGTGTCAGCAGCAGGCAGCATGCCCCGCCTCCTCTCGCTCACCATTCCTCATCCCCACCGCAGTAAACTTGACACGGATCACCTCTATATGGCATATGCCGACATTATGGCAAAGGTGAGCGAAAGTGGAAGCGGCGACGCTCGTCAACAGCCACGGTCATGATGCAACTTGAAATGCTAATTTGTCCTACTTTTTCCATCTCCCAGAGTTGCCATATTGATGAGGAGGAAGAAGGAGATGAGCAAAGTGCTGAGGATGAGATGTCCTTTGAGGTGCGACAGTCAGAACTGGTAATGGGCGGCGAGGGGCAGGGCACCAGGAACACAGCGGAGCGGTAGCTCTCAAAGCATCGAGTGACCTCATCATCGGCACATCACTCCATTGCCATCCCCCCACCACCACCCCACCAACCCCTCCCCCTCTCTGTCCTGTCCATCACCTCTGTCTGTGCACTGTCTCGCCCAGTAATATGCTGTGCTTTTGTTTGTTGCGGCTTGCTTGACATAGAGACCCTGAGATCCAATCCAGAGTTTATTATAATCATCATTATTATTATTATTATTACACAAAGGTTAATCATATTTGTTATCCTTCCACAAAGTGTAAATAGTGAAACTGCAGTTAACTGTATTTTAATCAATGTTTTCCGCATCCCAAATCTGGATTGGGTACGACTAGCTCACGCCATTTGACAGCTAGTTAACGTCAATAACATGAATAACCCACTAGCAGTGATTAACAATGGACTCAATTGATTCATTCTAAAATAAATCATATATAAGCTCAGCTCGTTAGTTAACGTGGAACATGACAACTTGTCCCACCAAAAAGTGACGTTGTAATATTCTGTGGTGGTCGTCAAGCTCACCGGCTCTCCAGCGAGCTCGCAGCGTCGGACTGAACACGCTCGCCTTTTTACAGTGACTTAAAAAAGGCGACACCTGCTGCTGACATGCATTTCTTTGTCAAGTCACTTTTATCACCGTCTCCGTGCCACACACATGCACTCACTGCACTCAGCACACAAGCACCACGTGCTGCCTGCATCAGGGACTCCTGACAGATTCATGCAATTTGACAAATCAATAAAGACTCTAAAGGACAGTGGAAAAAAACATTACTTTGGCATTGTGTTCAAGGTATATTTCCGTCAAAACCTCAGCAGATGTGATTTAACACAAGCATAACAAGCGATGTTACTCCTCCCAGTTATATATGGCTGTTTCCATCCATCCATCCCTCTCTCTCTCTCCCTCCCTCTCTCTCTCCCCACCATGTAACCCCGCTCACCCACATAACGCCAGCCGCCATTAACCGAATGCTACTGATCGATGTTCCCCTTCCCCCAACTCACTTAGCCTACTGACGGACTACAGTGAAAGCCAGTGTAGCGACATGCAGAAAAGCCGAGAGCTGCGTAATCATGCAAACACATACACACACAAACACACACACACACACACACATAGAGAGTGTTAGTGGCCTTCTCAAAGGTTCTAAGATATGAGATAGATGCTGTAGTCTGACCTCCAGCTGCACCTTCACACAGGGTGGGTAGAGCAGGGTGAGGCATACGCGGGAGGGAGGGAGGGGGAGGGAGGGAGGGGGGGGGGGGGGTGGCAGGGTCAGATTGATTTGTGATGTGGCTGAATGGAGGAATGTCACTTTGTGTATAGACTCAGGGAGAATCTCTCCCTTTATTTCCCTTCTGTTTCCTATACATTCATTTCTCAGTCAGCGGAGTCCTGAAGCATAACAACTGTGAATTCTCACTTCTAAGATTTGATCTCACTCTCTCTTTAAAGGTCAAGTGTGCATGATTTGTAGTTTGACGTACTTTATTAATCCTTTATAGGAAATTAAATTGTCACAGCAGCAACGTTCATACAGTACCCTCAACTTAGGTAACAAAAATAAAACCAGTCCACCCACAACTAAAACCAACCAATATAATAAATAAATATACACACACAAAAAAAACACATGTAGTTATACTACAGTGAGAAACAGGATGTCAAACTCGGCTTCAAAAACATCACACTTTAAATCGTAAAGATCTCATCTAAGTGTTCATTTCTTCTATTTTTTTTAAATACATATTTTTCCATGTTTTTATAGTCACACTGACTGCAGCCCAACTCTAAGAGCCTTGAGAGGTCGGCAGTTCACATGACCTCATACAACTTTGGGTTTTAAAGTCAAGGAAAGAGAGAAGCCAAAGATGTGAGTCAGTCAGGATAAATGGCTCAGTTTGTTGGTAGCTGGCTGCTTGAATTACCATCTGAACCATCAACCTCTTGATTGATTCCCAGTCCTTCCACCAACTCACAGAGCTATTTAGGCCTCCTAGACTTCTGAAAGTAAACAAATCTCTTTTCCTTCACCTTAAAAGTCAAAGTAGTCAAGGAGCTTTGAACCACTGACTTTTTGCACTACAGTCAGGTTTCCATTGAGCTACTTGTCTGTCGGACTCAGATCTTTGTTCCTGAGTTCATTCATTTACAGCTATAAGGTAAATGGCTGTTGTGAATGGGTGAAAGGAACTCATAGATCTAGACACAATTCAATTCTGAATTTAATTAACTTTGTTAATGCCGTAGACAAGGCTTTATTCTGCTAAAAATCTTACACACTGGGCCTTTAAAAGAAGACAGTTGCTATGTTTAAAAACAAAAACAAAACAAAAACCCGTTGATTCCAGCTCCTGTCCAAAGTGTCTTTTGTATAAGTAAGATACTTTGGATAGCTGTGTGGCTAAAATGCTAAGCCAGTTGGTCATGTTTCCTGTAGTCTAACGCTTGCTGTAGGCAGCAAACGTGAGAAAGTAGTGTAACAACTCCATGACTAATGTAAGAGGTGCAGAATGTGTGAAAGAGTCCAACAGTAGCTAATAAAAAAAGATCATTATTTCTTTTTCTAAGAAACAAGTTTAAATCTGTTGCTGCGGACATAAAGGTAAGTCGATTAGCCAGCGAAGGTGAGAGGTTCTAGAGAGCTGAGTGAAAGGAGAGTGACTGTGGAATAAAGGTGAGAATGTAAATAAATAGAGTGGACTTCAAAGTTTTCAGTTGTAGCTACAAACATAACTCACAAATCTCTCCAACCACGTCGTTTCCTTCAAGCTAGGACAAGCTGCAGTAAATTCCTTTTCAAACATATTATTACAATAGTATTGCACAATCAGGGAAAAGCAACACATTGCTGTACCTGTAACTTCACTGGAAGCTTCTTCCACATGAGCGCAATGTTTTGGAAGAAGGGCCTACAAGCCGCAGGTCCACTCTATCTGTTTAAATTCTCTGTGGCAATTCCAACAGCGGCGGACGCTCATCATGCTTTGACCTGTGCAGGAAAAAGAGATGGAGAAACAAAGACTCCTGTACCAGCAGTCCAGACTTCATAACCGTGGTGCTGCAGAGATGGTGCTGCAAATGATCAGTGCCTGCAAAGGTAGCTTTAATCCCAGAGTCATTGAGACACTTTCTTTCCAGCTAAGGTTCAGTTCCAGCTTCAAGATTGAGACTGTCCCTCTCTTGCACGCAGGCGAGACTGGGCCAATGGTGACGATGAACCTCAAACTGGGTATCTCCATTCTCAATGGTGGAAACACCGTAGTTCAGCGGGTATGTGTTCTCAGTCCATCAAGGCCTTGGCCATGAATCAAATGAAAGTCACCAAACTAAATGTCATCTGTTCTTCCCCTTTTTTGCCAGAAAATGCTGGAGTACCTGAGGGACAAGAAGGACGTGGGCTTCTTCTTGAGTCTCCAGGCACTGATGCAGACCTGCTGGTTTGTTTTGCCCGTTTGATTTGCTTTGTCTTGGTCTGATTTGTGACCTCTGCATCCAATATAACATTGCTCTTTTACGCAGCGTCCTGGATCTGAATGCCTTTGAGAGGCAGAACAAGGCGGAAGGACTCGGCATGGTTTCCGAAGAGGGCACCAGTAAGTCAATTGCAGACGTATAGCGCTGATGTGATCCCACTGGAGACCATCGGTGCTCAAATTATTAGTAGAAAATGTTTAAATAATGTTGTTTTCCGTTAAAACGTTTTGTGGTGCAAATCTAATCTCAGTATTAGAACCTTGGTGCAAAGAAGTTATTTATAAATGCACAGCACCACTCCTGTTAAACAAGGATAGAAAGTTCAGAAAGTAAGAAAAAATCCAAATAATTTACATGGCCATTAAATCCCACAGATTCATTGTGTGGGGATTCTAGATTACCGACATGAATGCATAAATTAATACATGAGCAAATGCATTGGGTTTCATTTTAATGGTTATTATATGATTTCTGGGTCAGACAACTCTGCTCTCTTCATCATCCTGTTCTAAGTGAACCTCAATGGTCAAAATTTAGAAAAGTGGAGAATGTTTTTTGTTTTGGTGGCCTCACTACCAGTAACAGAGAGTGAGCTGAGCTTCCAGGGTGAGTCAGGGTTTTAAAGGTACACTGCAGTAATTCAGAGCGTCTGTCTCTTTATTAATCTTCTGTCTGTGAGCCTCTGTGTAAATTGTCATCAAGTTGAATGATTACCTCCCTAACATGACCCACCATTAACACCTGATAACTGTGATACGAGCAGACTCAAGCATTCATTTTTAACTGTGAGGTTGTCCTTGTCAAGTGTTTTCTTTCCTTTGTTCGCTGGAGAAGTTGGAGTTTGACGTGTTAACTGGGTTTTTTTTCCCACCTCCTCTGTCATCCTAATTCTGGAGGTTGATGCATTTCCAAAGTCTTCCTGAGTGAATTTGCCATGGAATGTTGTTAATCTCCCCACTCCCATCTCCTAGTCCTCCATTGTTGTCAGCACATTGATCCTCTCTCCCTTCCCCATGACCACTGCCACCTCTCCCCTCTTCCCTCCTTTCGCCGTCCTCAGAGTTGAACCTAGATCGGGGTAAATCATCTTTCAGTCCATCTGTCTCTCTGTTCTCCTGTCCCTCACTCCCTCCTCTCCTGTCCCTCAGACAACTCTCTTTACTAACGCTGAGACTCCGACGAGAGAGAGGTTTGGGTGCTTCCGTCCACCCTTCGTTGGCTCTGCCCACAGTTCCAAGAAACGGAATCTAGACTTTTCCCGATCGTAAAAAGCGAACTGAAGACAGAACCTGAAAGAAATGATTTCTTTATATTTTGCTCCGTCGACGGCAAACAGATTTTTTTTTTTGTTTTGCCCACATCTGAAAGCCAGCAGTCAACCGAATCCTTCCATCCCTCCATTAGTTTCTCTGTCTGATGTGCTGCAACGAAGGCCGGATTCCTTTTGGTCATTTTGACAGACAGATAGCGGCCTAACCTCTCTGAGATCAGACTGGGCTGCATGGCAGCAAAGCCGGAGTGCGCTGCATGGCTCGGCCAGTGCTTCTGTGTGTCTGTGTCCGTGTCTCCGACGGTCAGAGGTCAACTGGGAAGTACAACATCGTCTCATTATTGAAAAAAGATGGCAGGACCTTCAAAACAATTCATTGGCCCACTGGTCAGTGGAGGACGATGAGACACCAGTTCACTGCTGCTGCCTCCCATGTGTCACTGTTCCCGTTTCCTCTGTGATGACGTCTCTGAATCTGTCCTTGTGCTAATATTAGTGTCTTAAATCACCGCACGGCTTGTTTCCATGCGACTGCACGTGTTTGATGTTGGCGTCTCCTCGACGCCAGGCTACAGTCATTTGTACTTGGGTCTCCTAATCTCATTCATACGTGACTCATTCTCTAAATGCCTGTTTGCCAAAGCAGCAGAGGTGGATATTTGCCGTGTCTCTTTACTAAAAACCCGTTAGGAGCTGACGGTAAGTTGTGGAACAAGCTTCGAATCATTCTATTCACACTGTGAACACTGAGGCAGTCGACTTCACCAGCTGCTGCAGTCGGACTCTCGCTTGTCGACGGTAATGAGTCCTTCCTTCCCTCTGGTTCCTCTCTAGACGAGAAGGTGATGTCGGACGATGAGTTTACCTGCGACCTCTTCCGCTTCCTGCAGCTGCTCTGCGAGGGTCACAACAATGGTGAGTGCGATGCGATGCCGCTGCTGCCGTCAATAGTTCGTCAACGTGAGTTGAAACGGGCTCTGCTTTGCCGCTAGATTTTCAGAACTACCTGCGGACACAGGTCGGCAGCACCACCACCATCAACATCATCATCTGCACTGTGGACTACCTCCTACGACTCCAGGTGAAACTATTTTAAAAAAAAAAAAAAACGTATTAATGGCAATCATGTCAGCCCAATAGCAATCTGAGACATGACTGAGCTCATAGAGAGTTATTTGTTACGAACAGCTAAAAATCAGAGCTACAATCAAATACATAAAAAAGACAATCAAATGATCGGGACTCTGATGATAGTAGTTTTGCAAATAATTGGTGTGTTTTGTGGAAAACCTTTGCAGGAAATGTTTTTTATAACATTCATTTGGTGAGTGAAAGTTGCCTTCATCTGTTGTTTCTCTCCCTGAAGGAGTCCATCAGTGATTTCTACTGGTACTACTCAGGCAAGGACGTGATCGATGACCCGGGCAAAAAGAACTTCTCCAAAGCCATGACGGTGGCCAAGCAGATTTTCAACAGTCTAACTGAATACATTCAGGTACAAATGGGAAAAGATCATTAAAGCAGCTTGTTCACTACTGTGTAATAACACCTCAGGTTCCCCCTCCCTCCCCACTAGGGCCCCTGCACAGGCAACCAACAGTCGCTGGCCCACAGCAGGCTGTGGGACGCCATCGTTGGCTTTCTCCACGTCTTTGCCCACATGATGATGAAGCTGGCACAGGTACCACAAACCACTCCAGTTGTTTCTCTCTTAGAATGATAGATATTAATTTGCTCCAACGTCAAACCTCATCACTGCTTTTGCTGCGGCTTTTTGTCTGGACTGAGCTTACTGACCTCATATCTCCACTTAACTGGTTGAGAAAAAAAAAAATATATATATATTGTTCAGCACTGAAGGCAAAAATCTAGTGTGTCCATAACGGTGCACAAGGCTCTGCAGAGCAGAACATTATCCCAGTTCCATGCATTCATGAATCTGTTCCAATCACTTTGGCGACCTTTCATCAACAACTGTGTGGCTGTGTGAGTTCACTAAATGCTCTCTCATTGCCAAGACTTCAGGAATGTCCTCCTCAGGATATTTTGTGAAGTTTTTCACTGCAGGGTCCAAGTACATATAACAGAATAAAACGACTCCATTTGTCTATTTTTTGCATTAAATTATATATGTTGGCACAGATTTGTTCATGATGACTGGCCATTGTATGATGGAAAGTAAAGAGGAGTCAGTTTGGGTTTCAGAGGGGTTTTTTTACTTGCTGCTTTGCACCTTCAGGGCCCAGTGTGGGCCACCAAATCTCTCTCTGTTCATTTCTAATATATTGAATATATTTTAGTGGCTATAGGTTAATTAAAAAAAAAGAAATGATGAAAGCTTTGGTCTTCAAAGAGTGCCATAGTTTTGGGGATGATTGAGGATCATAGTGCAACACGCATGTCTGTAACCGTCCGTTGTCATACATTCATACCAAGTGCAAGTGCTATCCTCCGTCCAAAACTTTCACACTCAGCATACGCCTAACACTAGACGCATAACAACATCTCATGCTCTCATCCTATCCTCTGTCTGGTGTTGGAGTCATTGGATATAAAGTGAGGAAGCCAAAACGCTGGGGAGGCACCTGCTAAAAGCAGAGATAAAACTCGAATGCAATCCCAACAAAATCCTTTTAGTGTTGTTGTGCCAGAGTCAATGCAGAACAATCCTGTAAAGTGACAGTCTCACTGGAGGAAACGCGGTTATATAATCTTAAAGTAGCAAAGAAAAGATTAAAAACAGCATTTTCCATTGTGATTATTATGTATTTTTTAGGATGTTGTACTCACTACAATTTGTTGTTTGACTTGTGGTTCACACAGAATTACAGCCTTAATAAATATGTTTTTAATTTATTCTATAGTGTTATATATTGTTGTTTTGAAATATATTGTTTAGAAAATACAGAACAAAAATCATTTGCTGCCAGACATCAGCAAAGTTTTACACACACAAATGCATTTATGGCTGTACCTATTGTAATTGTTTGACAACTGAATGATTTATTTCTTATTGATTTATTTATTTGTTATTCCACATGGTCAATGCAGGGTAAAGTATGTATCTATTTTACCTATCTATTGATGTGACATTGTGTTTACTAGTTTGTTCTTTATTCAGGGTTTCACTTCTCAGGTTGTTTTTGATTCATCTGCTTTGAGAGAACAAGTCATGTTCTCTATGTCAAACCTCATCAGTTTAGGAATAAGAGTGTTTGTTTGCTATTTATAGCTTAAACAGTGCAGATGAGGATTCTTGTCTGTCAGTCTTGTCTGTCACAGCTAAATGTCACTTCAGGTTTTTAGTCAAATAATCTATTTGACTAAAAATGCCATTCAACTGACAAACAGTGCAAAGATCTTAAAGTATGTGACTGAGTATTAAAATATGCGTACGACCAGTAAGACAATAAATTTAAATAAATACATTTTTAAGAAGAGAGCAGGTGACTAAAAACATCCTGAAAGTGTGACTTTTTTTAACCTCCACTTTTGGGAGTACAAATTTTAATATGTGTATCTTTGATGGTGAAATCTATATTTTAATGTGACGTCCACTTCTAACACTTCTTCACAATTCCTTTGCCATTTTCATCTACTAATACTCCATCTAGAAATAATAGCTTTTATTTGTGCTGTGTTGCTTTCTGGCTCCTCTGTTGCTTTTGTTTTAACACTATTGAAGCAAAAAGCTAACAAGTATCATCATCGTCATCATCATCATCATATTTTTGTCATACTAACACCTTTACATTGAGTTTCTCTTCATTTGGATGGTGGGAAAATAATGAATGATCAGGTGGGTTTGTGATGTCTATTTTTTGTGCTTCATGTTATTTCAAATCTGTTGTTATAAATCCACTGGCTGTGGCTTTCAAAGCTAAAATAACATTTGAAAAGATATTGAAATAATTTCATATGTGATTAAGAAACTGCTGGCTGTGGAGTTTCTACATGGTGGTCCATTTTGAACATGTCACATCATAACAAGTATCCTGGTTTACCGTTCTAATAATCTTGTGTGGCTACTGTTGACACAGTGGTGTTGAGATTGTGAAACCTTTGCCGTCCCAGTCTGGCGTGAGATCTGTTGTCAATACTGTAAGACCTTCTTGCATGTGTGTGTATGATGGCAGGACTCCAGCCAGATCGGCCTGCTGAAGGAGCTCCTGGACCTGCAGAAAGACATGGTCGTCATGTTGCTCTCACTCCTGGAGGGTAAAAACTCTTGCTGCCGTATTGCTTCCCAAACCTTTTTCACTCTTGCTGTCTTGCAATTTTTTTTTTCATCTGTTTGACTTTCACTTCCTCCTCACTCAGGGAACATTGTTAATGGTACGATTGCGCGGCAGATGGTGGACATGTTGGTGGAGTCCTCCAGCAACGTGGAGATGATCCTCAAGTTCTTCGACATGTTCCTCAAGCTGAAAGACATCGTGGCTTCAGACGCCTTCCGGGATTATGTGACCGACCCGCGAGGGCTGATCTCCAAGAAGGACTTTCAGAAGGCCATGGACAGCCAGAAGCAGTACTCCCCGTCAGAGATCCAGTTCCTCCTGTCCTGCTCTGAAGCAGACGAGAACGACATGATCAACTACGAGGAGTTCGCCAGCCGCTTCCAGGAGCCCGCTAAAGACATCGGGTTTAACATCGCCGTGCTCCTCACCAACCTCTCTGAGCACGTCCCACACGACACCCGGCTGCAGAACTTCCTGGAGCAGGCGGACAGTGTGCTCAACTACTTCCGCCCCTTCCTGGGCCGCATCGAGATCATGGGCGCCAGCAGGAAGATCGAACGCATCTACTTTGAAATCAGCGAGGTCAACCGCCGGCAGTGGGAGATGCCTCAGGTCCGAGAGTCCAAGCGGCAGTTCATCTTCGACGTCGTCAACGAGGGCGGGGAGTCGGAGAAGATGGAGATGTTTGTCAACTTCTGCGAGGACACCATCTTCGAGATGAACATCGCCTCCCAGATATCCGAGCAGGAGGAAGAGGAAAAGGGAGGCGAGGACGACGAGGTGGATGAGGGCGGGGCCGAGGCCGGGGCGGGTGGTGCTGCTGCCGCCACCGGGGCGGGACGAGGAGAGCAATGGGGAGGAAGCGCCGCCTGAGTCTAGCTCCGCCTTCGCCGACTTCATCAACAGCGTGATCGGCTTCTTCAGCATCTTCACCTTCCGCAACCTGCGCAGGCAGTACCGCAGGCTGAGGAAGATGACCATCAAGGAGATCGTGGTGGCGCTGTCCACCTTCTTCTGGGCCATCCTGATGAGCATCCTGCACTTCATCTACAACGTCTGCAAGGGCTTCTTCACCATCATCTGGCAGGCGCTGTTCGGCGGCGGCCTGGTGGAGGGCGCCAAGAACATCACGGTGACCGAGATCCTGGCCAGCATGCCGGATCCAACGCAGGACGACGTGCACGGGGACGGGCCGGGAGAGCCGGGGGCCGGCGAGGAGCAAGACACCGGGGGCGTGACGGAAACTGGGGAGACCGGGAGCGGAGAGGAGGAAGAGGAGGACACCCAGGAGAAGGAGGGTGGCCGGATACCAGGGATGGATGCTCCAGGTGGCCTGGGAGACATGGGGGTGGAGGCAACTGTGGAGCCCCCCACTCCCGAAGGAACTCCTATCACCAAGAGGAAAATGGTGAGATGTTTAGTTTGAGTGGTTTTCAGCAATCTAAAATCAAAAGTATAGCTTTCGGTGAAGGTGAAAGAGTTTGTTTTTTTTTTTTCTTCCAGGGACCGGAAGAAGCCGACGCCAGCCAGAAGCCACCGGAACCTGCCCCTGTGGAAGAAGTGCAGCCTGAGCCAGAGAAGGCCGAGTACGAGTTCCAAGCTTCTTGTCTGCAATCGCTTTCTCAGAAGGCCTCTGTTTAAACAATGACCCTGTTGTGTTTGCTGGTCAGCGCTGAAAGCGGAGAGAAAGCCGATAAGGAACCGCAGAGCAGGGAGGAGAAAACGCCGGAAGAGCCGAAAAAATCCACAAAGAAGAGAGAAAAGAAGCCGAAAGGGGCGGAAGGCTTCCAGATCTGGTCTGAGCTGGAGACCCAAAGGAATAAATTCATGGTGACAAATTAGCACTGCTTTACAGTTGTCTTTTTTGAATGAACATGACGATTAATTGACCAGTTTTCTTGCCCCGAGCTTATTTATCGTCTTCTTCCTCTGGCAGAACTACCTCTCCAGAAACTTCTACAACTTGCGCTTTTTGGCTCTCTTCCTGGCCTTCGCCCTCAACTTTATTCTGCTCTTCTACAAGGTAAAACTTTTCAGTCATAGATATGATTTTTATACTCCTCGTGTGACTCTTCAGGAGATACCTTTACTTGATGGGCTTTATCACACCCGGCTGCTTCATGCCTCTGCGATCCTTGCTGTGTTCAGGTGTCAGACAGTCCCCCTGAGGGTGAGGAGCTGGAGGGGTCCGGCCTGGCTGAGGGCAGCGGGATGTTCGAAGGCTCTGGGCTGTTTGAGGCCTCAGGGGACGACGGCGAGGGGTCCGGGTTCGGTGAAGGAGGAGAGGAGGATGAGGAGGACGTCCCAATTTATTTCTACCTGGAGGAGAGCACCGGCTACATGCAGCCCACGCTGTCCTTCCTCGCCATCCTGCACACCGTCATCTCCTTTATCTGCATCATCGGCTACAACTGTCTGAAGGTACGGCAGCAACGATGGAAAAGAAAAGTGTGACATACCAAAAATATCTCCGATATTATTGAACCATAAATCTTATTTGCTGGTGTCTATGAGCTCTATGTCTATGAGGAAAAAACATAGCCAAAAGGCCCCAGTATTTGTAAACGTCACTTCAATGTCCGTTAACAAGGAGGTAGCACACACATCTTGAGGTCTGGTCTCTTTTTGCATCGATTTATTTCGCCGTGTCAAATCACATGCTTAACGTTTCAGCCTGATGACCTCCATGCTCTGGCGAAGGTCACATGATTTGACAAGGCCATGGATTTTGGTTTAGCACCAGAGCACAAAGTAGAGGGAAGGCCCTTCCTTTCTAGGAACAAATCTGATCTAAATGACGTCTGTTTGTCCTTTTGTGAAGATCCCACTGGTGATCTTCAAAAGGGAGAAAGAACTTGCGAGGAAGCTGGAGTTTGATGGTCTCTACATCACCGAGCAGCCTGAGGACGACGACATCAAGGGCCAGTGGGACAGACTGGTCCTCAACACGCCGTAGGCCACAACACAAACTGTTCCTCACATTGAATTTAATCAGCAAATATAAACATCAATCCCTGTTTACAGCTCCTTCCCAAACAACTATTGGGACAAATTTGTCAAGAGAAAGGTACGGTGGTGGGTTATTTTGGGGGCCTTTGCTCGCTAAACGGTAGGGCAGGTTGACCTGTGACGCTTCCTCCAGGTTCTGGACAAGTACGGCGACATCTACGGCCGGGAGCGTATCGCTGAGCTGCTGGGAGTCGACTTGGCCTCGCTGGATGTGAGTCAACAGCACGAGAAGAAACAGGAGGAGCCCGACAACTCGGTGTTTGCCTGGTAGGGAAAACATTCCTCCTCCTGTGACGACGACTAACAGTCCAAGCTCAATGGAAAAAAAACTGATGTCTGTTTGTGTTTGCAGGTTCACCTCCATCGACCTGAAATATCAGATTTGGAAATTTGGTGTGGTGTTCACCGACGGCGTAAGCAACCAGAGTTCAATGCTTCTAGCACTTCTGCTGTCCCACCCTGACCGTGACTGAAACAGCAACCTGTTTCTCCACCCTCTCGCAGACCTTCCTCTATCTCTGCTGGTACACCATCATGTCCTTACTGGGCCATTACAACAACTTCTTCTACGCCTGCCACCTGCTGGACATCGCCATGGGCGTGAAGACGCTGCGCACCATCCTGTCATCCGTCACACACAACGGCAAACAGGCAAGGCCCGGGGAAACTGGGCAG
Source organism: Thamnaconus septentrionalis (assembly GCA_009823395.1). Lineage (NCBI taxonomy): Eukaryota > Metazoa > Chordata > Actinopteri > Tetraodontiformes > Monacanthidae > Thamnaconus > Thamnaconus septentrionalis. The sequence continues at coordinate 24,014,037 of CM020504.1, read as the reverse complement.
CGGCCTCGACTTCTCGTCATCTTCCTCCTCCTCCTCCTCCTGCTCTGCCTCCTTGTCCTCCTTCTCAACCTTCACCTACTCCTTCTCCTGCTCTTTCCCCTTTCCTCCTCCTCCTCCTCCGCCACTGCAAGGTCCTCATCATCCTCCTCCTTCTCATCCTCCACCTCTTCCTCCACCTTCAACTCCTTCTCCTCTTCCTTCCTGCTCCTTCTCTTCTTCTTCCTCTTACTTTTCCTTCTCCTCCACCTACTCCTTCTCTTCCCCCTTTCCTCCTCCTCCACCGCCACCACGTCCTCCTCCCCCTCCTCTACCTCCAACTCCTCCTCCACTTATTCTTCCTCCTCCTCCTCCAGGTGAATCTTCTCAACCCTCTGTTTGCACTCTGTCTGTTCCAGCTCATGATGACGGTGGGCCTGCTGGCTGTGGTCGTCTACCTCTACACCGTGGTGGCCTTCAACTTCTTCCGCAAGTTTTACAACAAGAGCGAGGACGAGGACGAGCCCGACATGAAGTGCGACGACATGATGACTGTGGGTTTCTGCCCCCCCCCCGCCCCGCCACCTCCCACCTCACGTGCACACTGTTGTACGACTGTGTATCTGAAACTTTCTCTCTCCCCTCCTCCGCAGTGTTACCTGTTCCACATGTACGTGGGCGTGCGTGCCGGCGGAGGCATCGGCGACGAGATCGAGGATCCCGCCGGAGACGAGTACGAGCTCTACCGGGTGGTCTTCGACATCACCTTCTTCTTCTTCGTCATCGTCATCCTGCTGGCCATCATCCAGGGTGCCGACCTCGTCTTCACTCGGGCTGCTTTCAGGTTTTTGTTTTTTTTACTTGACGACTCCGGACTCACGATCAAATCTCTCCTCGCCACGTGGCTGCAGGTCTGATCATCGACGCCTTCGGGGAACTCCGAGACCAGCAGGAGCAGGTGAAGGAAGACATGGAGGTACGTGCACGCAGGTCCTACATCCGGATGTTGCGCCGTTTTTCTCGTGCGATGTGACCTTGTGACCCCCACTTTGTCTCTCGCAGACTAAATGTTTCATATGTGGCATCGGAAGCGACTACTTTGACACGACGCCGCACGGCTTTGAGACCCACACCTTGGACGAACACAACCTGGCCAATTACATGTGAGCTTCACGACTCTTGATGGCATGTTTTGCAGTGTGAAAATGTAAAGAGATTAACATGCTCCTCCTCCGTCAGGTTCTTTTTGATGTACTTGATCAACAAGGATGAGACGGAGCACACTGGACAGGTCGGTCTGGATCTGTGGTGTCCTTTCACAGCTTTGGGTGCTGAGAGAAAGATGGTTTCTGATGCTCTTCCACCCTCTGTTTCAGGAATCCTACGTGTGGAAGATGTACCAAGAGCGCTGCTGGGACTTCTTCCCCGCTGGAGACTGTTTCAGAAAGCAGTACGAGGATCAACTGTCCTAACCAACGAGTTTCTTTTATAAATAAATAACTTATTTCCTGGATTAAAGCAATTACAATATGACTGTATAGTTGTTTTCCTTTTTAGCATATATTTAATGTAAAACTGCACTTTTGATAGGTTGAGATTCATTTTGAAGTCACACTGAAGCAGAGAGAGCAGCCAAGGAAGCCACTGGAGGCTCATGAGTAGTTCTTGTCATCACAAGACAATGAATTGTAAAAATGAATTTGATATCATTGTTTGACGGTTGAAAAACTACACAGTGTTGCTTTAATAACCGTCAAGTCGCTTACTAGCAGTAAAATATTACAAGTGCCGGCAGTCATTGGTGCTCAAACTTTGGCGCCTCTGACCATCACACCTGACAAAACTCAGCACAGGTCTGTCATCCTCCTCAGAAGAAGCTTCCTAATACTCACTTTGTTGCCGTAGCTTTATTTTGGTTCTAATTTATTATGGATTTTCTCTAATCACTGTGCCATAACGTCATTATCATGTGTATGTTTCCATCAGGTTGCTCCTGTGTTTAGTTTTCTTAATAAACTGTGCGGTTCGTTTTAAGTTAAATAATTTCATTCATTGGTTTTTGAAGACAAATAAATGTCTGAGATGATGAATACACTCTTTTTAAGCTTTGTGTTTTGACACTAACACTAACACGTTCATGGTGCTGCAAAGTGTGATGAGCACACCAGTTATTGTGGCCCTGCAGATTCTTAATTTGCAGTCACTCTATATAAAATCTATCTTGTCATTTATTGTGCCATCAAAGAAGGCTGAATTATGGATGCTTTTCTTATGCAGCTTGATTCCCAAATATAGGAGGAGCCGAGTAATATTTTCACCTCTGATCTAAATCTGGATTTATGTAACAGAAATAGAGCCTATCTGATTACAAAATACCTGAGTCCCAAAAACAAATATCCAGATATTCACGAGGGGAGAGACGTGTTTTGAAATGGCATCACTGCGCACGCTGTATACAGTAAGCCGTGTGTAGCATCTCATCCCAGCGCAGCAGCTGAGGCCATGAACATCCGGCCCGAGTGCGGATTAAAGCTGCGCATTAAAAACTCACATTGAGCCTCATGTGCTTTCCTCCCCTCCTGTCCTCGTGCACCGCTCGCTGAGCCTGTTGCCACTCTGACATGTCGGCTGTCAGCATGAACGTCTCCGGGATCCACCACGGAGCTCTCAGGATGTACGGTAAGATCGTCTTCATCGCTCACTTGGGGAATTATGTTCAAAGTCAGAAAAGAAAGGAAGAGGTTATTGTTTATTTCAGCTGTAGGTGAGAAGCTCTGAATAGATTTTGTGGTGGTTGCTGCTCATTGGATATTTTGGATGTCATTTTCTTAAAATGTCAAATTAATAATTATTAATTTTAAGTGATATTTGAGAGGTTTGATTTTTGTGTGTGTGTGTGTGTGTGTGTGTGTGTGTGTGTGCGTGTGTGTTTTGGGGGGTTAGATATTGTCAGAGCTTAAGGTTGGACCTTAAATTCAACTGAACAAGTTCTTTAACACTCACAGAGGAATAGCAGTGCAGGAGAAGAGAGAGATGAGGAGGAGCATCAAAATGACAAAAAAGTCTCAAAATAAATACAAAACCCGACTTGACGATGGAACGTGACGTGCAGAGATGGTTCCCTGCAGACAAAAGCATCTGCCACAAGACAAATTGAACACTGATATGCACATGGGGGAGCAGGTGGAGGCAATCAGGGTGGGGAAACACAATCAGACAGGTGGGAAACAACCGTGACCTGATACTAGAGGATCAAATTTCACATGAAACACAAAGTTAAAACCTAAAAATATCCCCAGGACATGACAAAATACCGTTTCAACCAAGTTTCCAAGACTGAAGTCTTAAGGAAACGCTCTCATCTTACTGCACATTATGAAGATCATTTGCACCTACTTACACACACTTTGTCACTGTAATCATAAGGAATACCTGATTTATTTATTTGTTTATCTTTAAAAAGTTGTAACCATGCGTGGCATGGTGATTGGTCGAGGCCCACCATCCACTGGCCCCTCATCCTCCAACCATCTGACTGGCTCTAATCTGCAGGGATGATTGAATGACTGAGTGCTCGAGCTTTAATCTGCTCTGCAATCACGATCGTGCGGCCATGTCTGATCAGTCAGTAAGCTTCCAGTGTCAGTTAGGGGGGAAAAGAAACATTCTCACGGCATTGTATCCAACCCATCTCCTACCCTCCCCCCCATCTCCAACCCCAACCGCCCCCTGCAGGTGGATTTATTTTCAAGCAGTGGAAGAAGCGGTTTCTGCTCCTGACAGCAGAGGGCACTCTGCTGGTGTGCCACGATGCATCGTCGCCCCCCGACCAGCTGGTGATGTTGCAGAGCAGTTGTGAGGCGATCGTGGAAGGCAAGGAGATACTGGACCTGCCCAAGTTACCGTCGGGCGGCTGCAGGGACTGCTGCTTCGCCCTCATCCTCCCCCAGAGCAAATACCTGCTGCTGCTGGCCGAAACCGCTGCAGACTGCAGGTCATTCTCTCTCTCACTGGACCTGTTCATAGAGAGTCGCGCTTATCTTTTTATCCCATTCACTCCCACACACACACACACACACACACACACACACACACACACACACGACAACCTGTGGGAAACTGCTGCTCCCGATACTTCCTGCTCAGTGAACTTGGGAGTGTCAATGCTGTCAGGGACTCAACCAAGTCTTCGATTTGAATTTAATCACCCCTTAATTTGTGGACAGGTTAAACAGCTCACGACTGGCCAGCTCATGTTCACCTGGCGTGCATCCTGGGTGATTCACTCACACATTGTCAACTCTTGCTGCTGTTATGAAAGCAGACATCGATCCCATCTGATTTCCCAGAGAGCACATTGATGGATGAACTGCACATTGTCAGAACATGAGGGAAGGTGCCCACTCCGGTCCTGCATTCTATCCTCTTATTTTGTTGTTGTTGTGCATGCAGTGCAGTGCCGGACCAGTTGCCCCTTCAACACTAGGAAGTATTTTTTGGAGGGATCAACAGCCACTTTATGAGCTGCACCAGTGTGGAGGAGAGTCGGCTCGCAGAGCCACGTTGCCACAGGCTGTGTTGGCATGCCTCCCTTTATTTTCACACGCACTTTACTTCTTGACTAATTGTGAAGCTTGTAATTACGTTGCAGTCCCGCGGATTAAATTCTAATTGGGTTTGCTTTATAACACTAGATATTTTGATTTTGAAGTGGGAGTTCAAAAAGTCACTTTAACACAAATATATTGAAATGCAAACCAAGCATTAAAACTCTGTCTAAAGACACTCAACAGAGGGTCTAAATGTGCCTTGTTGTTTAGGAAAATGAGCCAAAAACATTATGTTATTTGCAAGGGTGGGTTACAGTGACTGTGCTATCTTGACGTATGTGCATTCAGCGAAGGTACTAACGACATCCTCTTTCTTTATTGTTGTTTTTAGCCAGTGGCTGAATGTGCTGAGAAAAGTGAAGACGGTGAGTTATTAAACGTCTCTTGAAAAGACTGAACATGTCGGAATGGACCATTAAACAAACACCAGCATCCCAACACATTCACTGCCAAGTTAAGCAGTCAGGGTGAAGCTGTAATAACAGTATATTTAGCCCTCTGCTTACAGCTACCTAAAAAAAAAACACTTTCTTGGACATTCCACGAGTGTGTAAACAGAAAAAAACAAGGCGCCCGACACAAAAAGTCCCACGGCCATTTGTGACATCACAAAGTGCTGATTAGCGTTTATAGCACACAAGCAAGCAATAAAACAACAACTAAAAACAGACTTGCTTGACTTTTTAGCTTGTTGACTGAGATGTATCACTGCTGATTGAGATGTTTCTGTGGAACTCTGGGCCTCGACGAGGGACGGCAATCTGTTTCCAATTTTAATTCCGACAGAGTCTCTCATCGCCTCTGAGTCCTTGTAAACGGCATCAGGTGCCACCGCCTCGCATCGCTCTCAAAGATCTGGTTCCTGAGCAAATCCTGGACAAGGAGCCGCCCACTCCTCCGGTCAGTGACACGGAGGGGTCCTTCCCCAAACCTACCGCCACCTGTGTGTCTCCAAGGGAGAAAGGTGAGTTTCACACACACACAGAAGTCAAAGAAGAACGAAATCAAAGAAGAAAATGTTGGTGAGAGTCCCTGAACGCACGTGCTTGTCTCTGGGAAGTGTCCCACCCCACAGGCAGCAACTCCCCCTGCTCTAAGCACTACAGAGGCTCCGCCCACCCAGTCGGCTGCCTGCGTCATGGCGTCAGCAACGCTCAAGCGATGAGGGCGGTGTATCTCCTGATGGGAGGGGCCGCCGCCTCGTCCACCATTGGTTATCTTGGAACGTGCTCGCTGGCCAATCTGGAGGCCAAAGCTCCCGACATGCCGCTCAGCAGTGATTTCTCGGGGGTGGGTCCGACGGGGCCGTACCACGGCGCCGGCCCGGCTCTCGACTCACCGCACTACAACAGCTTCGACTACGAGATGGCAGACTCCGATTTCGACGCTTTCGACTGCGGCGGCTTCACTTTCTAGGGATGAGAGGCTGCAGAGGGGCGAGGCTGGATGCAGATACTGGAGCCTGATTGGTCAGAGCGTCTGCATATGAAAGCCTATGAGTTCAGCGCAGTACATGTTTTTTTTGGCATTGTAGAATTGTAGAATTTTTGTGCGGTGGCGACCTAACAAGTGACAGTCCAGTGTTTGCTCTGTTGAAAGGCCCAGTGTGATTTCCTGCAAACAACATCAGATGTAGCTCATTATTATGTGATGTATGTTTTGATTAAGATCATTAAAACTAAAGAACTGTTGTGTTCCTAGTTACTAATGATAAAAATGTAAATTTACATTAAGAGCAGGTCCACAAGTGGCCATATTGTGCCACCACTTATCTACAGTAGCCCAGTATGTGGATCTGCTGAGAGTTTCGTCATTTTGCTCTGATATCACCATGGGCACCAGAAATTATTGACATTAATGTTGTTTCCATTATATTTTCTTACCATTAGATACTGCTAAAGTTTAGACCAGGCATGGGCAAACTACGGCTTGGGGCCATATGTGGCCGATAAGCTTTTAAATCCGGCACGCCGAACTTGAAGAATTGTTGAAAAATGGTTGAACTTGAAGAGCTGGTCAACCAATTTTCAATGTTTTAAGAGTCATTTCAATAAACAGGCTCACCAAAACACTCCATCCATCTGCTCCTGCTCCTCTGTCAAATTTTAGAACCCAGTCATAAAGTTTGCCCACTCCTGGTTCAGACAATGCACATTTAAGGGATATTAAATCTATACCAGACACAACACAAATGGCACTAATTATTGTGTATTAATCACTGGGATGTGTCATAATAATGATGTAAAAACTGAAAAAAATGACACCAGGTCCTTTTGAGTTCTGCACCATGTGTTGTGAGATGTGTGTGCACCATGTGTGGAGACCGTGAAATAATGCAGGACAGTGTGGTTTCATTCTGTGTTGCTCATGTCTTTTGTGTGTGCATAACTTGCTGTAAAATCTTGTCACATTAGTGGTTACTTGTGTGAAAATGTGTATGACAAACATGACGGAACTGTTTTGTATCAATAACAATGCAAGTGACTCTACACGAGGCTGCATAAACAGTGTTATTGAGGTTCTAGATGCAAACACGATTCCAGATTTAGATCTGAAACTTCTTGTATTGAACAAAAATTCAAGGTTTTCGTGAGGGAAGTGAAAAAGTTTCGAATGTTGTTTCCTCAATCTGACGATCATCTGACCGAATAAATGAACAGAATAAACAAGTGGAATATGAACACGTGAGTGTGTGCTTTTATAGTTAAAAGGGGAGATAACCCACAACCGTACAATAAGGTTTTCCATTCACCCAAGCGCTGCCATAGTTTGTGTTATCAGTCAAATACAAGTTGGCACGGTAAGCTCTCCTCTGCAGCGGAACCATCTCACTGCTCCTCTGCAGTTCACACCAGGACAAGATAAAGAGCACAAGGGCCCTTCAGACACTCTGACAACAACACGAGGAGCGAATCACTCGCAGAGCCACTTCCTTCCTGAATGACGAAGACCTTGGCAGCGGGGTAGGCACACACACGCACACATTTCTTTTATACGAGTTCCTAAGATCTCAATAGAATCAACCACCGGTGGCTAATTTACTAACAAAAGCAGCTTTCATGCCTGCTGCAAAGATTAGGGCCCAGTCTGGTGACTGCTGCTGCTGCTCTTAAACAAAAAGTTCAAGAGGGAGGATGGCAGGTTTCTGCTGCAGAACGGCTACGATAAAGACACAGACATTGGTTTGTTTGCATGGTGCAGTTTCCCCCACTGGTTGCAGACAGTGGGGCCGTGCTTTGATCTCTGCAAAGACTGACAAATTTTGTCCAGATGCATTTGGCAGAAGTAAAGTTTCCATCTCAACAGGAAAACAAACAGTTAAATCAAACAGCTGTCCTTGATCGTGGAGGCACCGCCCAAAGCTGTTGGGGAATATTTCTAACGGCCAATTAAACAAATCTTGGATCTGCATGTGTGGAGAGAGCCAGTCTGCCGGGAAGTCCTGAGGGTGACCGCATGCAGCACACAGGGCAACTGACTGCTTTACATTGATTGAAAGACAAAAGACAAAATGCAGAGGACAAAAAGGCCGACTAGAATGCATAAATAGAGCAGCAATAAAGGAGAACAGAAATTTAACTGTTTTCAGCCGCTGCCATCGTCAACTCAAACTCCCACCACATTCTGCAGTTTCACACCGACAATGTTTTCTGACGGTGCGCCTCCATCCTGTGAATGAACCTCCCACCTCTCCGAAATAAGAGAGAAAAATACAGTTTTTTTTCTCCTCATGTGCCAAAACACACACCTGAAAATAAGAGGCAACCAGCGGCGCCTGAGGCGGCCGCTCCATCGTCAGCCCTTAACACAGGCCAACTTGTGGAATTTGCTGAGTTTAGTTCACCATCATAAGACAAAGACAAGACGGAACCAGTTTGCGTGCCTTGATGAAAATGGAAACAAGCGGTTCATCTTGTTTTTTTTTTTTGGTTGTTGTTGATCCCTGAAGCCATGTTTTAAATTTCACGTTGCAATCCAACGACCAGGACGTTCACAGAAAAGCACAAGGACTCAATGACACAACCGTGTGGAGAAGCGAGAGAGATGTTGATTCCCCGAGAACACTTTTATTGGAGATGGTCACCAAGAAAACATCATCTCACGTGGGACAGAACAGCATTTTGGTGAGATTATATTGAATAAATAAATGTAACTCAATCCCACGTGGTTGTTGTTCACGCATACATGTGCTGTTTGCTATTTTTGCAAGCTACATTCCCCGTTTTTCTTTCTTTCTTTTTTTTTTTTCCTCTCTCTTACATGCACCAAACAAAGTCTTGAAAACCATAAAACATCAGGAGAAACCAAAAGGTGCCAAGAATAAAACAACAGGACATACAAACAGGAGAAGCACACAGGTTGACAATGATGTGATGGAATTGTTTCCCTTTTTAAAAAACACGTTTTGACCTTTTACATTTCCAGCCTCGTCAGTCACTGGCACATCATCGCGGCGACTAAAGAAGAGGCGGCAGTAACAAAACCCCGGGCTTAAAAGTAAACTGAGAATTTGCATTTTTAAACAATGACTTGATTCGAATTAAAAAAAAAAAAAAAAAAAAAAAAGAAATCTTAAAAAAAACAACACACCATCAGTGCATCAAACCTCTGTTTCGACCTCAAGCACTTCCCGCTAAGCTCCTGCACAATGGACACTCCAAATCAAGTAGTACAAACAGAACTGGTATGAGCTATATCGATTTTAAATGAAAGAAAGAAACGGAAAAGACTGAGATTATCACAGAAAAACAATCAGTGTTTTCCCTTAAGAGCTGTGTTCAGACCGAGTGTCTTGATTTATTCTCTTGAACGTGACCGCAGGAGTGTTTGAAGGCCTGTCCAGCCCAAGACAGCCAATTAGAGACGTGAAGGCATAATTAGAAGAGAAGTTTCTCAAGAGGGGCTGAAATGCCGCCTGAAGGCTTCGGCCAGGATGTCAAAGTTCCTGCAGTCGCAACGCCACAATAAAAGCGTTTGTCCTCCACATTTTTTTTTCTTTTCTCTATTTTCAGAATTTTTTTTTTTTTTTTTTGCCACGTTTTGCCTGAACACACACTCAAAGCTACAGCACAGATGAGAGAAGCATGAACATTCCAGCTGCTGTGGAGCCGAGCAGAGAGAAGAGCGGCGCTGTTTACTTCTTCCATATGGTGTAGAAAACCCATCTGACGGAGAGACGCTAAGGAACTGGGACAACAACATGGAGGAGATGCAACACAATAATCGCACAATAACTGCTTGAGATGGATCAGATCAGAGGGAAACAACTGCAGGGATCTCCTCCCCGCGACCTTCTAGACAGATTCCAAAGAGCTGAGCAGGCGCACGCATAATAATGACCTCTAATATGAGGAATGTGAATAATGTGAAGTTGTGCAGTGGTTGTCGCTGTCGCCTCACAGAAAGAATGGTGTGGGTTCGACCCCGGGCCTGGGACCTTTCTGTGAGGAGCTTGCATGTTCTCCCTGTGTCTGCTGGGCTCTCTCCAGGTTCTCCAGGTTCTCCCTGTGTCTGCTGGGCTCTCTCCAGGTTCTCCAGGTTCTCCCTGTGTCTGCTGGGCTCTCCCAGGTTCTCCCTGTGTCTGCTGGGCTCTCTCCAGGTTCTCCGGGTTCTCCCTGTGTCTGCTTGGGCTCTCCCCAGGTTCTCCGGGTTCACCCTGTGTCTGCTGGGCTCTCCCCGGGTTCTCCCTGTGTCTGCTGGGCTCTCTCCGGGTTCTCCAGGTTCTCCCTGTGTCTGCTGGGCTCTCCCCAGGTTCTCCCTGTGTCTGCTGGGCTCTCTCCAGGTTCTCCGGGTTCTCCCTGTGTCTGCTTGGGCTCTCCCCAGGTTCTCCGGGTTCACCCTGTGTCTGCTGGGCTCTCTCCAGGTTCTCCAGGTTCTCCCTGTGTCTGCTGGGCTCTCCCCAGGTTCTCCCTGTGTCTGCTGGGCTCTCTCCAGGTTCTCCGGGTTCACCCTGTGTCTGCTGGGCTCTCTCCAGGTTCTCCCGGTTCTCCCTGTGTCTGCTGGGCTCTCCCCAGGTTCTCTCCAGGTTCTCCCTGTGTTGTTTGTTTTTCTATGTGGCCCTGCAATGAACTGGTGACTTGTTCAGGGTGTCACCCTGCCTTAGGGAGACCGCCGCTGAGTGCAGGAGGAAGCGGGTGTAGAACATGAATGGATTGATGACTTTGAGTGAATATAAAAATGAGTGCAAATAACGATGGTGATTGCTAAACATCCAAACTCAAAAACATGGTGATGATGGAAAAAAAACTTTTCCCCGACAGGACAGGCAGAACAAAAACTGCAATTTTCTGTGCAATTTGGAGGTTTTTGCAGGTGATCTAGCCAGGTGTGTGATTAGCAAACGGATACAGCAGATGAGGCAATGGTATGTTGCCTGTTGTGTAAGAGGTGAAGGTGTGTGTGTGTGTGTGTGTGTGTGTGTGTCCTGATGAAACGGCAGCCACAGACAAACTCCACCTGAGTCAACTCAGACGTTTTTTCAGACAGAACGGAGTTCAAATGACTTTCCACACCAGCCCCAAAACTCAGTGACCATCCGAGGGGACGAACCCTCGGCTAGCATGGAGCGCGAAGGCACCAGCAGCTCTGAGAGCAGCCTGACCCGACCAGAGGAAGTCAACAATGGGCATGACCCTCAGCGACTTCAAGGTTCTTTATTGTTTGCGTCTGCGCCGCCACCACGGTCCCGGCGGGGAGTCGGATAAACAGCAGACTGTTTCCACAGACAGCGCTCCATAAAAACAGCAGCTGTAGTGGAAAATCTATCCAGACTGCAAAACAAGAGGCGAGGAAGCGCGATCGCGACCCTGAGTGCCACGCCAACCCGATCGCCGCCGACACTTTGTTCTTTGTTCACGCGACTGGTGCAACATTGAGATGCTGTGAAGCAGTCAGCGGTTGCATCTGTCGGCGGCAGAATGAGTCGGCTCAAAAAAATGACGGCGACTGCAGCTTTCTTTTTTTCCACACGCAGCTCCTAAATTCACAGGCTGACTGACTCCGCCCACTTCACTCTGTCCATCACTTGCTCAACCTGTCTTTGCAGTTCAGGGTTTTAGGCTTCCACCATCCAAGAAGAGGAAGAAGTTAAAAAAAAAAGTTCAGTAAGGTTAAATGTACAGAGAGTTAAGAGCAACTCCGCAGTTTTGCATCGTGCTGCAGAGCCGCCTGCTTTGAAAAACACGAGACGACTCAATTAATTCATTCATTCATCTTCTATACCCGCTTATTCCTATTCAGGGTCACGGGGGTCTGCTGGAGCCTATCCCAGCTGTCTTAGGGCGAAGGCAGGGTGACACCCTGGACAAGGGCGACTAAATCAATGAGCAAATAATAAATAATGTTCCGAAGCGAGAGGCTTGTGTCGTGTGATCTTGACGCATTTAGTCATGTCAAAGAAGATGTACAGCCAGTCGGGTTCCCAGGTATGTTAGAAGAGACAATTACAGACCAACGGTCGTCCTGTTTCAGCACGTCAACTGCTTGCTGCCATGTACAATGAACAAAAAAAAAAACACACACAAAACCACAAAAATCCATGTTGCCGGGTAAAAGGAGGCAATTCATGTTTGAGCCCCTTAAATTTCAGACACTGAGCTCGATTCTGATGTGTTGCAATTTGCAGCGACCCGCTCCCCCACCCACTGTCTGAGGAGTCGAGGCTGCACGTAATGCTGTCGAGCCAGTTCAACCACACTGTGCATTGACACAGACAGGAAGAAGAAGCGGCCAATGGGAAAAGGATACAGCTCTAGGTAGGAGGGCACACACACCACCTCTTTGGAGAAGCCCACCGGACACGAGAGCCTCTCAAGCTGCTCCTCGTACAGGCTCAGCGCCTCCGTCATGTTGGCGCTGTTTCCCTGAGGAAGCGGCGACAGCGAGGCAGTCGTGAAGGCAAACAAGTTGGAAAAACGCACCAAGCGGAACTGAGCTGCTCGAATGCTAAATTAGGACGTTTTTAGAAAATTTCATTCTGATTTGTGTTTTTTTTTTGTGCGACTGGGAGTGAGTCACCAACCTGTGTGAAATATTTCCCGGAAGGATGCAGGACCTTGATGGACAGATCTAAGATGAGTCGCAGGAACTCCCATGTCGAGTCTGCAGCAGGTGTTAAAACGCACATTCACCATCTGCTGCATTCACGTGTGGCCTCTGGTTTTGCCTTAACTTTAACTTTATTGTGGATGCGCAAACCTTCTTCTGGCTCAGTGGAAATGGGGATTGCGGTGAGGTCGTTGATGACGTAGTCGAACGTCCTTCCTTGCTGCACGTACTTCTTCAGCACGGGCACGCAGTCTTCGATGAGCACCTGGAACACGGCGGGCAAGGGGAGAAAAACTGTCACAATTCCAGTTTGTACAAAATCAACTGAGTGGCACTTACTAGATGTTGAACCAGAAAGAACATTTTAACCCGCAGAGGAATTAATTACTCTCCCTGCACACGGAGCCCTCGACCTTTCCCTGTCTCACACGCACGGCAAAGGCATCCACACACGCACGATGATCGGTCTGCCCGACCAAACAAGGAAGAGGAGAGCTGGTTCATGACGCGCGGCCTTGCAAAGCAAATTTGCTGCTCTGACAACATTGCTCCATTGCACTATAAAAATAGTCATCATCCAGTTGTGCACTACTGCAGATTTTCAGGTGGCACACACACACACACACACACACACACACACACTCTTCCTCGAGGCTGAACTCCTCAGATATTTAACCACTTGAGGTCCAATGTGCATCCGCACGAATGTCATGATGTCAACCCAAGTGTCTTATCAAGCGGATGAATCAAATATTGCTGCTGCTGCCAGGGTGACAAAGACGGCAGGTTGGGCACGCACCTGGTGGCAGTCTCCCTTCAGGTTGTCCAGGACGTCCCCGCAGGTTTTTCTCATGTGCTTTCTGCAGGCGTCCACCACCTTCTGGTCAATGTGAGCGACGCGTTAAGGATCAAATCAATGAAAATCCATAATCCAAGACTGACAAGGAGCCTGACAGACCGCCAGCGGAGGAGCTGTGCTGAGAACCAGCAGCGTCAAGAAAAGATATCTCCACCATGGTGATCATCTTTGGCTTCTGCTTCACCACCTCGGACAGAATGCCTCCGTCGCCTCCGCCTAGAACCAGGACCTCCTTCCCGGCGTAGTTCTCCTTTCCGCTCCCCATGATGGCTTTGGTGTAGGCGATGTCGCTCTCCGCCAGGTCTGCCGCGAAAGTGTGTCACAACATTTGCATGTTCAGTGAGGAGGTTGAAACATCATCCATTCTGAAAGTGAGCTTCCTCTGTATCTTCAGCATATTTTTAACAGGAGGGGACGAAAGGCGCAGCGTTACACTTACTGACGTCGCCATTGAGTATTAGGATGTTTCCAAACTGCTTCGAGTGCATTATTTTGATGTCCTGGTACGCAGACTCTTCGTCGAACACCACCCGGTCAATGTCGTACTCCACCAGCCGGCCGTCGGCTAAGGGCCAGTAGCGGTCGACCGTGGCCCCTCGTACGAGGGCTGGAAGCCTGAGGTCGGGGGCAGGGGGGGACATGTTAGGCAATGTACTGAGACGTGCCTGAGGAGGCCACAGGCAGGGAAATCTCACAGTACCAACCTTTTGATCCTCTGGATGTTGCCATTTAAGAGCGTCTTTAGTTTTGTTTCCAGTGCATTTAAAAGCTGCGTGTTGAGAGAAAGGCATGAGAAATGTTTGATTGTGGAGAAGCTCTGTTCAAAGCATTTGGTCAAAATGACAATGGGGAGACGGAGGAAGGGATGGAGGGATGGATGGAGGGAGACACCGTGGGGGAAAACAAAGGCTAACGCTGTGAATATACCGAGCTATCAGTGTCTGTATGTTCCTTCTATTGAACTCAGCGTTGCTGTTTGTCAGGAAGGCAATATGGAGTACAGCCATGCAATAAATCACAAGTCAATGTTTGTCCACTTATGACTCTGACCTGCCAAAAATCATAAAAAGAAGATGATAAAAGTAAAGAGATTACAAGACTTAAGACCCGTTGGGTGTGGCTGTGATCATGTGTGATCACATAATGTCACAGGATTTCTGTGATTATATTATGGTGCATAATTTCATTCATATAAGTCACATGATCAGCCATTAAATATTAATTCAAAAAGTGACCCCAAAAAAGTCTGAGTCTGATTGAGTTGCGTTTTGTTTGGAAATATTTTTGAATTTCGGCGTCATTGTGTCGATTCAATCAACACACATGATTCCAAATGAGTGAATAACCGTACATCATGATTTTTGGCACGATCCTTTAGCCCTAATCTGGAGCAACAAGAGTTGAACCTTAGATAAGATAAGACAAGATACTCCTGTATTAGTCCCACATGGGGAAATTGCAGTGTTGCAAGCAGCCAAATTTACAGAAAATCCAAGGTTAACAAGAGTACAAATAGCAAAATAGAACAAATACGAATAAAACAAGATTACAAAAAAATAGAAATAGATGAAAAATAAAAAGTGCACACGCAAGAGAAACACGCAATGTAAACAAAAACAGCAGGACAGCAGCATGGCAGTGTGGTCAGTGTACCATGTTCACATATTGCACATGTTGATGGGAATACGAATAGAAGAGCTCATCTGGTCTGTGGAACTTTTGGCACTCAAGCAAAAAACAAATGAATAGACAGTCATTGTTGCACCACCAAAACATTCCCTCAGGAATAACATGACAACAACATGCCGTTTGTCTTGCCAATTGTTTTCAGGAAATAATAACAAGGCCTCTTAAACCAATACAATACCATAAAACACTGCTTCATTGGTCAATGTAAATCAAAACTTATGCCAAGCCTCAATGACTGCAACAGTACATGACAGTCTGCCCGCTGCAGTCGTGTTTTGCGTTGAACGAGTCACCTACATTGTCTAGCTGTGCAACGTCGTCATCTTCGAAACACTGTAGATCAATGGTGACCATTCTGTGAGAGTGCACCCGCAGGATAGCAAGCCTTGGACACAAGAGTGGAAAAGAGATGCGAATGAAGCCATGAAACGTGTGGAAGCTTGATGACAATAAAATGACAATCAACCCAGGAGCAGTTGAGAATTCACGGTCCGTTGCTTCCTCCGCATGTTCTCCTGCAAACCGGCATGACATGTTTCCTGCTTATTGCATTATTACAAGCACGACAACAGCAACCAAAATAAACTCCACTCTGGTATTTGTGCTGGTGACGGACAGCGTTCCCCTTAGTGCATTTTCACAGACAAAAGATGCAGTTGTCACGCAGAGACAAAATAAAAACCACACATGCATCACTTAATCCCTGATCCTCATTGCAATGTTCTCGGGACAGACAGATAATCAGAAGCAGATTCGCGCAGATGGTTCCTGTGTTTGTTGCGGAGGTCAGAAAGTTGATGCTTGAGTTAGTCACATACAGAGTATGGAAAAAGCGAGCAAGTGTGGTGCTTACCGGCCATTCTTGCCGACAAACGTAGCGAGGTATCCGTGACCTTGTGTTTCAAGTACAGTCTCTGTCATTTCACGCTCATGGAATATGGACAGTATGCCGGCAACCGTTGAATCCGAGTCAACTGAAGACAAACAGAGAGGAAAAGAGAGCCGTGAAAAGGACAGCGCTCGTTTCAGCAAACATGCGGGGTTGAGTGAAAAGCTGTATTTCCTTCAGAGCCTCTGTGTCACCTTAGAATTATTACTGTACATGCCGGAGTAATAGCGTCCTCACTGCAAGTGATTGAGTGAGTTGGGCATCAAAAGTGAGAAAAGCTGGCACGTTATAGCCATCGTATTGAACACTATACACCAGGTGATAATATTGCAAATACATATGTAACAGGATAATTTATGTATTAATATTCAACCGGTTACACAGATAAAACATATGTAAAGTTTCTGCTGCACTATGAATGTTCTATTAATAGATTCTAACCAATACACAACAAAGTAGAAAGAAGACAATACACATATAAATCATTCATATGCCAAAAAACAACAACAACGAGCTATTGACAGGTTATTGATTATTGACTACTGAAATTGACATTTGCACCTTGTTATATTAGCATTTCCGCATTGTACTCGCTTTTATTTTTCGCACATTTTCTTCTAACCGCTACTTTTAATTTCTAGAGGGAAAAAACATGTAATAACACCAGACGCCGCAGCCTGAATGTATCAAGTCTTCCGTGGAAGAAAAAACGTGCCAAAAAAAAAAAAAAAAAAAAATGGCCGCAAATGCGACACTTCCTGTTCAACCGCGCTAGATTGAACACACTTTATTCCTCCGCATTGTTAGCGCCCAGTGGCTCACTTCCAAGTTGAATAAAGTCCAATATTGCACGGCCGCACAAACTGCAATCAAATGAAACATTCCACCCGCAATCACTTGCGACCCGAGCTGTCAACGCGTTTACACGCACGTTCTGTAATTACAATTATTAGCCATGTTTCGTCAGATTCCATATACCGTTAGTTACAGTCCTGAAGGACAGACGGCAGCGGACTAGCGGACAGGTTGCCTTATGCAGCTTTAGCCCAGCTAGCTTAGCTTAGTACACAGCCCTGCGGCGCAGCGTCTGTCAGCCTGCAACCCCGGAGCTCCTCCCGGCCGCGATGCGGGTCCTTCCTTACCTGCCGTGGAGAGGTTGAAGTCGAGGGTGTAATGTCGCAGAGCCATGACTGAGTGCAGCCGTCATCCATGCCTGGGACAGACAGGCGGAGAGTATTTATATCATGCGGAGACAGAGGGAGGGCCCTGCTACCGCTGCTACCACCACTGGACTGCGGCGCCGAGCGGAACTAGGCGTGGCCTAGCGGCGACACGAGGGGTTGGGCATGGTAGAGGGTGAGGTAGCGGTGGAGAGTGCAGACCAGAGAGGTAGTCGGACCAGGTCTTGTCGTGTCTTTAATTATTTACCACAATTAACGGACTGTATGAGACACAGTGAGTCATTGTAGACACTACCAGTCAAAAGTTTGGACACACGCTATGAATTTAATGTCCTTTCTTTTATTCTCATGACGATTGACATTGCAGTTTCTCACGGAAGGCATCAAAACTACATATGAACACATGGAATTATGTGGGAAACAATAAAATTGTAAAATAATCAGACACGTTTTATATTTAAATTCTTCAAAAATAGCCACCTTTCATAAAAAGCACATTCAGAGTTATTTAATGTGTTTTTCTTTGCTGCATAATTACATACATCTTGCTCATATATTTGATGTATTCACTATCTATCTGTAGAAAGTTGTATAGATTAAAGAAAAATTGCATGAGATTTTTTTGTAGTGTGTAACAAAATACACTGTGGCTACTTTTTGGAATAGCACGTGTTATTATCTATAAAAGTAGTAATGGTTTTCAGTTATTAAAATTACAGTGAAGTGTCAGCAAGATAACTGGACATACGTTTATGGTGGAATCATTTGTTTGATTTTTTTTTTTTCATTGCAATAAGATGAGAAAGTTAAATCATGAAGGCTCATGAGACTTGGTACAAGTTTAGTGAACAGGTCTGTGATGACTGATTTGCAACACTGAACAGCTCACAAGTTATTAAACAAAAATCAGAATGTCAGAATATTACAAACAAAAACAAATGACAGTAAGTGCTATTTCAACTTCATCTTTTGTTGATCGACTTGTTCCAAGACAACAAACGGACAGGACCAACAAGTCTATGACTTTTAGTCAGAAAGCAGAGAAAAAATTCCACCGGTGTGGGATTACTCCAATTAATTAGACTGGTACAAATCTGGAAATGCATTAAAAAAAAAAAAAAAAAAAAATATTAGAGGTAAATCTGGACAAATTCAAGTGCATGGCTTCCCAATTGCCTGATTGAAAGCCAAACACTGCCTCTGACACATGGATGGACTATTCATAAATTATTATTAGTTTACATCATGTACATGTATTTACAAGAACGTGCGTCGTACAGTGTATTGTACCCTCTTCAAATGAAGGCCTTTAGTGGTTCCTGTACTGGCCATTGACCTCATTGAGGATCACATCCATCCTGTTATCTTCATCAGCTGTGATTGTTCTCTCGTCAAACGGGCTACCTGTAAGATAGCACTGCAGCATTATTTCCTGTGGCTAAAAAACAAAGGATTTTTTTTTTTACAGTGAAAACAATTCCTGTACTGGTCGTATTTTATTTTTTTCATGAGACAACTTTGCAGTTGGAAATCACGCACACACACACGCGCGTGCGTGCGCGCACACGCACACACGGGGAGAGAGAGAACTTTTCCCCCTTCAGTGTTTAAAAGTTCCTTAAAACCTTCAACAATCTAAATGAATGGATGACGTGACCCTTGAACTCTATTTACTTGATCTGCCAATGTTTTTCATTTGGCCAGTCACAACAAGGCTGATCTGGGTTTTGCTGATCGAGAAGCGTAAAAGCTGTACTAAATGATGTAAAAAAAAAAAAAAAAAACAGAACAAATATGTTGATATGAGTTAACATGGAACATTCAGCAGTGTTTACCCTCTCATTTGACAAATACACTTTTAAATCTCCTTAAATGGAGGGTAAAGATATTTGATGCCAAAACACTTCACTTATTGCTGAAGTTGGCCTCCTCTACTCCAAAGCTCATCACTGTCATTCAAAGAAGGTGCTTTTTAGTTAGACCATGCTTTTGATCTATTCACCATTGTTTATAAGGTTATGAACATGTTTTTATACAAGTGTGTGTTTCTGTAAAAATCTAAAAAACACTTTTTTTTTTTTTTACCTTTCTGTTATGTAAAAATGTTACTAGAGTCCAGTGACTGTCTTGTTAATGATCAGCAGCTTCAGACTCACCACATGAAAGACGAGGGCAGAAATAAACATAGTTGCTGTCAAATACAGTGCAATCTTCCATATGTTTGTCTCATTCAATAAATCCTTGAAGATCACCATAAAGTTGCCCCAAATGAATTCAACTCCTTTTAGCCTGTTTATTCTATACTGAGGGTGTGAAAGCGGCCGTGGCTGGTTACGTACTGAGGCCGTTACTCTGGTCCGAGGCGTCGCTGAAGAGGAAGGCCGCAGAATTGTTGGAATTGGACGACTCTGAAGACTGAAGAGACGTCAGTCGTGTCACTGACGACTTCTTTGCCGTCTTCTGTGTGGCCGTGCGACTCCATTCTGTGAAGAGAATTTGAATTGAAGTGATTTGGATTTCACTGGGGACCAAACACACTTGAATCATTTTGCACCGAGGCAGAAAGAGAATTTATCGACTGGATCCACCAGAAACCAGATGGAGAGCGCTGTGAAGTTCTCAGAGGAACATCTTTACCTGAGTTCTCTGCCAGCCTCATTCTGCCGCAGCAAAGGTACGTTCTCCACTGCCTCCTCACGTTTTCCTTCGCAGCACAGTGGAACACGAAGATAAAGAAACCTACACAGCAGAACGACAGTTTATGATGCAAACCTTTAGCGATCAACAATCCTGCTGAAGTAGAAAAAAAAAGGCAGTCTGAAACCAGATGACATCGTACACCTGAAACATTTGGTCAAATAAAATTTGCAAATGACCATTTAATTATATTGTTAACAGGTAGAAAAAAATATTGGTTGACGGAATGTTACAGCTAACATTTAAAATGTTGTATTACAGACAGTTTTCCAATATTTTACTTCAACTTTCATCAATAAATTATCAAAAAAAACTTCTAGATGTTCAGGTTCAGCTTCCTGTTGAAACTAATGCTTTGTTGTCCCTCAGCTGCACCTTGTTTTTATCTGCCGACTTATCAGGCCTTGTTTTATCACACACTTTCAGTATAGTGGTGCAAGAAAAATAAATACAAAATATGTGTGTCTAATTTCTGAGGAGCTAATCATTAATCGTAACATAGTCGTCGCGCTTCCCGCAAACTGAAGAAACGAGCACGCCCTCGTCGGAGCGGACCGAGTCAACTGACCTTGCAGGGAGTTGAAGATGGCGAAGAGGTACATGAACGCCGTGTTAACAGGTCCCCAGGCAAAGAAGGCAAAGCCCCAGGTGAGTCCCAGCAGGATGGTGATCCCCGACACGCTGCGCACGTCCTGCATTGTGGTGCGGTGAGTGGAATTGTGGGGATTCTGCCTCTTGATCCGGCACAGCTGCACCAGCACCACCACGAACATGATGAGGTTGATGACGAAGATGATACAGAAGTAGGCCACCACGGCCACGTAAAAGGCCACGTCGTTTTTCAGCCAGCAGCTGACGGGGGAAGAAGAAGAGGTGGCGCGAGTTAGCGGCATGTGGCCGTTTGGATTTTTTTCTTGCGCGTGAATTCATTACATAGATGCTTACAAGACGTCGCTTGTGCCGTCAGCGAACTTTCCGTAGGAAACGAGGCCGTAGTTGTCCTTGTCGATGGCGATGACGATGATGACCACGATCATCGGCACGCCCCAGCCCACCAGCGAGAACTTGAGCATGTAGCGCGATATGTAGCTGTTGAAGACTTTGACCAGGGCCAGGTACATGTGGACGGCCTCCAGGCCCATCCAGGTGAAGGCCACCAGCAGAAAGTAGTGGAGGAACCAGGCGGTGGAGATGCAGAGGCCCACGGCCTCGGGGTAGAGAGCCAGCCACGCGTCCACCAGGAAGACCAGGTTGAGCAGCAGCAGGGCCGTGCACAGCTGGATGAGGATCTTGGATGGAATGTCCTTGCGCAACTTTCTGCAGTGACACACATACATGCACACACACACACACACAAGTGGCTGTCAGGACCTGCTGCTGAAAAAAATATCTTCTGTCCTCCTCGACCGCATGGCATGGGCACGTGCTTGATATCTCACCCGAAGGACAAGTAGGTGAGGAGGGTGACGGACAGGAAGATGGCAGAGACTCCACAGCCGATGTAGGTGATGAAGGTGAGGATAGTGGCCTGCACACGGCTGGTGATGGGCTGTCTGGAGATGTCCTGCAATGACCCGTGCAGAACAAGATCAGAGTTTTGTTTTTTTTGGGGAGGGTGGGAGCAAACTTCACCAAAAATAAAAAGCTGCATGGGAACGACTGTACACCTACCAGCAAGATCGCAAAGCTTGTTAAATGGTCGCAGCTGCAAAGTGTCTCATTGGCCGTGCTGTTCATCATAAAGCAGCCATCTGAATTCCAACCCCCTGATCCGTCTATGGGAAGAAATCCCACATGGACCATTTTTTTTTTTTTTTTTTTAATTTCTAAGAACATGCACTTCAAAAAAAAATATCTTACTGTTTATTGTGAAGTCCCAGAAAACACAGGAAGCCACAAAATTTGCCTGTGGTTTGGGGTAGAAAAAAAAAAAATTGTGTTAATCTATAATTGGCAGTGAGACACAGAGTGACGGCTCCTCCTCTGCTGCCATTTTATTTTGTTGACAAACTCACAGGAACAGGCTCCATGTTTCTCAGGACAATTTCGACATTTTCCTGCAGACCACCGATGGAGAGGTTGGCCACACTCGCTCCCAGAATCCCACTGTTGAGTCGCCGTTCTCCCAACGATTCATCCTGGCCGCCAATTCCAAAAGCAAACAAAAAAAACATATGAGCATTAAAACGCGCTCCAAGTTCCTGATCTGGAGTGCGACACTTTCGTCCCCGTCCACAAAAATACATGTTGGCAGAGGCAACAAATTCACAATTTTCCCTAAACCAGGACTGGGCAAACTACGGCCCGAGGGCCATATGCAGCCCATTAAGCTTTTTAATCCAGCCTGCCAAACTTAAAGAAATTATATTAATAGTCAGTAAGTCATAAAACAGCTGCATTTCATCCATTTTTTTCAGTGTTTTTTATGAGTCATTTCAATAAAGACCTAAATACCGCAGGGCTGTGAAGACACTGATTTTGTTGTAACACTTTTGTTCATTTTAAATCGACATTAAAGCGCCTGCTGCTGCTCCGGCCCCTCTGTCAAGTTTTAGAACCCATTGTGGCCCACCAGTCAAAAAGTTTGCTCATGCCTGCCCTAAACGATGGCGCCAATATTGGACTTTTTGTCGTGTAGGCGTGCGTGCCGCCAACGTGCGCACCTGGAACACTGCGCTGCTCTGGTAGAAATTGAACTGAACTCTGGATGCCAGCTGCTGCTGCTCTGAGGTCAGGCTCTGTGTGAGGGAGGCAGGGAGCCTGATGGAGCCCTGGGGGACGGACGAGTCTCTCCCGGAGCTCCTCCTCAGCCTGCGATCCCGACGGACCTGCCAGACAGATGACACAGACACACGAGCTTCAGCTTTTTTGATTTCATATTCCCTTCAGCAACAACTCAGTACGCTGTTTTTCTGGCACCAAATCATTTCCTGTCAACTGCTACTTTTAAAAGAACTGAAACAAATCAGGTTCAAACTTTGAATGTAATACAGTGTACAGTGTCATGTACGGTTATTATTATAATTTCTTTTTACATCAGTAGCATTAAAAATGGAACAAAACAAAATCAAGTGAACAAGGCAAATTAAAAGAGCTCTATGTTACTGTGTCAATTTGGGTAAAAGCAAATGTTGGCAACACCTGCTGAACACATAAGGTTAAAATTCACAAATTAAGAGCCTAAAGCCCTTAAAAGCCTCAAATATAAACACTTCTTCTTTTCTTCTCCTCTCAGCAGTGGGCTGAGCTCATTCCTGCCTCATGACTCACTGCACCAGTGATGGAAAGCGATTAAAAAAACAAAACAATGCCACTTTGAAGACTGGCCAACATTCCGTTTGGAAATTCTACAATATATTTGTAAAACAAGGTCAACATGGTAGCAAAGTCACTGATTGAACCAGAAAGATAACAATGCCTGGTACGAAATTATTTCCTTCCTGATAAACTGTAAAAAAAAAAAACCAAAAAAAACATTTAATTTCTAAATATATATTTTGTTAATTTATTGGTAAGTGCAGATTTTCCATTATTATTAAAAAAATAAAACCCAAAAAAAAACCCAAAAAAAAAAACCTCATGTTTTCTACTAATGTGATTAACTAAACCAGTAAAGCAACATACTTACCTGTACAGTATTGGGGTCAACGATAGAGAAGGACGTTTCCTGGAAATTAGCGCCATCTGCTGGTTTAACAGACAGAGCCAGAGACGAGGACAGAAGCGTCTCGGCCTGCTCGCCCAGAACAAGCTTCAGTGCCACTGTGTCAACTACCCCAATGATCCTGATTGGAAGAAAAAGATGAAAAAAAACTATATATATATAGATTTCTGTTTATTTAATTCTCATGTCTTGAGCCTTACTATGGGTGAATAAAGGATGACATGTTTATGCGTGTCATTTTCTGGCGTCACCTGTTGGAGGACTGGGAGAGAACCTCCGGAGTGGCGCCCAGCAGGCTGCTGACGATCTGGACGGAGATGTTCCCCAGTGACAAGCTGACGTTGGGGCCAGACAGAAGCTTCTCCAGCTCAGACACCAGCTGACTGATCTGGCTGGCGTTCAGGCTGGACACGTTCCTGGCCAGATCCAGCAGCGCGTTGGCCCGACTTTCCGCTGTGGGGTGTTCGAAACAGGCGCTGTCATCACTTATAACCAGCTCGGGGAAAAAATTGCTCGCACTGGCAAACGACGCTGTCAGCAAACCTGATGCGGTGGTTGTCGGGCTGTCTGACGTCGTCACCGTCGCTCCGTCTGTGGCTCTTGCCGTTGTGCCAGTTGTCGCGGCCACGGTGGAATCAGGAGCACCACCGGAAACGGCGGCGGCGGTGGTGGTGGTGGTGTTGATGGGGGTGGTGGTGGTGGTGGTGTTGATGGGAGCGGTGGTAGTGGTGGTGGTAGTGGTGTTGATGGGGGTGGTGGTAGTGGTGTTGATGGGAGGTGGTGGTAGTGGTGTTGATGGTGGAGCGGTGGTAGTGGTGTTGATGGGGGTGGTGGTAGTGGTGTTGATGGGAGCGGTGGTAGTGGTGTTGATGGGGTGGTGGTAGTGGTGTTGATGGGGGTGGTGGTAGTGGTGTTGATGGGGGTGGTGGTAGTGGTGTTGATGGGGGTGCTGGTAGTGGTGTTGATGGGGTGGTGGTAGTGGTGTTGATGGGAGCGGTGGTAGTGGTGTTGATGGGAGCGGTGGTAGTGGTGTTCATGGGAGTGGTGGTAGTGGTGTTGTTGATAGTGGTGATGATGGTATTGATGGTGGTTGTGTTGATGGTGGAGATGTTGGTGGCGGTGGTGGTGACATTCAAGGATTCAGCTGTTGTGTTCATAGGGGATGAAGTTATATTTGCAGATGTGGTGTTTGGTTGTGTTGTCGTTGCTGCAACATTTGGGCCCGCAGTGGCGAATTGATCTGCCGTGCAAAACTCCTCCAGCGGCAGAGTCGCGTTCTTTCCATTCTGACTGTGGAGAAGAAAAAGGACAAATCAGTATCTCATCTAGGCCCGAGAAGTGGTTGCACAGATTTTTGTCAGGCTTGTTTGCACTAGAGATGATACAAACCAGCTGGGGATGTTGTACTGCTGTGCTGTCGTGCAAAAGGTGCCGGGCGCCAGATCGACTCCACACCACGTGAAAGCCTCGTCCAGCGTGCCGTTGCTGGTGGAATTGTCACAAGTAGCTGCGGACACGTCAGAAAAAGCAGGAAGTGACGAGTCAAAGAGGAAGCTCATGTCCTGTCCTGTGCAAACCGTCGGGGTTGTCACGCACCCATCCTCGCCACGTGTCCGTCAAAACTGACTAGTCCAGAGTGAGGCTGCAACACCTCCGTCACGGCCGCTGACATGTTATGGTTCGGAAGCTCCCAAGGCAGTTTCAAAACCACTGTGCAGCTCTGTTGACTGGAGCAAGAGGGAGGGTCGGTCAGTGTCAGACCAGCATCAGACCGGTTTAAAATGATAGTTTGGACTCACTTTGTGGACGTGATGACACAGGCTGCACTGACTCCCTGACAGGAGATATAAGATCAGTCAGAATACCAGATGAAAGTTACAGCTGTAGCAGCTGTTTGGGGATGAAACGATCCAGTACATTGAAATAGCTGATCAAGAGTTTCACTTCTTGAAATTTTAGCAACAAGTGGCAAACGTCCCGAGGAGGGACTAAAATAATAATAATAATAGTACCTCACGCTACACTGTCAGCCCTCTGACAAATCTTTGCACCAATAACATTTATATTCCCCCATAAATGTATTCCCCCAAAAAGCAAGCAAGAAAAATCCACTATTGCAAAATATTTCCCTGTGCAGTTACCTTGCTCTGAGACAGAAACGTGACCAATTCACACGTTTCTCTGTGAAGAAAGATGACAAAAGACGAAGGTTCATTCCAACTTGAAAACACTGTAATCAAACTCGGAGGTGCTTCATTAGGGGTGAAACTCACTGTGAAAACTGTGAGCAGTTCAGGGCTTGTGGGCTTTGAGAAAACTGTGAGGAGTCGAGAAACTCTCATTAATGCGGCAGTTTCTACTGGAGGCAAGGATTTGAGGGATGAAAGCAAACAGACACCTAAGGCACGTCGACTTACCTGGGACAAGATGTGGAAGATGTCGATTGTGGTGTCACTGATTGAGAGTTGAAAAGTGTAGTATGCATCTAAAACAAGCAAGCAGACGCCTTACAAATCATGTGTTCAATTCATAATGTGGAAGATTTAGTGCGGTGACAAACACTGACCGGTTCCATTGCAGTAAGCAGAGCAGCTGCAGTTGCTCTTCTTAAAGCCTTAAGTCAGAGCAGAAAGTGATGCAACAGAAAAACAACAACAAAACAACAGTTTATCTAATGTAAGTCTCAATCACTCAGTCAGTATAAAGTGGCCATATGAAGTCTCTGTATGGAGTCGACAGGACATGACAGACCTAGTGGGAGTCAACTGCAGCTTCTTGGAACATTCATTTGTTTCTCAATATTGAATTAGCATTTTGTGTGTGTGTGTGTGTGTGGGTGTGAAGCTCCTCAGGAAATGTTTGGAGGAAGTTCAGCGCTCACCTGCGCCACAGTGGGAAGAGTTGCTCTGATATTCCACAAACGCAGAGTCGTTGCTGTAGAAAAACAAACATTAGTCAAAATATGATCTGCTCTGTCCCAGAGCAGGTCTTATCGCTGGGGCTCAGTCCCTAAAAATACCATGTTGAATTAGCTCCATGGTCATAGATGCAGCTGCTTTCCTCCTCTGGGTGGCACTCATGCTGTAGCTGACCTGAGAGCAGAGGGTTTTATTTTTTTAATATTCTATTAAATTTTCTGTGCTGACCACTGCGGTCGTGTCTGATGTCAGAGTTTGCAGCTCTCACTCGTTCTGTCGGCTCTGTTGCCCACCACCTGCATGTCGGAGGAGTTTGTGTTGGCTGTGCAGAGCGTCTGGAGGATGCAGCACGAGGCAACGCTCTCTCTCAGCTTCAGCATGACGACGCAGCTCATGTTTCTAGGGAGCAAGATCAGCAAGATCAGATTTACATTTAATCAGATTTACATTTAAAATCACATTGAACAAAAATGACATTTTTTTTTCAATGGGACTTACGCTTCTGCCGTCTCCTCACAGACCACCTCCATTCCCTGTCCAAACACATATCTGATTTTGTCAAATCGTCCTTGATGCTCATTGCGCACACTGACCTTTGAAATGTGAACCCACCTTAAACAGGCCAGTTGTGTTTCTGCTGCTCGTCCCACTGAAACATTAGAAAATCTAAATGAGATATTGTATTTAAATGAGGGCGACCAGTGTTAGCTTCTTCTCCAATCCAACACTTCATCTTCAGCAAAAAAAACAGCCTCGCTCAAAGACCAAGTGCGTAAAATTGCAACCGATTCAATGACAGAAGATTTAATAAATATTTCTGTGTGTGCAGTGGTGTGCAGCACTGTCGGCAAGACAGGCCCCAAATCTCAAAGGTGCCAAGATTTCCAAAAAAGTAAATATTTAGCGTTCCCAAATGTTATTGCTGTGGTTATTTGCATGTTCTGATTCCTGTTTTGACAGCTCTGACCCTCCTCCTTCCCCAGCCAGCGTCAGTGTGTGTGTGTGTGTGTGTGTGTGTGTGTGTGTATGTGTGTGAGAAGAGAGAGAGAAACAAGCTGCAGGTGTGTTTTCTGGGATGATGCTGCCAGCTGATTGGCTGATTTGAGTCACCACCTGATTCCAATTAGTCATCAACTTGTGTGTGTCCTGCCAATAACTGTGGCTCCAACACTTTTATCATTGGGGTGATTAATTGTGTCTTTAGACTCAGGAGTAGCAGTTGAAAGAAAAAGCCTGTTTATTTTATATTGTCAGTCCCATTATTTATTGTTTTTATGTCCATTTTCTCGTAGGAAAATTTTGGCCCTGGTTTTTGTTGTTTTGTTTGCTACGTTGGCAACGCTCGCCTCTAATGCTACTTTGTAACCTCTGACATTAAGCTTGACTGACCGGCTTATTTGAATGCAAAGAAGACCAAGGGGCACAGACGTGTGTGACCCCGGTTTCCCAAGGCCTGAGCCACAGCGCAACACCCAACGCAACACAAATTCGCTGCACCTGCTCAGTAAACACATCACATCCAATAAACACTAGGCTAGACGCTAGCGGGTGGTCAAAACACTGCAACAGGATGGATATTTTTATCCTCTCACTCTACTATTGCGACTGCATTTAACCATCTGGAACAAATATTCCAAACAAATAATATACATTTCTTTCACACAGAAGAGGAAAGTAAATGTTTTTGCACTGTAATTCATTTACCTGGTTTGCGTGTCATTGGCCTGAGCTTCACGAACGACCTGCCGCCCGGGGGAATCGGGATTTGGATGCGGTCTGTTTTCACTCCGAAACACCTGCGAGCTGATGCCCAAGTTCAGGGTTGTAGTGGAGACGCTGTGTGGCGGGGTTGTTGATGCTGCAGGTTTTGCAGATGCAGTGGTCGTCGATGCTGCAGATTTTGCAGATGCAGTGGTCGTTGATGCTGCAGGTTTTGCAGATGCAGTGGTCGTCGATGCTGCAGGTTTTGCAGATGCAGTGGTTGTTGATGCTGCAGATTTTGCAGATGCAGTGGTCGTTGATGCTGCAGGTTTTGCAGATGCAGTGGTCGTTGATGCTGCAGTGGTCGTTAATGCTGCAGTAGTTGTTGCTGCTGCTGATGTTGTAGCTGCAATGGTTGTTGCAGCTGCTGATGTTGCCGCTGCAGTGGTTGTTAATGCTTCTGCAGTCGTCACTTCCAGTGTCGTGCTCGCTGTGGTTGTTCGGTTGCTCCCAGTCGTGGCCGTCGCAGCTGGAGCGGTGCTGCTGCTGACGGTCACCGTCGACGTTGAGGTGGAAGCGTTGGAACGCATCAGCGTCGTTGCTGCGGTGGTGTAGTAGCTACTGGTGACCATGGATGCAGTCGCGTTTGCAGTTTGAAATGTGGACGTGGGTGTCGTTAGCGACGAGGGAGGCTGGGTGGTTGTGTTTGGGTGGTTTGGAGGCACACAGCTCTCCAAGTCGTACTGGAAGACCTGGGTGAGCTGAGAAAAGGTGCACACTGCTCGTTTATGATCAACTGGCCGAGCTGCAGATCATTTTTGTTGTTGTAGAGTATCTGTTACATATTTGGCTTCCATACATACCCAGGCTGTGACCTCTGAAACATTCCTCTTTTCATTGGCTGCCACACTGATTGTCACAACATAATATGCTGCTGCAATGGAAGAACAACGCCGATTTTTGAGAATGATTCAAATTAATCCAGCACGGATGAAGAAATAAATCCACCGAAATAAACAGATTTGTGCTGCTCATACAAAATAGCATCGGGGGGTATTGAAAAAAACATCTCTGATTAGATCTAATGGTCTAATCTCCACTGTGGCAGACAACGGTAGCCAGAATTGGACAGTGGTTTCCTCCGCATGGCCTGCGGCCTGCAAGCCAGCAAGAAAAGTGGAGCTGTTCACACAAAAGTCAGTAAAAGATGGCATTGTGTTGATGAACCTTCATGATAACATGAGCTCGGTTGTACTCTTTCAAATAGCATCAACGTGTGACATGTGGGTTACATTAATAGCGGAAGAGCCTGATTACAAACAAGAAGGAAGCTGAAAGGGACTCTGTTATCAAAAATAAGTGAAAAAAAGGCCCATCGCTATCTGAATTTTCTTTTTGTTTGATCTGAGAATGCAGCTGCTTTATGCAGCCAGTTATTCCAAAGGCTCTTTAGATCACCAGGAAGCAGCATGTTTAGCCCTCTGTTTACAGCCTGCTGTCTTTACTTTCCTGATAAAACTGATGTTTGGAAAAGCAAACACAAAAACAAGGGCAACATCAGGCAGCCTCAGAATGTGAACCAATCACCTGGAGATGTGTGAGAGAGTTGTGTCCATGAGGTGCCCATGCTCTTTGTGACATCACAGAGGGACATTTCTTTCCAATCCGTGTGTTTTAGCTTGCAGTGCAGCAATCAACGGACTTGTCTCATTTTTTGTGCTTGTGTTTCTTATTGTTTTCTATTTAGGAGTTTACATGGAGAAAACTACAGGACCGATTTTCCAACTAATTACTACATCTTGATGTTTGTGGCCAGTTTTGCTGGTTTACCTGAAGACTGCACTTGTGTTGTGGTTGCAGTCAGGGGGCTGGATGTTGTGGAGGTGTAATTACAGGACGCCTGACCTGCACAGAAAGAGAAGAAGACTATTTGTGACCCTGCAGACTCAAGGAGCATAGAAGAGTCAAACTTACAAAAGTTGTAAGAATGAAGAGTAATAACTCAGTGCGCTTTTTACTCAACAAAGCTCGAGTATTGATTGTCAAAATCAAATCAAAACACATAACTTGCTCCCTGTTACTGATTTCGTAAGGGCAGCAGATTCCAAAGCCATGTGTTGCACGTTCGGTGTGTGTTCACTGTTTGTCATATTTTCCGGCTTCCTACATCGCTTTGATGTTTGATCTGACTGAAGAGCAGACGGCAATCAGACTGGAAGAACAGGTTACGTGTGCGCTGAGTGACTGGTACGTCAGACATGTCACTCTGGTGATCCAGATGAATGGGCGCAGCAGACCTGCAGGTCTAGCTCAGGGGACCATTGTCTTCTGTCCTAAGATGACTCGTCAATGGTTACCTGTCAACAGGGCGGCCAGTAGCAGTCGGAGAAGATGTCGAACATGTGATCCTAACTTCCTCACACTGCACAGGGGAAAAAAAATATTTAGGCAGTATTAGCTTTTGTTTAAGTGGCCATTGAGCAAATGGATTTATTTGATTAAGGCGACACCTGAATACACTTCACTTTAAACACACCCTATATTGTATAGCCAGAGCACAAATACAGCAGAACAAACAAGTCACCTTTCTCCCTGCAAACAGTAAAGTGTCAACACGGTGGTACAATGAGAGTGAGATCGAGTGGACAAACAGTAACGGACAATTTTCAAGTGATGAAGTGATTCAACCTATTGGGGAAGAAAACAGACAGAGAGAAAAAGGCAAAAAAAAAAAAAAAAAAAAAAAAGAACAAGCACCAAAATTGTGAAGAATCCCCCCCAAAAATAATATAAAAATACAGATATACCATATTTATATATATATATATATATGTCTGTCAGGCTTTCACTCCACATCAAAGTGGGGCGATAGAAGCGGGCCTAGGGGTTCATTCAAGGCAAAATGAATGAATAAACATATTGTAGTTATTTTGGTATCGGAGGAAAAACAGAATATTGACTCCCTCAGTAATTCTCAGGAACATGTTCCCATGAATCAAGCTATAAAAAAAAAGTTGGAGGGAAAAAAGTTGGAGGCGCGA
The DNA here is from genome assembly GCA_009823395.1 of Thamnaconus septentrionalis. Classification (NCBI taxonomy): domain Eukaryota; kingdom Metazoa; phylum Chordata; class Actinopteri; order Tetraodontiformes; family Monacanthidae; genus Thamnaconus; species Thamnaconus septentrionalis. The sequence continues at coordinate 23,982,766 of CM020504.1, read as the reverse complement.
TTTATATCTTATTTGATGGGAAAATAGGTGGTTCAATTGGTTAGTCGTTAAAAAGGAGCAAAAAGTATGTTTTTAAGGTATCCAAAACAAGACTGAACACAAAGCCGAAGCACTAGAGAAGTCAAGGTACTGTGGAAAAAGGATTTGTGAAAAGTAAACAGAACTTAAACAATGACTGAGGCTGCTGAAAAGGAGAGGTATGTCAGTGGTCAGGTTTGATTTAGCTGTGCATCTGTATATGTAGAAACATGTCCGATAGCATTTCATTTGTGTGCCTGTCATTCTCATTTTACCTGTGGGGCTGAAAAGACTCGAGCCGACACGAAGGTCCGCTGTGGCTAACAGCAGGAGCTCCCATGACTTCTTCCTCCCGCTCCATGGAACATGCCTCCCTGCCGGCTCTCCAAGGTCCACAGCAAAGCCAAAAGCACTTTGACCAGGTGTCGATCTCCTATTTGGAAACCTCTTTGCTGCTATTGTGAGCAGCGACGGTCTTACTGGTTCACTTTCTACTGGTTTCTGACGCAGGGTGATTAGGTGGCATCTTTGACCCACCCCTTTAGACGTCAGGGCGAACAGGTGAACGACGCATACCTTCACTTTTCCCCAGTGCCTTCCTTTAAACCTCCTCTTCAGTGTTGAAATATTGGATTTTAAATAAAAACAGAAAACAGTTTCAGTGTAATAACACTTAATTACAGTATATTTGCAACAGAGTTTGTGTATTTATTTAAAAAAAAGAAAAAGAAAATTGGAGTGGAGAAGTTTTTCTGCTCTTCTTGCTGCTTCAATCTGGCAGTCACAGTGTTATTCTGGGTGTGTCCTAAATCTGCCTGTGCTGACAGACGCTGCACGAGTTACAGCAAAAATACAATCACTCTTACGTCACACAGCAGCCTTCAGGACTCTGCTGGTGCTGGTGACGTGCTGAACATGCACTCATCCGCATGGACATTGGCAGACAGACACACAGAAGAACACAGACGAAAATAGAATGTGTAGTCCTATTGAAATGTCGCTGAAGTTGTAGTTCTCCATTTATACGCTAGAGGGAGGTGCTGGAGCTCTGCTCTATTTTCCCACTCTACTTTGCGAGGCAGCGCGCGCGGGAGCGCAATCAATCAGTGTAATTATTCGTCATTGCACTATCCATCAATCTCCTCTGATGAATCTCATGTCCTGCTGTGTTTTTGCACCACAAAACAACTAAATTATGCAAGCAAGTTGGTGAATGACAAGTAATCTCTTTGTTCCATATTCTCTCCTGCTGTCCTCCTCCATTTTCTAATCTTTGTTCTAGTCTAAAAAAAGACTTGTTTCAATTCATTGATTATTTCCTCAGCATTGCACGTCAAAAAAACAAAACAAAAAAAACAAAAAAAACATCCTGTCACACATTTTTGTAAGGAAGGTGTTACAAAACAGAGTTTACATAATCCCAAAAGAAAAAACTGGAATGAGGAAGGGAAAAGTAACTGACAGATTCTGTTCAACGGTCTGTTTGGCTGATTTCACAACAACTCCGTGAATCTCAATTTCTTTTACCAGAGCATTTCCAAAAATAGACTGAAGGATTGACATTGCAGTTTTGTTCCCAGTGTGTTTTACTGCCCCTCTGCGGCCAAAAAACAGAATGCATCTTGAAACTTGAGAAGATTTTAGTTTGTTTTTTGTTTTTGTTTTTTTTTTTAAAAAGAGCAAGATTAAATCAATAAAATCAATTTGGCTTTGACAGTTTGAGTTCCTAAAAGCATAAGCATTTTTTTTCAGTAATTATATATCAATTGTACACTTAATCATGTGACTTAAATGCTGCAGTTAAATAAAATATTAAACAACAAATATATTGACAGATTAGAATATTCTCTTAAAAAACAAAAACAATAACGAGTAGTGAGGCGCACCCCCTCAGAAAAAAATTGTTCCATGCTAGAAGTGAATGTGAATTCAACCCAAACTGAGACCACACTCGTGATCTTCGCAGTCTCCCCTGCTGCGCGATGGTGTTGCGCTGGAAAACAAAATATGAATCCAGTCCACTCAGAGTTCTGGGGCTACGAGTACAGACTCCAGTAAATGATGTTGAAGAGCAGGTAGGCCAGAGGAAACATGACCCTGGAGTAGGAGTCGATCATGTAGCTGTTGCTCATGATGAAGCTGAGGTTCCATCTCAAAGATTGCTTCCTGCGCAGCCTGGTGCCCTCCGTGGGTGCAGAGACGGTGGAGTTCCGGGTCTGGGTGTTCCTCTCCGTGTTTGGCGTGCTGGAGACCTCCGAGAAGGGGGTCAGGTCGATCTCGTTGTCGTGGAAGCAGCCATCGAACGCCATGGCCTCGGTGGGGTTGTAGGAGTTGGGGATCTGCATTGAAAGAGGTTTGTTGATGAGTTCTGTCGAAGCAGTTTGAGCGATTTTAGAGGGTCAGAGAGAGAGGGGGGGTTACGTTTGCCGCTTTGAGCTTCTTCATCTCCTCCACGGTGGTGAAATAGTTGACTGCAGCGTACTCAATGACGGACAGGAAGACAAACAGGAAGCTCGCCCACAAGTAAATGTCCACAGCTTTGACGTAAGACACCTGCGGCATTGAAGCTGAGACACCGGTGATGATGGTGGACATTGTGAGAACCGTGGTGATGCCTGAAAACACAGAGCACCATCGTGAATACCACATATTGTATGTCGGGCTATGTCATTTGCAACTCCTATTCAAGCAGTGTGGCGTGCACAGCGTTTCCTGGGAACGTTGATGAAATTCTAAACATTTCTTTGTTTTTGTTATCAGCGTCAGGGCCGTGTGGCAGCACCAAGTACCCAGAGAGACGCGGGCGGGTACGGCCCTTCTGTCAATCCAGAAAGACACCCAGGACAGCATCACCATCAGCATGGTGGGGAAGTAAGTCTGAAGCATGAAGAAGAAGATATGCCTCCTGAGAATGAAGTTAATGTAGAGCCGATTGTACCAACCTGAAAGACAGATAAATGGACAGAAAGTGGAGACAGGGCAGAACGGGGTGTGAGGAGGTGTGTAGTTTAAAAACAGACAGCAGACAAACAGTTCTGTCACATGTGGCTCTACACAGGTGAACAGGAAATAAATAGGCCAGATTATTTTGACCTGTCGATAACTAACTTGAAATATCTCCAGCAAATCATGTATCATCGCAACAACACACCACACAAAGTTTGATTAATAGCTACATAAGGAGAACTTGCACAGTAATTGTGTTGTATAGTTAATTTTAAATGATCAGGTGAGGGAAACTTTTTAACAATAATTTACATTCACATTGGTTAACATTATTACAACAATGTAATGCTACTTTTATTACTATTACTAATAATACAATAAATGATCCCAATAAACTCGCAATATGGTGCAAAATAAACATTTATAACCATGTGCATGCAAACACATTTTAGGAATAATCCTTTAATTTCTGACATCACTGTGTGTTTGTCTCTCAAACTTCTCTTGCTTCAGATTTGGCCTGACCAGTCAAGTGTTCCACTCAGACCAACATCAGCCTAGTGAGTAAAAGTACACAAAACAACTAGTAACTTTCAGAGGTGGAACTTTCAATGTCGCTCAAGTCTTTCTGCAGATCCTGAACTTCACACCACTGAAAGCACCAAAACTTTTCCTGTTCAGGTACATTGTATTTCACAATGATCTCGGTGCGAACTGACGGACTGAGGGGCTCTCTGGTTGTTCTCAAAGTGGGCGCAGCGCAGAGGGCCCCTGGCCTGCGAGCCGACATACCAGTGCTGCTGTAGAAGGCAAGCCCAAAGGAAGGCTGGAAGTCTTCGACAAAAAACTGCGAGAGCACGATCTCGTCAGTCCTTAATGAATCGTTCCCGTTCTTCCAGTAGAGCATTAGGTCGTTCTCATTGTAAGCATCTTGGAGACAGAAGGGGAGAGGCGGGGGAGGGGCAGGGCAGGTGGGGAGAAGACAGACTTTCACATGTTGCCGTGGCTGTTCTTCTCAGAGGAGAGGAGAGAGCAGGTGGGGAACGGTGGCCCCCAGCTCTCCTCTGAGATGGGATCCACGCTCCAACCGCTGCAATTAACATAAAACAGACTGAACAATAGCTCCCCGTCATCGCAGCAGAGTGGAAAGAAGTTCTCCCAGTAAATCCTGCCGCAGACGGCCTGACATGTTTAATAAACAGAGATTTACATCGTGGAGGATTATAATTTAATTCACTTTCTGCATGGAGATGTTGACTGACACTATGGCCCAATTCAATTTCTCACTTCTGCCTCAAGCATCAAACCCTGGGGCCTGAATGACACTGCATGATGGTGGTTATCTAACCCCTGCAATCATTTAGTGCTTTACGACTGGTAAGTGGTCTTTTACTTTTGCAGGTTATGCTGGAGATTAAGCCTGCATGCATTCTTTTTTCACAGCATATTCCATCATACCTGGTTAGAAAACAAGAATAAAATATGCCAAACATGTGACTGCCATGCACAACACTGACATCTGATCAGAGGTAGGAAAAATATTCACATTATGTCCACATTATGGACACTTGTGTAAAAAGTAAAGTACTCTGTCAGAGTAAAAGTATGGATTCAACTCCTTTACTCAAGTAAAAGTAAGAAAGTACAGGATCTGAAATGAACTTAAGTAAAAAATAATATTTTTTTGCCATTAATGAAACAATATATTCAAGTGATCTAGACTGAACTGACCAAAGGTCTTGCATGGCCATCTGGATCATCTTTGATTTTAATATCTTTGCTTCTCTCAAAACTATGAATATTTTCTATTTCAACTGCAGCTTAAGCAAACTGTAATCAGTGAGCCATTTGACCTCACTATGACATTAACAATAACCAATGCTATTTTCTATATCTTTATTTTTCTCTGTACTCAAAACATACTGAACAGTGTCTCCAAAGTCCCTCTAAATTATGATCCACTTTTATTTTAACTATACAACAGCAGAGTTCAAATAGCTCCACTTCAAATAACAATAACTATTATAATAAAAGTTAATTGCTTTTAATAAAGTTTGTATGTTATGTCCAAATGTAGGGAGTAAAAGTAGAGAAACCTGGAAAATCTATCTGAGTACAGTAACAAAGTATTTGTACTTCGTTACCTCCCACCTCTGCATCTAATCATGTTGATATTATCTTTACCTGCATACAGCAGCTAATGAGACATAAGCAGAACTAGCGATTATTTAGTATGACTTTTGTGAAAAAAACAGAACATCAACATCCACTGGAATGCATTTTAATGTATGACAACCACAGTGGAAAAAAATGCATTTGTTGCAGTTAATTTTGTTTGAGAATTGGAGGGTATTCTGGGAAATAGCGCATAGTGCTTCTTTTAACCCATAGATGACCTTTCCCCATAATCCTTTGTCTGAACAGGAATCAGGACACCTTTCACCTGAATGTACGCATACCAAATCAGCAGTGGGGCGGAGCCTGTGTATTGGTACATGTGATCGCAATGTATTATGAGTAGTACAACGTGGCTTCTTCCTCCATCAGACACACAGCTTGCGGTCATTTAAGGTCAGGGCTGATGAGCATATGGATGGTGTTCAATAGTTTAGTGAAGCCAGCTGTGTCACCAGCCACAGCTTCAATTACAAATCAAACACTCAAACGCATTCCCCGGTTAAATTTGCCAAAGACTCAAAACAAAAACACCCCTACCAATTCATAAATTGAGTTCATGTAGATGTTAAATGTAACAGACTAAACATAAATTCTCTCTAAAGGCAGCTTGGGATAGCGGGGTATTTTATAGGAACGTAGGATCTGGTTTATACTCACAGCTTTCCAGCTCCAGAGAGCAGTTCTGTGTGTCAAGAGGGAAACTGCTAAAGTCCATGGAGCAAAGTGCTGTGACAGTGATCCTAAAAGCACAGCCAACACAGGCAAACAAACAGCCACATCAGTCTCACAAACATTCAACACCGGCAAAGGTGATCACAGCAAACGCCAAAGGTGAATTCAGGTGAAATGCACACAAGCAGTGAGCCATTAAAAATATGAAATATTCTTCATGTGAACTGCTGAGGATTGCGTGGCTTTGTGGCGACAGAAGGCCATCAGGGAGGAGACCGTACTGTCAACATCTGCCTGTGAAATGGATATGATGACTGGAGTCTGAAGGCTTATGAGCCACTCTCTCATATCCCACTCAAGATCTGTGATAAAGCCTCGCCATGATAATTGAGTGCATTGCTTTATGGTTGCTTTACATCATGCCCATAACCTCTCTGAAAACATTTCAACCCTGAACAGGATTAAACAACGGGGAATTCATCAACAATGAATTTGTGCAAGCGCCCTCTCTTATCTGTTACCTGACACTGTAGAGTATGTTGCCATCGGGAAAACCCGGAGCATGATATTTTCCATGGTTGTGTCGTGGATAAAGGAGCGCTTGGAATGGACGAAGAAGACATCCGGGACCCAGATCTTCTTCACAAGACGAGCATCGAAGGTGCGGCTCTTGTTGCTGCTGGAGGGGAACGCCAGCCGGTCGTCCTGCCAGTAGTGCCTCAGGTACAGAGTCATGGTGAAATCCTGAATCACGAAGGGCAGGTGGAGGTTGAGAAGCACGGAGACGAGCAATCGAGGGTGAGTAGTTCAAGTGCTTTATTCCAACCTCCAACAACAAACAAAGCAAGCTTTTGAATGTCCCGCCACCCAGGTAAACACACACCCCACCCCTGACATCACTTCCCCTCGGCTGGTGTGAGACAGTGCCCCCTAGTGCTCACCACAAGCACATCTATTTAATTGAAACAAAGTGAGGGGATCCCCATGCGGTGGTTTGCCTACAAAGACATTAAGAATAATACGTACCATGTTTACTTCAGATATGCTGTCGATGCTCTCCACCTGGACGTCGATGCCCACAGGAATGGCTGAGCCTGCAAAGAAATGATGAAACCTCGGTAATACATCGGCCCTTAACTACGAACCTGATCTCATCCTACACGAGTCCTCTGTCCGCACATCTGCCAGAGATTACGCCATATCTGTAAATCCCACCAGTCAGCCACAAGACATAAGCTACGTTCTCATCATGACTGGGACACAAAGGGATGACGCAGCTATTACACTGGTACTTGACAGTCAAACACACACACGCGCACGCACGCACGCAGGCATGTTAGCAAATTATGATCATATCGCCTCGTTAAGCGACAAGTAACATCTCCTCATCATATTCACCAGCTCAAACTACCGTGTTTAATGCAGCAGCCTGGATTTTAATTACAGGGGGGAAAAAAGTCGGAGGGGTTTTAAAAGCATGAAAAACAAAATGAAATCGTGGCTTCATTTTTTGGTTTGTTTTTTTTAGTGTTACAAAACCTTTGATTTGGAACAACAAGGATGGGAAGTGAAATACATTCATGTTTTCCAGCAATATAATAATTGTAACAACCAGCAGTTTAATCACCTTATGAGAGCATATACAGTAGATTAAGAACAGTTGTGTAACACTGAGCCTGGGTGGAGGCCAAGCACGAATAAAGTGAAAAACTGAAAAAAAAGATTTTCATTTGCGTTCATTGCAAATGTGGATCCAACAGCTGATTTGTGTGTCAATTCATCGCTCTATTCAGTAAAAGAATCATTAAAAGAAGCTGACATATCACACACAAAAACCTAACTAACCAGTTTGCAACAGCATTCCAGGTGAACCCAAATGATTTCATAAGAGGTCAAAAATGTTCCAAAAATAGCACCACATTGCACCTTTCCATAAATATCCTCTGTAGTGGCCTGGAAGCAGGGTTGTCCTTATGTCATCATCCAAAAAAGGAAAACCTATGTTGTGAACTGTAAACATACCCCCTCCGTCAATGCCATTATCTAATGAAGGTAAGCGCTCTAAACTATCCGCCTATAATAACAATGGAGTAGTCAAGCATAAAGGATTATATCTGCCAGCTGGGAGCCACTGACGTCCCGTTCTTATTTCACAATTTTAGGTCGCCGAGGCTTCCCGTGAACTCTGTCATGGGGTGCAAAAAACAGCACAAGCAAGCAGAGGGCAGAGTGCCGAGCAATTTTCATACATGGGCTGAAAATTGGACGGAACCAAAATGCAAATGGACACAGACAGACAGAAGCAAGAGAGGCAGCACAGACTGATCTGGAATATTACTGTTCTAGATCAGCCAAAACGACTCACAACGTGAGTTTACGGACGTGCATGAAAAAGTGCAAAATGAAATGAAATGAAATATGGAAAAATTGGAATTCCATCTCATTACCAGTGGCATTCCAACCATGTGTGTGTGTGTGTGTGTGTGTGGAGATTATTTAGAGTGCTGTAGTATCTATGATACTAACAGCTACTAGTTAGGTGGGGTTTGATGACAGAAGATTTCCTTTCTCACGCTTTATCTCCACAGCTGAGGGTATTTTAAGGCACCGTAGACGACCAGAGACGGAACTGAGTCATCAAGCTGAAACAGTGGTGGAGACAAATCAGCGTGGGACTGTTAAAGATCCTCAATTATGCAACATTTACCTCAATGTAGCAACAGTGTCCAGCCCCCATCCTTTACTTCTGCCGCTTGCTCCACTTGCCCACATGTGTGCGCTGAATCATGCTGCTCTGGATATCTGCCCTTTGTGATGTCACAAATGGCACTAGTATCCCTTGGATACCTCTCCCTGGTTGGTGACAACATCCTCCAAACAGGGGTTTGTTAATCCCATTCCAAACAGGTTGAAGGTCAAACAAAGCATCAGTTTTAGCAAGAGGACAAAAGTGGGCATTTTTGCTGGAGACTTTAAACAGAGGGCTAAGTATGCTGTTTTCTACAGATCTGAAGATTTTTTTTAATAGTGTGAGTCTGGCACGGAAAAAGTTTCTCATGAAAGCCCCCCTCACACTCACTCTTGGAACAAAACCAAGTCAGGTTTTCCGTGGCAAAATCACAGCTCAGCCTCGTGTGTTTCCTCCACCGTCCATTAGAGAGGAACACAGCCACATGATTTTGTGCACTACTGGCTGCAGTCATTGTCTCATAGAGCAGACAATCTAGGTCACTAAGAGGGTTTTTTTTGGGAGGCATAATACCAAAGACAGCACAGTAACCTACATCATCCTTACTGAGCTGCTTGCGATTTAAAAGCAGTATTAAAAGGAAATAAAGACAAAAGCACAACAATGGACTCGCGGATGATTGAGCACGTGTCTCACCTCCGAAGCCTGGCCTCATTGCAAAGTCGTGGTCCTCAATCCGGAGCAGCTGCTCAGATTTAATTAGCAGCGACTTGGTGCTGTCCAGCTTTTTCATTCTGAGATCCACACGTCTGCGAAGCACAGAGAGCAAATTTCAGCCCAAGCAGAATCCCTAACGCCGGGTTTTCATCCGGCTCTTTCTAACACCGACACACTCTTGAGGCACAGCCGACATCTGTTCGAGCGAGTTAATTGCGTCTCGACAGCTTCGAGATTGCAACCACAACGACTCGGACGAAAAGAGAATTACTTTTCCCTTTTTTTCTTTCAAGCCTTTAAGGCAGATCTCACTAGTTGGTTTTGCAGGGACCGGCCATTTTGTGGGCCCTGTGAACTGGGCCTCTTCAATCCCTGACAAACCCGATTGAGACTTGGATTTCATCCTACAAAGAATCTCACATTACTTTGTCACCAGGGATAATGAGAGTTCAAAGCAGTTCAGAAAAAAAACAGTCAGAGACCGAGTTCAGAAGCCTTAAATTATTTTAGGAAAAGGACAAAATCTGTCAAATACACATTGACTTTTTTTTTTTTTTTTTTTTCCTCAACTATAGACACATTTCATTTGCTTTGGCTGCCAGAAGGTACATTTAAACTGCGGTAGCATCTCATCAACCAATACGTCACACGTGAGGATCCCGCTGTGGCTCACCCTCCATGTTTTGGCTTGCTCTCACCCACGTACACCTCCTTGTGTCTCCTCTTGTTAGGGTAGTGGCTGCTGTTGAGCTGCGTGACGGGCCACAACCAGGCCAGGCACATCAGTCTGAAGGCCAGGAGGGCCAGTCTCATGTTGAAGCCCGAGCTGGAGAGGCCAGAGGAAACGCTCCGACGTCCCCTCCCAACTCAGTGTCCGGCCCTGGGAATGCCACAGCTGGCCCCGTCCTCTAGCACCGCCGCGTCCATGTCCCAGCAGCAGCAGCAGCAGCAGCACTCATTCTGGCCCCGGCACGGAGGCACCCGGACACCTCTGCATTATCCTCCCCCTGCGTCTCCTTTAACATGGTGGATGTGAGACGCTTAGCCCCGCTGTGCACACGCCCACCGCCGCCACCGACCCAGCGACTCGCCGCTGTGACATCCCTCCGCTTACGTCTGCTGACACATGTTGCGCCCACTCCCCGCCCTCCGCTTTAAAACCAAATATCAATTTATTCCTATAATGACAAAGGAATACCATTAATTCCTCTCTAATCTTCTTATCTGCGGTTGGTGAAATCTTTCAGTAACCTACAAACTGGAGGCAGATGAGGGCGGGGCGTGGCTGGGCGGGATGGGGGCGGGGGGCAGAGCTGGTAATGCAACCAGCGGTTTCATCATCATTCTAACCAGAGTGATGATGAGCAAAAAAGAAAGAGAGAGAGAGAGAGAAAGAGAAGCTTCTAGCCTAGTTTTATGCATGGCAGGATTTTCCCTCCAGTTGCATACGAGGGCAATAAACGATCCCATTGGCAGGAGGCAGTTACGGGCATAAGTCTGGGTCACATGTGCACACATTGCACTTGTGACTCCTGTGCAAAAAAAGAAAAAAGAAAAGAAAAAAAATCCCTCTCGGTGAATATCAACAAAAACAGGATTAGACTCCATTTTGGTGCTGGCACAAATGTAACATGGATTCAAAGCTAAAAATAAATAAATAAATAAATGGCAGCACAGAATCAGCTCATGTACTCAGACATGAAAGGTTGCTGATGAAGGTTTTAAAAATAGCCGGAACAGCGAGATCCTCAGCGTGGACAAGATTAACCCAATGTTTTCAAAATCGGAATCTAGTTAAAGGAAAAACTTAAAAAAAACAAAACAAAAATAAAACTGCATTATTTGCATGTTTAGAATCATTTCGGTTGACAAGAAAGAAAGACTCGTCGTAGTGAAGAGCAGGAGGGGAAGGCTGTAAAGCGGCTTGAATCAGAAGCAGGAAGAGTGGGTGGGGCCAACTTGTGAGATTTGCTGATAAAATGTACAGACAAGAATCTGGCCTTTTCAGATTATCGTCGGGATTTCAGGAATTAGGCAAAAAAAAAAAAAAAAAAAATCCTTGTAAGTCAATAAACATAAAGAATGAATGTATGAATGTTTCATGAAAGCGTAGTAAACATTACAAGAACTCGAACAGAGAATGTAAAATGTGATGAAGTGAAGCCACGGAAAGCATGACTCCGCTCTAGTGGCATGGTCCTTTTAATCTGGGATTACAGTTGATTGAGGGCAGACGCAGGCGGCTCCATCTTTAAGAATTGTGCACGTGGACTGCGGTTCTCCTGTACATGTGACCCCTTGCAGCCAGCTGGGCGTCTGTGTGGTCATCTCCACTGTGTGGCATCTGATCTGATCAGACTAAAGGTCATCACCCGTCCAATCACTGAAAAAAATAAATTATTTTGCGTTTTGTTTCTTTAACATTTTGATGCATCATGCCAAATTGCAGCCAGTGCCGGAAAGACTGTGTCGTTAAAGACAACTTGTGTTCTCTTGATCCTAATTAAACCAGCCAATTTCACAAAAGCCGGAGAAAAAAGTTCCCCATTTTGATCTCTGCTTAAGTTAGGTGTTGCAGCAGCAGCAGCAGCAGCAGCAGCAGCAGCAGCAGCACTGAGGTTTTGTTTGACAAAGCGTCAAGAGGAAGAAAGCGGGTTAATGTTTGGCTGCCTGGTTAATTAGTCAGTGTTATTTTTAGTGTCGGAAAGGATGTAAAATGTGGGATCGCACAGAAACACCTCACTGCACACCAGAGTGTTCCTACAGCCACTGCAGCCTCTCACATGGCGGGGACGCACACACTCCTGATGGTGCTGCTGCTCTGCTCAGGGATTCTGATACTGACGAACTCAAAAGGTATTGTAACACTCAGCGTTTGTTTGTGCCTTGAGCACAGGGGAAAAACATGCGATGAAGGAGATTATTACAATGAATTCAACACTGCCTTCCACTGTAACCAGGCCACTGATGTATGCATGTCAAGGAACATTATTGAGGAAATTTGCTGCAAGAAATTCCCCTTTTCATCATTAACAACATGTCAACTTTGCTTGGTTTCTCTGGTTGTTACTATATTATAAAGTCATTTTTTAAAAACACCACCTTCATGATTACATTTTTTAGAAAATAATTACTATACACGTGGAGCATCAGCAGCAGCACCAAGATGAAGGTGACCTTTTTTTTATACAGCACATTTAGAAACAGCTGGGCTGAACCAAAGTGCTTTACAGGTAAAAACAAGTACCAGTGAGACTAGACTGACAGGATTAAAGTGCAGACAGCAAGAACAAAAAAAGAAAAGTGTGTCACAGTGAATAGAGAGATGAATAGTGGCACAAACTTCCTTTTGATGATGAGTTATTGAAGTGATTAAAACTGAATGCTTTCCAATGATTCAATTCTAATAACAAATTATTATTCTCATTATTATCAAGTGTTATTACCAGATGCCAATGTCACCTGTATCATCCCTGATGACTGCATCCTGCCCTGCAGCTTCAGACCCACTGGGACTGTGGTGATCCACTGGTACAAGCAGCAGGTCCCCGTTCACAGCTACTACTACAACAAGGATCAGTTCGGACTCCAGAACAGGCAGTTCAGTGGCAGGACGTGCCTGTTCAACTCACACATCCCTCAAGGCAATGCATCCCTGCTCCTCAGGAGGGTCAAAGTGCAAGACAGGGGCCGCTACAAGTGCTACACCAGCACGCGAAAAGGCAGCCAGGAGATGTTTGTCAACCTGGAGGTCAAAGGTCAGTCCAAACACGATGGAACTCATCATCAATAAGTGATTTTACCCTGACATCAAAGTCTGTATGGAAAAGATATGAGATACAGAGGAGATTCAGAAAACAAGATTTGCAATACACTACCACTAGATGTCACTATACCTCACACACTGGGCCTCTGATGAGAGCAGCAGTGGGTGACTAGATGCTATGATATCTGCGATCCAGTGTGAGGAGATGCCCACTGAGTGCTGTTCTTTTTCCCTATCTAGCTCTCATCCAATCAGTGAGCATGTCGCTGACTGACAAGAGGGCCACATGCTCCGCCCACAACATCTACCCAGCTCCTCAGGTGACCTGGGCCACAGAGCCTCCGTCTGCCCAGGAAGCTCTAGAAAACTCAACCATCAAAACCACGGACCACAAGGGTCTCTTCCATGTGGAGAGCACGCTGAGGATTCTGGGTAATCTCTCCAATTACACCTACGTCTGCTCTGTCACATCAGCTGACAAGACACAAGTGTGGAATGCCTCATGGAAAAAACAAGGTGTGCTTCGCTTTCATCCTGATACATTTGTCCTTAGGAGGATCTTGTCTGCTAAATGAATGTAAAAAATTGGTTTTGTTTCAGACTGTATCACACATGAGGAGGGTCTCGCACTGTCCGTCCCCTGCACCAGCCCGCACACTGTCCAGAACTTCACCCTCACCTGGACCTTCACGTCATTCAGCGATCCCACAGTCATCCTGAGGTACGACAGCAAAACCAGACACCTGCTCAACCAGTGGGAGGGTCAGACTGAACTGGACCAGGAAGCGCTCCAGCTGGGCGACGGGTCGCTCCTGCTGCACAAGCCAGACATCGAGAAGCACTCGGGGACGTACACCTGCACCTTCTCCGGCGTGCAGAGCAGACACGTCATCCAGACCCACGTCAACGTCACTGCCTCGTCAATGAGTGAGTACGTCGGTAAGAAAAACATGAAACACGAAAATGACAAATCGCTTAACAAACCTGCTCACGACAGGTTCGGATGAACACGGAACCAAGAGGTCGCGGTGGTGCACTGCAGCCTCAGTCGCTTTTTTCCTCTGCACCGTTATGATGGCTGTCCCTCAGTGTGTAAAGCAAAGAGGTACGTGGAAGTCCTTAAGAGGATTTAAAAAAAATACACAATGTAAAATGTAAACCATATAAACTTTAATAGCTGGGTGCTGGTGGGACTGATCACTTTGTTGAGAAAAAAAACCCACATAAAGACAGGAAATGAAAAGCCACATGAGATATAAAATATGAGACAAGGAGTCCAACTTCAAAACAGAATATGATAAAAGTAAATATTATAAAGGCACAAACGAAAAAAACGCATTTAATTTTTCTTGTACTATTACAGCTCAGCAGACCCAGACTGCCAGCTGCAGATACAACGGGACAGGTTTGCTTGAGGTCGGGATTCACAAAGATCCGTGCACGGCTTCCTGCGTCATGGTTCAACGTGGGGCTGAAGGCGACAGACGACTGCAGACAGAGGCGCAGGGCGACGCGGAGCGAAGAGTGTCGGCCACGGCGACGGACGACTCTGCTGCTGCAGTTCTCTCCAAATCAGCACAAGAGGAGGAAAAACTGATGGAAGGACACGATGGGCAAGGAAGCAGCTGTCTAGGTGAAGGTTGCCCTGAGAAGACTCCTACCGCACTTTGTCTATAACAAACTGTGTGTGATTCAACTGCGTGATCGTAGTAAAGGAAGGAAAAAAAAAACAGCTATTTATTTGTTTATTCATTCTGCATTGTGTTCAAATCCACTGGTGTAAAAATCTTCTATTGACATCATGATGGCCAGTGATGTGAGCTGCACATTTAACCTCCTAGACCAGCGTTCCTCAACTGGTGGTTTGCCACCCAAAAGTGGGTCGCGGAGCTCTTTTGATTTGGTTGCGGCTTCGTGGGCAATTTCCGTTATTTTTTTATTTTTTTATTTTATTTTTTTTAAAAGTGTTTTTAAAGTACATGTGTTTATAGAGAAAATGTTGGGCCATTATTTAGCAAGACACACAATTACATTCAATCAAATCATTTCAATAATTTATTTACTAGACACAGTAGAAAGTGGACACATGTTTTTGTTTTTGTGTAATAAATCTGGCTCACAACTTCATTATCAGGAAAAGAAATGTGGGTCCTGAGACTCCACCAGTTGAGAACCACTGCCCGACAGCTTCAAGCATTGAAGTGTTTCCAGTGTTTTGGCCTGGTGGATCTTTAGTCAAAGGAGGAAACTCCTTCCTGCACTTCACCGATAGGTGAGAAAAAACAAAACAAAACTCTGCCTATCCTTCTGACTTGGAATGAGTTGAGTCAATCAAGACTGAAGCTGTGACTCAGACGTCCCGACAATTACCAGCATCGATAATGCACCAACCACAGCTTTCTCCCAGTGGGCCTCTCCTCCTCCTCCTCCTCCTCCTTTTTCCAGGGCATTTTCTCACTTGCACGCGGCTCCAGTTTCAGGTTTTAAAAACACAAAGGTTTGAAGTAAATGTGTGCACTTACAGGAAGATGGTTCCCTCTTTACCTACTGCGGACAGGAAGTGGTCTATAACAACTCCATGCTTTGTGAGAATTATCTTTTCTTTGGCCAACCTTATCCCACTCCTGAGAATGTTAGATGGAAAAAGAGCAGACATGAAGAGTGTGTGTGTGTGTGTGTGTGTGTGTGTGTGTGTGTGTGTGTGTGAGAGAGAGAAAGAGAGAGAGAGAGAGAGAGCGAGAGAGTGAGTGTGTGGTATGTGTGTTTTTATGACAAAGACCCCGACTCTGCGTCTGGAAGCAATCATCCTGTTCAGCCTGCACTCCACAGCCCCCTCCCTATGATGTAATTGGAGTTTTTTTCTTTTTTCTTTGTGTGTGTGTGTGTGTGTGTGTGTGTGTGTGTGTGTGTGTGTGTGTGTGTGATTTCAAGTGGGATTCTGGGGTATTTTTCCCCAAAGTTTTCATTCATCTCACGGCCTGAACTCCACCATCCACCTTTTTGGGTCACATGTTTTATGTGCCCTTGTTCTGATTTTTTGAAATAAATCAGTGAGGCCAACGAGTCATCAGAGTTTGAGAAGCGTTCCATCTGGCGTGATGTGTACTGTCGCTGTCTATAAGGGGCTTTTTGCTTATGGTTTCCAGTGTTGGGAGCGAGCTTGGCTCTATTTCAAAACACAGCGATGGGGCCTCCTGCCGCCTCCACATACTGCTGAAACAACAATCTGACGGCTCCCCTTTCCTTTTTTTTCCCTCTCCATTTTCACAACTGCAAGTAGCAATGCCTCCTTTGCCTTTTCTCCTCTCTAAACATATAATGTAAGAAGTTGGACATTTTGTTTCTTGGACAAGTGGAGGGGAAAAAACTCTTGACATTCTAATTAGATGACAAATGCAGGAAGTAGAAATTGGCAGCAAATCTGTAATTTGAGCAAATCCAGCATCTCCCCACCAGACACAATGACAACATAATCCCAGAGGGTATTGATCGTCGCAAGCATTGACGACAAGCCTGCAGGAAGCAGAGACACAAACAGATTGGGGGTGGGGACGAGCTTACACACACTCTGACTTTTATTAAAAAAGCAACTTTTAGTTGGAGGCATGAGGGGCGAGGACACTTTCTGCGCCTCCACTACTTTGCGTTTCCACACAAGGACTTTCCTCCCTCTTGCCATGGAGGGGCAGCACCGGCAGCCTGATGCTCCAGAGTGGAGCGTTGCGGTGGGAGGGGAGAGTGGAGGGCCTCCAATCTGATCCTTTGTCATGGAAAGACTTCACTCGGCTGTTTCAGACACACAGCGAGGTCCTCAGCTCCGGGAGGGACGGCAGCGGCAACAAACCCAGGGGCGACTATGTGAGTGGGACACAATACGAAGGTGAGTGCGGCTAAACTGACTGCTAATCACTGTCTGATGGATGCATTTAAAGCACAGTGTCAGCTTTATCAGGACTGTTCTTCATAGATAAAGATTTTTTTTTTTTTAAAGATACTCATGAGTGTAAGTGTAAGCTTGTGTATATTTATTTATTATATTGGTTGGTTTTAGTTTGTGGGTGGACTTGTTTTATTTTTGTTACCTAAGTGTCTTGAGGATACTGTATGAATGTTGCTGCTGTGACAATTTAATTTCCTGTAAAGGATTAATAAAGTACATCTAATCTAATCTAATTTAATGAATGGTCAATGAGGATTTGATTCACACTGCTGACATGAGTGGATTACAAGAGAGCTAAGGTTTGTTTCACAGACAGTTTTTTTTTTTTTGTTCAGTGAGAAAAATGAATGACAGCCAGGATAGGGTCTAACATGTGTGTATGTGGGTAAACAAGATTCTGAAGTTTTGATCCTCAGCACGAAAACGTTTATTGGGGAACTGTTGCAAAAACATCAATTAATTCCTCAAGTTGGGCTTATGTGGAAAAGAATTTGGTAGAAATCATCATTTGTGTGTTAGTGTTTTGTCAAATCTGAAGTGGAGATCATCTGCGTATGTTGGGGACATTTAAGGTGATCGCAAGTTTTCAGCCTGGTGCAATTAGGGAAGTGTTTTTGCCACACATCAGATGGAGAATGTCTTATCAGGGGCCGTTCTTCAAACTGTTTACATGCCTGAGAGTTTATGGTGCGCACCTCCCCACACCAGCCTGCAGTCTGGCTGGAGCAGTTAAAAAATAAAAGCCTGGCTCCTCTTGACATGAGGCGGAGTTACTGACACCCCCCTCATGTTTTTTTCTTCAGGAGGTCTGGAGAATGAACTCATGCTGATTGATTGTGTAGCTGTGTAAAAGGATACCCTACTTCCTGTAGCCCCTCTCTCCAGACAGGAGGAGCAGCAGAAAGTGGTGGATCAGCCATCTTCAGCCTCACTGTGTGTGTGTGTGTGTGTGTGTGTGTGTGTGTTCAGGAAAGAGTCACATTTTTTGTTCTTTCAGTCGGTGGGACGACTGATCTTGCTCACCCCTTTTTTCTGCCAAGTCTTTTTTTGGTATCAAGTTCATTCCAAAAGCGTGGGAGTTGTGGCAGTGGATTCCTTTTTTTTTAGTGGGTATTAGCTATTTGAAGGAAGACCAAAGAGGAGATTTGTGATAGAGAGATGGCACTAAGTTGCTTGGTATTCAAGACGAGGATGCAGAGAATAGACTTGGATGAAGGCAGATGATTGGCTGTGGCTTCTCCAACAACAACAAACAACAAAAACAACTTTTTTCATAGATCTGATAAAATGTTCCATTAAAACGGTAATGAATCACTAATTTGCGATTATTAATTTTGAAATTATAAGGAAGATGTTTAAAGTCACAAGCTGTTCTTTCCTACATGAGCCTCACTCAACATGTGTTGCCTTGTGCTTGACATCAGCAATGACAATAAATGAACTGAACAATCGTGACTCATGATTGCACAGAATCAGCCTTTAGCCTCTGCTGCTGCGCTGGAGAACCAGTGGTCGTGGGTTTGGGTCTAAAACACCAATTAGGGCAGAGAGCTGAGTTAGACTTTATATTGTGTAAGTCTGTCCGGCACAGAGTCTCCCCAGGATCTGTTTTCCTACTTAGTCCTAAAGGAAAGTTTTTTTTTTCTCTTCATTCTCTTGGAATGTTAAACACATCTGTAATATCTGCTTGAATTGAGGTATTGTTGTGCGGTTTAAAGAGGGTAAGATCGAGGACAGCAGCTCCTGCCATCATCAACCTCTTGAGGGTCTTTAAGGATGCAGTTCTGCAGAATACAATCACGGTTTAAATTTGGTGAATTTGTTTATTTTGTGTTAATGCCTGTGATGTTTTCTCCTTCCCCAGCCATCGATCGAGCACAAGGCCCTGCTTAATCCTCCATCCTAACGCAAAGCCTCACACAGGAGTCAGTGGGATGAACAGCATGCTTCCGCAAAGAAGTGCTGTCACCACTCTGGGCTATGGCTCAGGTAAGACAACATCATGAAAGTCATCTTAAGCATGCAAGGAATATGACATTCTGTCTCCATGTGTCAGAGCCAAATTTTCACTGCTCCAATCAGCTCTTCTGGTAGAAAAATCAATCATTCGATTTTTTTGAGAGTGCAAACCGTGGTCCAAGGTCTCAATGAACTTTAAAAGAAAAGAAGAATGGGAGACACTGAAGGAAAATGTAGACAAGATGAAGACGTTCTGGGAAAATGCATATAATGTTCATCAAAGTAAATGTATAACAACCTTGCAGTTTTGCGATGTCTTGATTCATTCTTCATGGGTTTCTTTACGGATTTCCTGAGAGCAAAACAAGTTATTTGAAAAATAAGGACGTGCCAGGATAGGAAGAGGACAACTTCAAACCTCTAGATGTCAGAAAATGAATAATTACTTCTTCATATTCATTTGTTTGGGTTTCTCAAGTGAGAGCTGCTTTCAGTTGATCTAAATCCTCCAACTGGACAGTTGGAAATAAAAAGAAGCTTGTATAAACCCTCGCTAATATGTCTCTTCTAAGGAGACAAGATCCAACAAACAGAAAATCCACAAACTTAGTTCTCGATGCAGGTTTTCATGCACACGCTGTCCACAGTCAGAAAAAAGCACAACTAAAAGCCGTTAACAATAAAGTCTGCAGATTATCTGGAGTAACCAGGTCATGATTTCTGGCTCATTGACCTTAAAAGCAAGCAGACGACTGTGCAGCTCACAGCAGACACTCGAAAAGGAAATAAAAAAAAGACAATGCTCTCTGGTCAAAGTGTTTCAAGAGAAGGAGAATGGTTGAAATGCGAATCCTCTGAATGAGCGTTTAAGGTCGAGAGAGTCGATTGATAAAACAGCATGTGGACGTTGTTCACTTTAAACTGCTGTAAGTGTGTTTGTCTGCTGGGCCTCGGGTCAGTATCCTAGTATCCTTCCTCTCCCCAGTGCGTTGGCTGTATGAGAGGGTCTCTGGTCTCTGGATGTCCGTTGCTCTGTGAGACGACGGTGCTTTCTGGTTTGTCTGGGCGCATCAGCATTCTTCCATTTTTAGAAGAGAAGAAGCCCAGCCTCTGAATGAGCCAATGTTTGTGTTGGGCTCCGAGCAGTACGAGCATACATTCTTTGCTGGTTTTCCCCCCTCACTCAGCACAAGTGTAATGTGTCTTTCAGTCGAGCTGTTGCTGGTAAAATTTAAAAAAAAAGAACATGAAATTTTACTTTCTCAACCACTTTTTTCCCTTTTTTTTTTTCTAACAGACTGTGTGAAGATTGAGCACGGCAACAGCGGCTCCGTGGCCGGGACCACCCTGAGGGGCTCGCGCTCCAAGGCAGAGCTGCAGGAGCTGATGGAGACGCTGCAGCGCAGGAAGAGCGCCCTGGAGGCCAGCCTGAGGGCGGCCGAGTGCAGCCGCAAGTACCTCAGCGTATCCTCGCCGCTTGGCTCCGTACCCGCCAGGCCTCTTTCCGTCCTGAGCAACGCCGAGCGCCCCCCGCCCGCCTCCAGGACGCTCTCCTCCTACATGAGCAGCAGCAGCAGCAGCAGCAGCGTTCCCCCTTCGCCTCGCCAGGGTGAGCGCCAGCCGAGCCACAACGGCCTGCTCCGCCTCCCCCACGCCCGCCACCAGTCGCAGGACAACCTGCTCCACCCCGGTGCCGCCGACGGAAGCCCCCTGCTGTCCTCCTACGGGCAGCCGCTACCTCGCTCCCCCAGGGTCAAGACCGGAGCGGCCAGCGTGCCGTCCAGCCCTCGCATGGGCCGCAGGCTCTACTCTCAGGGCAAAGTGGGCGGAGACTCCCGGCAGAGGAAGTACTCCACCGGCTCTCTGAACAGCTTGGGGATGCACAGTCGATCGCTCCCGCGGCTTCACGGCGCGGTGGAGCCTCCCGCCTTGTCGCTGCCGTCACGCCGCTCGGTCGGCTCCCACCGAGGCTCGGCGGGGCAGCGGCGCAGCCTCTCCTCGCTGGAGCAGCCGCCCGACGTCACCGTGCCGGCCAGCATGCCCAGCACCCCCAGGAGGGCCAGCCTGGCTTCGCTGAGCTCTCTGGGCGTGGACGTGGATGGGACGGGCTTAGATCTGAGCTTCGGGGAGAGGAGGCTGTCCTTTGGGAAAGGCGGGCTGGGTCTGGGTCAGAGGGTGGGCAGCATCACCTCACTGAATGGCAAAGAGGAGCTGAGAGACTACCACCAGCACCAGAAGGATGAGCGTCTCAGGGAACAGAAGGTGCAGAGGCTGGTGAGTGGTTCCCTCTTTGGGGTGACAGCCACAGTCCATTTTCACATGTTCAGGCTCGAATTGCTTATACAGGTTCATGAGACACTCGGCCACTTCCTCGTAGGAGTGCCAGCGGCTGGAGACCATCCTGAACCTGTGCACCGAGTTGGGCCACGTGGACCGGGAGCCCGCGGGCTCCGCCGTCACCGACCTGCAGAAGATCAACAAGGAACTGGAGAAGCTGCAGGTGTCCGATGACGAGTCGGTCTTCTCCGATTCGCCCAGCAGCACCGCTCCGGAGAGTGTCTTCGGGGGCAAAGCCAGAGACTTCCACCTGGCCGAGGAGCAGCAGGTGGGCCAGCGGCAGCAGAGCGGCTACAGAGACGCCAGGTCCCACTCGCCAGCTGTCAGTCTGAACAGCACGGCTGCCTCGCCCTCAACCCAGCACAGGGCCAAAGTAAGTCCCACTTTGTTAAGCTGCTAATTCGTTTCCAGCATCTCGTGTAAACGAGAAATTTTTTGAAGGCGGCTTCATGCAAACACAATTTTTTTCGAGCGCTTTTTTGAAAATGTGTAGTTTCAAAAAAATCCATTTTCGTGTAAACGGCCCTTCTGACCAGGGTAGAAGTTTTTAAGCAATCTTTTCATAGATTCCATTGTTGAGATTGACAGGTGAATGTTGTAACCATGCAGTGTCCCAACAGCAAGAATACGCTCTCATCTGACTGATATAAAGTTTCAAACTGAGCTGCCTGGTCTGTTTTTAATAGAGGAGGAGGAAGGGGGAAAAAATGCCCCCGAGCTTCTCCACATCTTGGTCTCATCTTCCTGTCCTGCAACACAATGAGTCAAAGTGCGAGTGGAAGAGGCAGAGAGGACCCAGCTGTAGCCGGGACCGTTGGGACACACCCCTTCTGTGGAACGCCGTCTATCGGAGCGCCCATCGCATGTTGATCCTCCTTGTTTATGCACTGAATGTCGGAGCAAACGGCCAAAGCTAAATTCCCCAGCACACGTTTGAAAAGACGATGATGTGTCGAACACAAATAGAGAGAAAAAATGTTTACTGCTGCATCCTGGACACCAAAACATACAATTTTAAATTTGTTTTTGGTTCTCAGTAGGTTTAATCTAGAATTACTCAACATCTAAACTACCCAAGTACTAAAGCAATGTTAATTCCTGCAGTCGGCTGTTTGTACATTTCCTGTTTACGCGGGCTGTTGAGACGCACAACAGAGAAATGACACATGGACTGCTATAATAGACCTCAAGTTCATCTTTCATTGCTTTTTTTTCAATGTGTCGAGCTGTGAAGCCGAATCACACAAGCTGAGACACAGACAAGCAAGTCGATAAATCAGTGGAATCAGTTAATTGAAGCAGCAGAGCTGCTCTGCAGCTGCCCCAGTCCTGGTGTCACCGAGTTTATTACCGTCGCTGCTGCACAAAGTGTGGCGGCGTTTTTTTTCCACTCTTCATCCAGAGCCGTAACAACCGAGTCTGGTTTTAATGAAGAAGCCCTCGTTTTGTTTCAGCGCTCAACCATTCAAGCTCAAAGAGGAGGGGGAGGGCGAGGAGGAGGGGCCGTTCGGGGGAGGGGGAGCAGGAAATGGCTTTATCCCACCGAGAATTGGTGCGCGTGTGTGAGTGCGCGTGCGTGTGCGTACACTAATGTGGGCGTGCGTCAGAGCGTCAGTGTATATCTGCGGTAAACCGTGCATTTTTCCAGATGTTGTGAACTGCACACCGACGCTCCTCAGAGACCTTGCGAGGGAGGAGGGCAGAAAAAAAAGTAGTTAACATACAATCCAGTGACCAATCAACATTTTTACATGATAGCGAAAACAATAATTAAACACACCTGGAGTGTATTGA
Organism: Thamnaconus septentrionalis; assembly: GCA_009823395.1. NCBI lineage: Eukaryota > Metazoa > Chordata > Actinopteri > Tetraodontiformes > Monacanthidae > Thamnaconus > Thamnaconus septentrionalis. Next base: position 23,959,750 of record CM020504.1, on the reverse strand, counting down.
CAGTAGATTTCCAGGTTGAGAGTTGAGAGTTATGCCTGCGATGGGCCGGTTGCGTCTGAGTTTTCCAGACTCTCTCGCTCTCGTTGCCTCCTGCATTCCTCAGAGTCGCGTGTGCTGGAAGAGAGCGCTCAGACAAGCCCGCCTTCGGAAACTGTAAATCCCACAACTGCCTTCCACACAAAGCTCTGGCGTCTAAAACCATCCAGCATAGGACGAAAACCTAATAGATAACTCACCCAGATAGGAGGATGAATGAGTTTTTGCAGAATGTGGGTGGATGTGGGTCTGTGACGTGGGAGAGCAGAGAGTGCCGCGGAGGAGGTTTCCATGAGGGCGAGAGTGGAAAGGAATCTTGCTGTCGCCGCTCCAGCTTTGGATGAGTTGAGACGGCAGCTGCGGTCTGATTCAGAGAAGCTGATTTTCAACATAAGGGATCAACATCAGGGAAGGTCTTGACGAATGTCTAAAAAGTTGGGCGTGATGATCAGTCTGATTAAGGTGGTTTGTGTGATATTCTCCATCGCTTCTTAAATCAACACTGATTACTCTTGTCCCTTCTATGCATGCAAGAAGAACTTGTTTGAAGTCAAGCCTAATGTTTAATCGTCTCTTGTGTGTCTCAGTCTGATGTTGCTGCCAGAAGTGTACGACTCTGTGCAGACATCAGGGCGGCACACATGGAAAGATTTAAAATGACTGCAGCCTCCCAATCTGTGTGTCAGTGTGTATCAGGGCAGGATTATTATTCATGCAAAGAAAATACATTTGAATTGTTGATGATTGAGTTAAAAGCGAGTATTTACGGTTGAGTCATGGAAAGTTGATGCAGGTTGTGAAAAAATTCCAAAGTGTCCCATTCCCAGCCTGCACACGTCAAATGTTGATGTGTGTTCAAGTTGCGTCTTCCTCCACCACAGGTGTTGGAGAGTGTGAAGCTGAAACAGGAAGTGACTCAAATTGAGGAGGAGAGGATCCAGGTGCTGAACAACGTGGAGGAGCTGGAGCAGAAGATCAAAGACCTGGACAACCAGATGGAGGAGTCAGTGCGGGAGGTGGGCTGCAGCGACGACGGTGCACTTTAGAAACACCAGTGGAGCGTTGACAGCTCGGCGCTATTTATCTAGTGTCCGATAACCCCACGGCCTCTGGGTCACATGAAGCCATCGTAGAGCAGTTCAGCACATTAACACGTGACAGTCAAAGTGATAAGGGGAGCTGGTTGATGTCCAGTGGAGTAAACTTTTTCACCCTGGCTTCCTTCAGAAAAAAACACAAGGTTCACATTAAGATGCCTGAAATGGTTGAAAATAGCCAACAATGTTTTTAGTTTTCTTCATATGTTGAGAGAATCAAACAAAAATGTTTTCTTTAGATTTTATACTGACAGTTTTTTTTTAAATAAAATACGTATTGAGAAAGCAAAACAACCCAGCAAAGAGAAAGTGTTTTTTGTGCATTATCTGCGACATAGAAACCTTCTTGAACGAGAACAGACAATGAAACAGGCAGTGAGGAAACGAGGACATCTACACACCTGACAGACTGATTGACAGTAAATGAGGACCAGGTGACACTCAGCATACCGATTAGGGCAGCGCGGCAAACAACAAGAGTGCAGCAGTAGCACCAGAGGCAAACAAGGACAACCCCCCCCCCCATGCAAATAAAAGAGCAGAAGGAACAACTGAAGCATATCAAAATAAAAGCAGAACACACACATAGCTGGAACCATGAAAGAAATATGAGATTTTTGAAAAGTGTAACCTTGGCTGGTTCCTCCTGCAGATGGAGGTGGAGTGTGCCCTGCTGGATGGGGAGCAGGAGTCAGAGATGGCTCAGCTGCAGAAGGAGAACGAGTTTCTGAACCAGCTGAAGGGGAGGATGGCGAGCGGCGAGAAGATGAGCCATCCGGAGAAAACACAGGTGAAAATACATCAAATATATCACAACCTCTGATGCACCCATTGCATGGCCAGCTATCCAAAAAGATGTTCAAGACTTTTGACTATTGGTGGGTTTGAGACATTAAACACACTGGTGCATGTGTCTCCATAGACACTTAATATTTCAGTCCTTCTTGACCTTGGTTTCTGTAATCCTGGACCCTCCACTTCCTGTCTCACACTTAGACCCCCATTTAAGAAGGGGCCCAAATAGTTCACATGTGTAAATGGGAACTATTATCCGCGCAACAACAATACGGAGCAGCATCTGACTCCAGTTTGGTGGTGAAACTTAAATAACCTGAAACCCTGCGTGGCTTGGCTGGGATCATGCGTGAACTGACCGGTTTAACGCTCACACATCTTCACACCCTCCATTAGCATCTGACACCGTGCTAGAAAGCCATCGGAATATTTTCCAGCCGCAGAGTCACTCTGGCTTCCTGTTCTTCCTGCTTCAGGACGAGGAGGAGCAGACGAAAAGTCCGGAAGATCTGGAGTTTCAGAAGCTGGAGCGAGAAATTATTCAGGGCGAGGAAAAAGAGAACCAGAGCCAGGAGCTACTGCAAGAGATCGCTGAGTTTCAGCGTCTGACGCTCACACGCAAGGTGAGGTATCAAGTAGCGCCACCTGCTGGTGCGTGGGGGGTGCTTGGCCTGCACGGCAGGCAGAGAGCAAACCAGGCAAAACATTGAAACAATTCTGCCAGAAATATCTGGAGAATCTTCAATGATTTGTGTTTGTGGTGCATGTTAATAGTGAATTAATAATTGTTAACTATTCTATTATAAATATGAAAAGCTCAGAGGTCCCCTCCATGCCATCCTGGGTAAATCATAGCATGAAAGGAAAGGACCAGAGCATATCAATATTTTTGATTTAAATGAACAAATTAAGCATTCATTTTAAGAATAAGGACTCACACTGAGGCTTGCTGTGCTTTGTGTGATGCTCCTGAATGACCGCGGTATCTTGCTCTCGCTGCAGGAGAGAATCGCCACACTGAAGAAGCAGTCGTCGCAGATCGCTCTGCAGACCCAGCAGGAGAGGGAGAACTTCCAGAGGGAGAAAAACAACCTGCTCGTCATGCTCCAGAAGGCAAGGACATTCTTTGCGCTGGTTCCTGTAAACACTCTGTGATGTGATCAGCGCAACAGCTCAACAGCATTTTCCACTGCTCTGCAGGAGAGAGAGAAGCTGACCTCTCTGGAGGAGAAGTACGCCAAGCTATCTGAGGGCCAGACCTTCGTGAACCCCCTCACCATCACCGAGGTGAGAGGCAACCTGTGTGTGTGTGTGTGTGTGTGTGTGTGTTGCACTTGAAATTGTGGCTGATTCCTTTCAATTGTTTTTCCGCTTGCAGCACCTGCACTCGCTGAAGGAAAGGAGGAGGAGCGGCAAAGAGAACTCCATCCATCCGAGTGACGGCCTCCCTCCGAAGAGAAGCCAGCAGCTCCTCAGCTCGTACGGCAGGTCTCTGGGACGCACTCTTCCACCAAAGGTCAACCAGGATTACTTTTTATTTAGAAATAGAAAAGGGCCACTCAGTTTGATTAGATTGAACTTGAATATATCTACTCTTGATATTTAAATACTTTGTAAATGTAATGTTTTCAGGCTTATATGCTCGTATGAAGCAGTTTGATTGAATTTTTCCCAGGCAGTTGTTGAGTCTGGGCAGCTGAAATAGGGGAATTTCATTTTATGCAAGTCCCCACACACCGACCCACCCAAACAACTTTATCGCTTTCTGTCCGGCTGCCAACACCCATTTGGCAATCGACTTGCTGAGAACGAGGGGCTGTTCTCGTGTCTGCGTGAAGGTTGTACCGCACTGAACAGAGAATCTCTCCTCAGGCTCATCTGCCTCTGTCCCAAAGCTCCAGCTGTGGCAGCGTCATTCCACAAGGCTTCAGCTTTCCCCCCCGGGACCTGAATGGCCGGCGCCTTCCAAAGAGTGAGTCAGAGGACCAGACTGTCAGAATGTGTCCGAATCCAATGGTTCTGGGCACTAGTGACATGCTTTAAATCTCACTGTACTGTATAGAGACGTGGCTGCTGTCAACAATGTCAGGTTGTCCAACTGGATAAATATACATATGTACACGATAGGCGCACACATTCATAGGGTTGAAGTGGGAAAATATTTTGTAAATGTATTTATTTATTTATTGTAAATTTGACATTTGTAAATTTAAATAAGAAGATGTTATGCTATTTCTCTGCGGTCTTGTCATACCTATTTTGAAGGTATTCAGTTTGCAGACATAGTGAGCTCAGCTAATTGTCTACAATATGTGAACGAGAGGCATGAAATCTGTGGAGCTAAACAGACAAAAAAAAGTTTGAATTGAAATTTCTTTTACTAAAAGGGCAGAATTCATAACACATCTTCAAATAAATCAAAACACTTGACACCAAATGGAGTTTTTGATAATTATTTTCACTCTCCAGCGAGCAACAGCCACGCACACTTGAGCGAGGAGCGGCAGAGGAGAAATGAATTCTGCAGCAGGATCATCTCTGAGCCCAACGTCTTCTTGGACTCCTTGTCGTACCCGGACAACGGCCCGGCGTCAGACACCATCAGCGTGGACAGCTCGGACAGCCTGGAGACCAGCTTCTCCGCCTGCTCCCCGGACAACATCTCCAGGTCAGGCCGTGCAGCGAGTCCCTTCCAGGTTTAAAACCCACAGAAAGTGTCCAGAACCGAACGAGAGGGTTGTACTTTTGGGAAAAGGCAGTTTAAATAAATAAATAAAAAGCTAGAACGGGCAATCAGACAGAATTTCCTTTTGCAGCGAGCTGAGGGAGGGATCGTTGAGCGTCTGCTCTGAGATCAGAAACAGCTGTTTCTCACAAACAGCTGTGTAATGAACGAGAAATTGTGTTTGCATGGTCTCTTACTCATTTTAGCCTTTAAAAAAATGAAATAAAAAAAACCTCTGGATTTTTCAACAGCGCTCTCTCAAGTTACATAATGCAGCCGATGACATGAATGTTTCCACCGTATCAGAGACATCTGGTTTACAAACTGTCCATTTCCTTCCAGTGCCAGTATGTCCAACATGGCAAAGATCGAGGAGATGGAGTGCCTCCTCCGAGAGGCCCAGGCCGAGAAGCACAGGCTGCTGGAGCACCGCGTACGTTTCGCTCCAAAACGTCTTGCGCTTATTCCTTTTTTTCTTATTGCTATTCATGTTATTTAGGTGCAGGGCATCCAGCAGATTCAGGTACATAATGAGGATGGGGTAAAATTAAATTCATTTCCCCCCAGAATGCATTGCAAATCTATTGCTGCTGCAGCCAAACATGTATAGCTAACTTATACATTTGTGTTGCTTCAGTTTGGTGTTGTTCTGTTGGACTGTGGTCCTACAAAAAAAGTCTTTGTTAGCCGACGTCTCGGTTCATGATGATGAGCCAGTTACATTAATGATACATTTGTATTATTGATTTAACCATTCGTTTTCTGTGTTTTTGAATTTTTCAACGTAATCTTTCAACCACATGTGGCCCCAGTAGCACATGGAAGGAATCTTATGGTGCAAAGTATTGCCATCCTCCTGCATTGAGAGTCAGTGAAGGACATCATGTCTAAACTGCTGGGGTTTACCAATGATTGGTTCTTGGAGGGGATTCCCAAATCGTAGTAGAGTAGAGTGGAGTGCCAGGTTCCAAGGTCCAAGCACCAAGAGGATCAAGGGTCACAGTGAGAAACAAGAATGAGCCTGCACTCAGTGTGCTCTGTGTGGCCTGTGCAGGAGCGGGAGATGGAGATACGCAGGCAGGCCCTGGAGGAGGAGAGGAGGAGGAGGGAGGAGCTGGAGAAACGACTGCAGGAGGAGACGAGCCGCAGGCAGAAGCTGGTGGAGCGGGAGGTGAAACTCAGGGAGAAGCAGAGATCGCAGGTATTCTGATTGTTTTTACTGCCGTTAGTGCCTCAAGTTTAAGGAGTTTTGTGGCATGTGAGTGTTTTGATTCTTCTTTTGCTTTGCCACAGTCCCGGATGCTGAGCCGCTACCTCCCAGTGAGGAAGGACGACTTTGACCTTCACGGCTACATAGAGGCAGCTGGTCACAACCCAGGCGCCTGCTTCCATCTGGCCATCACCGATAAAACCTGCCGGGGCTTTCTTGTCAAGATGGGTGGGAAGATCAAGACCTGGAAGAAACGCTGGTTCGTCTTTGACCAGAATCGCAGAACACTCACCTACTACGCAGGTGGGTCACGGCCGTTGCCAGTATTGTCAGCGCTGCCCACAACAGGCTGAGTTTCGGTCAGTAAACAACTCCGCTCACGTTATCTGTCGCAGACAAACACGAGACCAAGATGAAAGGAGTCATTTACTTCCAGGCCATCGAGGAGGTCTACTACGACCACCTGAAGAATGCGCACAAAGTGAGTCGGCTCGTGTGTGCGCGTGGGTGCAATTTTTCAGTGTGTGCCACCGTAAACACACCCTGGATATCGTGCACATCTGTTTATCACTGAGTTCCTTCCTCCATCGCTGTGTCTCCATCTCATCCGTCTCCTTTGCTTTCTCTTTTTCTCCCCCTCCCTCTTGATTTCTCAAACGGCCAAAGAGCCCCAACCCGTCGCTGACCTTCAGTGTGAAGACCCACGATCGAGTGTACTACATGGTGGCGCCGTCGCCGGAGGCCATGCGTATCTGGATGGATGTGGTGGTGACGGGCGCTGAGGGACACATGCATTTCATGGTTTAAGTGACTCTGTCCGTCCGAGGGACGAGTCACGACACGGCTTCTGTTTACACCTCTAGAGGCATTTGTAGCCAACAAGCAGGGCCCCAAAAAAGCATTATAATGTAGTAGTTACACACAATTAAGCTAATTCTCATTTCTGTATCTGTGCAGGCACCAGTGGTGTCTGAAAAAAGCATTTTCCTCTTTTGTATGAGAATGTATCTGTCTATTATTAAGTATGCCTTAATCTTGGCTTCTCTCTACAACTTGCAAAGAGAGTTTATTGCAGAAAGAGAAGATTATGCACTTTTATTTTATTTTTTTTGCATTAATGTTTGTTTTTTTTTATATATATAAAAGTTAACACTCGGTAAACTCATCTGCCGAAATCCTAAATTCAGGGTTGTGAGCCTGCCGTGTGGCTCTAGCGCCCTCTATCGACAAGCTACAGACCTGATATGACGATGGCCATGTTGATGTTGTGCCGCAGTCGTGCCCTGCGTCACTCACGTTCCTCATTGGTTCAGTATTGTTTTGTCACCAGCAGAGGTCCTCAGTGCCGGGTTTTTGTATTGGAATGACGTAATGCCTCAGCAGGCCCACACTCTGCTTCATAAACAGAGTGGAACGTCAGTGACCCATGTTTTCCAAATGTTTATATTAAAAAAAGAATAAAGTGCATCTATATGCATATGTTTATTAAACTCAACATTTGCCTGTTAAGAGCGAATTTTAAATTGACATTATGTCATTTAGTTTTAATTGTTGGAATAATAGATGACTCACACAGTGTTTTTATATCAACTGAATGAGTCAGCTGACAGTATTTGATGATGAAGGATGGCGATGACCTCCAATGTCGCTGCTTGACAGACTGCAGAAGAGGCTGCAGAAGAGGCTGCAGAGCGGCGCAGATGGGTTGCTGCATTAGCTGATGCTTATTGTTATCTGCCATGCTGACATCTCAGCCCACAACTCGAGCATGAATGTGTCACACGCCAAGACCAAAGCTTCTGAGTGTTTATACATATATTTTTAAAATACTATTTTGTATCGACAATGCTAATTTTAGTCAATTATGTTGTTTTCTATAATGGACATTGAAAAACAAATATGAATAAATTGTTTTTTGTAAAAAAAAAAAAAAAAAAAAAATCTCATTTCTCTGGATACTGTATGTTAAATGCCTTTTTTTTCCAGTGGTTTTTGCAAGTGCACCACAGTTCAGAATCAGCTTCACAGGAAATACAAGATTTTTGAAAGTAGATGCAATTTATAAATAATTTTAAAATCTAATCTTTTAATTTACCTATGATAATATCTCATTTGAACACACGTAGCAATATTTGTAAAGTTGGCAGTTCGTAAAGTTCAGGTCACTGCAAGTGTTTAAAACTACATGTCTATAATCACCTCAGGAACCAAATGTTGCTCTGTCTCAGCTCTTTGAGAACTGTCTAGTAAGTGTTTGCTAGACTCAATAGTGCACACGCATACACACACACACACACACACACACAGTGAGTGCACTCATTAAGGCACTAGTGTTTTTAAACCCCTCCTACTTCCCATGCTGGCGGCCACTCATTGGATGACCTACTGGGGGGTTGGCATAGAAACACATAATGAAGCATGTTAAATTAGGTTCTAAAGAGACGCACAGTCTCTCCAGAGGCTGTAAGAGACAAACACATACACATCATAGAAAGCCTGGGGGCCCCCCCACTGCATTATGGGCAACACGTGTGGCAGGGAAGTAACCACTGGGGTGCACTGAGGCATCTCATGTAACAAGGTTGAAAAGTTTTTCCCAAGATGTTGTGTGGTTTGCGCCCAACTCGAGGCTGTTGTTGCCACCGCTGACTGTGTAGCCATGAAAACCACATCACCGGGAAAAATCATGTGAATAATTGTTGACAATAGGCAGCATTCACACAAGGTACATGTCTTCATTTCGTGGCTTATCACGCTTGTGTCACAATGCGACTCCTCATAACTGGCAGGATCTCTGCTCCGAGGGGACCCGCTGTGAATCTCCATGAGTTGCTCATGTCTGGATCCCTGATCGCAGGTCGACACCTCAGGCGGGAGCTGTTCTTTTTCCCATGGAGCTAATTTTACCCCTGTGCAGCTTGTGTCGCCACCTGATGCTCTAAAACCCTTGTGTTTTATTCCAGGCAATGCGCCTCTCTTCTTCAGCCCGCAGTCACAGAGTTATAACAGAGGTCTGTTTGTGTCACCTCCAAACACGCGTTCCTAAAGAAAGGATAAAGACAACCTTTGTCCCTTTCTCCTCATCCAGACTTTAATTGCCCCGTGACTCTGATAAAGTCCCCATCCCTAACCTTTCTACTTCAAACAGAGCTTACAGCTTCCGCTCTGTAGTTTCTCATTTTCTCTTGGATGTTCTGGATTTGCACATCATCCGTTTCTCCTCATGCAGCTAACAGCATTCTGTCCCTGTCTGAATCAAACGGCCTTCCCTGTGCGAGCAGGCGTTGATTCAGCCGATGCATCCGGCGCATTTCACACTAAGAATAGCAATGACACACATTCCCAGAGCCTTTTCTCTGATAATGAGGTATGCATGATAAGCATTTCCCTTGTGGCTGATTGGCCAGGCACTGCTGACACGCATGCTCCCTATTCAGGTCACTGAGCTTTTGAGTGTAAATGTTACGTTATGGGGTCACACAGGCTAGGCTGATGGTGATCCGCTGTGAATAGTAAGAAATAAGAATATTAAAAAATGTATTTTTAAAATGTTCTTCTTTTCCTTTCATATATTTATTTATTTACTTATATTTTGTGTATATATATATATAAATATGGGGCAAGGTTTAGTATATGCTAACAGACACATGGAACATTGAAAACAGGATATAACTCAAAAATTGCCATCTCATAATATTAGATAGTCTTCATTTTTGTTTTTTTTATTGATTAAATAGGAAACAGAACAACACAGAGGAGACTATACACAGATATCTCTCTCTCTCGTCTGAGTATAAGTGGCTATAAGGGTAAAGATGTGCCAGTTCACCAGCCGGAGATCTCATCTCACCAACCACGTGTGCCATTCACAATGGCTGTCGTCCATTTAAAACAAAGGAGTTGTTTCCACGTTTTCCCTCAAAAACCTTTCTCTTCCAGAGCTCACAGTGAGATCAGACTGTGTTACGCTATTTGCAGGCAAACACTGTACAAATTCAACATCTTGTTTTCAAAACAACGAAAAGGAGAAAAATTACATTAATGGCACATTTTCTGCTACATACATCCAGAGATGTGTGGAATGTAATTTTGCTTGCTCCTGAAGAACCTTTTCTGGGCCCAAACAAAGAGCTAAAGGGATTTATCAAAGAGAGCTGCTGTGGGTGGAGGGAAAAAAGGAAAAACAGTAAATATTTGACAGTTCCTCCAAAAAACGCAGGGGTAACAAAAGTTTGAAGTCATGTAGAAAAAGGCTGAACAAATTTTGAGAGTCTGCAAGGAAAAGCACCCTTGAAAAGGCACTCGCCCGTGTTGACTTTGCGACCATGTCCTCAAAAGACCTTTAAATCCTGCATATCCACGGTTACCGATGCTGCTGCTGTGTGCTCAGGTGTGTTCCCGAACCTTTCCTGAGTGCGTGTCCACTTGTCTTAGCACCGAACAGCCAGGCTTGATCCTCTGGCTCCCTGTGGTGGTGGTTTTTGTGCTTGAGTGCTCTCAGACCCTAATATTGTTGCTTGCAGGGTGTGGTAAAGACTTGAAGTACAGAAACGGAATCAAGAAAAAGAGCGGCCTTGAAGTTACACCAGGTCGTAGCCACAACTGCGACCCGCTAGCTGCTTCAGTAAACTTATTTTCTCATCTGGTAGCTGACACCGGCTGCTGCAGGTTTGGTCGCCCTGCGGACGGGAACTTTGGAGACGGGGATCTTGGTGCGAGGAGGTTCTTTAGCGTGAGGGAATTGGCAGGCGAGGTGACTCTGCGCACTGTGTTTCACTGGGATCCTGGAGTCACGTGCAACACTGGCAGCCACTTTTGGTTGATGCGGCAGTTGACTCTCCTCCTGGGTCCGTCTAGGAGTGGGCACGCTTGGCCCACCATCTGTGATGTTTTCTTTGCTCCCTGCGTAATTCGAGTTGAAGCCGGGCGTCTGTTCCTCTCTTTCAGGAGTGGGCGGGTCCTTTCTTAGATCGTCGTGAGTGCTTTCTCGTACTGGTAATTTGCTCGTTCTGCCTCCCCCGACAACGGGTATTTTGCTCAGTCCTGTTGTCTTTGTCTGAGGTGGTGTCCTTTTCTCTTTTGTGGGGACCTGGCTGCAAATCTGGGAATCACTGGGGTCTTCCGGTTTGGGGTGTAGCGGCAACTTCCCATCCACTGTTGTCTGCCCGCTCTCTCTCATCTTTGCAGAGGCTGGTGCCTCACTTGGGCAAGTGGCAGGAGGAGAAGAAACAAGAGCAGGGGCAGGGGTTGATGCAAGAGGGGCTTTAGATTGAGAAACTGAGATCAGACCTGGACTAGGAGAGTCTTTGGATACAGATACTGTGCTGAATACTGGGGCGGGGAGGTCCTTAGGTACAGAAATTGGAATGACTGCAGTAGCAGGAGGATCTTTAGATGATATATGAGCAGAGACAGGAGGGTCTTTTGATAGAATTTGAATAGGGACAGGTGGATCTTTCAATGAGATCGGGGCTGGGGCAGGAGCATCTTTCGACATCATTTTAGCTGGAGGAGGAGGATCTTTAGAAAGAATATGACCAAGGATGGGGGGCTCTTTAGCTGAGATCTGAGCAGGAACAGGAGGATCTTTACTTACAATCTGAGCAGGAACAGGAGGATCTTTACTTACAATCTGAGAAGGGACAGGAGGATCTTTAGTTACAATCTGAGAAGGGACAGGAGGATCTTTACTTACAATCTGAGCAGGAACAGGAGGATCTTTAGTTACAATCTGAGAAGGGACAGGAGGATCTTTAGTTACAATCTGAGAAGGGACAGGAGGATCTTTAGCTACAATCTGAGAAGGGACAGGAGAGTCTAGCCACACGATCTTTAGATTGAATTTGAACAGGGACTGGAAGATCTTTAGTTAGAATTTTAGCCAGAGGAGGAGGATCTTTAGATTGAAATTGAGCAGGGACGGGAGGATCTTTAGTTAGAACTTGAACATTGACTGGAGGATCTTTATTTACAATCTGAGCAGGGACGGGAGGATCTTTAGTTAGAATTTTAACTGAAGGTGGATCTTTAGATTGAATTTGAGCAGGGACGGGAGGATCTTTAGTTAGAATTTTAACTGAAGGTGGATATTTAGATTGAATTGAAGCAGGGACGGGAGGATCTTTAGCTGCAATCTGAGAAGGAACAGGAAGATCTTTAGTTAGAATTTGACCTGTGACGGGAGGGCTTTTTGATGAGATCTGAGCAGGGACGGGAGGCTCTTTAGTCAGTATTTGAGCAGGGACAGGAGGATCCTTAGGTTGAATTTGAACAGGGACAGGAGGATCTTTTAGAGCCGGAACTGGTAGCTGTGTCAGAGCAGGTTTAGCTTGTGAAGTCTGAGCTAGAGCAGAAGTAACGGAGAATGCTGCTTTAGACAGAACAACATTAGTGGTTGTGGCTGGCGTCGTCGTGGAAGCAGACATCATGTTATCTCCCGCCAGCAGGCCGCCTGTGTTAATGTCTTTAGGAGGCATTTTACCCATGGAAGCTGAATAAGAGGGTGGAGCAGAAGCAGGAGGGGGCTCCGTTTTAGTTGTAGCTGTGATGGTTGAGGACGGACAAAAGTTTGGAAGAGTCACGGTGTCGGGAGTCGAGGTCTTGCTGAAGTCTGGTAGTGTTGAGGTGGACAGCGGCTTGGATATCGATGCAGACACCGAGGTTAAAGACGAGGAGGGTGCAGTGGTTGCCTTGGAGGGAATGACAGGTGCAGGAGTGGGGGGTTTCACGCTAACAGTGCCTGGCTGTGGCACTGGGGCTTTAAACTCTCTTGCAGTGAAACTTGTGAAAGGTTTGTAGGATGCAGAAGTTTGTGTGCTCAGACTGCTGCCTGAATCCAATTTAGCAGGTGGAGGCTGAGTAAAAGCAACAGAGGTAGGAGGGCTGTGGCTAACTGCTGGGGTTTTAGCTGGTGCGGTGGGCGGAGTAGCTACCGGGATCGGTTTGATGACAGAAGATACGATTTGCGGGGGGGTTGCAACCCCTGAAGCCAATACGCTAACTGCGGAGGTAGGAGGCGAGCTAATTGAGCTGTGTGTAGGAGCTGTGGTAGTAGTAGCAGAGGCGGAAAAAGCTGTGGATTTGTTTGTCGGGAGGGGGGAAGACTTTGTTGTCAATGGCAGGCCTGCTAGTGTCAGGGGTTTTCCCGCCGTGGGGGCAGGAGCTGCTGCAGCCGCGCTGCTCGAAGAGCCCGAGGATGGAGGAGAGACGGAGCTCCACTTGTCCGACTGACTCAAAGTGACAGATTTAGGTGAAGCTGTGATGGCGCTGCTCGGTTTGCTGATAGCAGAGGAGGCAGAAGTGGTCGGGGGTGTGAAAGATTTTAGCGGGGCTGTTGTGGTGGCGGCAACAGGGGAGGTTTTTGTCAAAGCGACACCACTACTGCTGATGCTGCTGCTGCTCCACGGAACTTTCGGGGGCGAGGAGGCCGAGGGCTTCTTGAAAGGAGACGTGGCACCGACGGGGCTGCTGGCTCTGCCCCACTCTGCCTCCACATCTGCCATGATGTCTCCCCCCGCGATGGAGTCAAAGGTCAGGAGGGAGGAAATGTCTGCCAGCAGGCAGCTCAGGCTGTTGTCGCCGGGCGGCAGCGGCGGTGCCGATGTGGGCAGTGGTGGCGCATGCTCTTTGGTTTTACTCACGTCGCCAGCCGTCGCCTTGGGGGAAGCAGAGTCCGAGGGCGTCGTGGCGGCGCTGCCCTGCACCGGCGAGTTGCTGAGGGCCTCTCTGCTCTCCGTCGTCGGGCTCTGGTCCAGGGAGCGCGGCTGGGACTTGGGGGTGAGCGTCAGGTCCTCTTTGATGATCTCCACGCTGTTTGCGCGGGACGACATGAGGAGCGGGCTCGGGGGGGCTTCCTCTTTGTCCTCCTTGTCCTTGGATTTCAACTTCACATTGCCGAAGAGGCCCTTCAGCCCGCGCCGCTGCCGGGCCACCGGCTGGGACACGGTGTTGACCCGCCGGCTCCCTGTCCCTCTGCGGCCGCCCCTCAGCAGGGACAGGAAGCTGAGGGACTTGGCCGAGCAGGCTGAGGAGATGGAGGGGCGACCCTCGGCCAGGGCTCTCACAGCGTCCTCGCCCAGGGTTTCCTCGTCCGCCTGCTCCATCTCCCCGCGGTCCGCCTCCTGCGCCCTCTCCCTGTCTGCCTCCTGCTCGCCATCAGGTGCGTCGGTCTCGGCAGACACATCTGGCGCTTTGCCCCGGTTAATGGGAGACTTGTTGTTGCCGCCATCGCCTTTGCTCCGAATAGAGAAGATGTTACCTGGCTTCCGCTTGCCAAACAGCTTAAATCCCTTCCTGATTTTTCCGCTCGGCTGGTTCTCACTAGGTGGCGGGGGATCCGCGTTCTCCGTTTGTACATCCATCTTGTCTCTGTGTCTCCTGCCGACACTGCCGCCTCCCGTTACTTGCCGCTGTGATTATTCCCCAGCCAGCGGTGAGGGCATTTGTATCCAACCTTTATCTGCAGCCTGGATTTAACTCGGCCAGTCGCGCTCGCGTCTCTTTCTTTATGTCTGCATCCGATGTCTGTATCCCTCCCTCGCTCTGCCTTTCTCATCCAGCCCTTTCTCCTCTATTTCTCCCTCGGAAGCCCCTCCCCTTGCCTCAGTCTTTTTTTTCCCCTCTCTCCCTGGCCGTTCTCCCCGGTTGCCATGGCAACTGGGGGGTCTAAGCAGCTTTCGTCAGCAGTGCAGGGCCAGGGGCTGTCATCTACCCACCCATAGCACAGCCCTCCTTTCCTCTCCTGTCTGATGACTCTGTTTACATAAAGAGTGAAGACAAACATTCTATTATTGGGGGAAATTTTGAATTCCAAATGATCTGGCATTACATAAAAGCCTTAGCCAGATTAATGCGGGATACTGATGCGGGTGTATGAGTAATCTTTTAATGGAAAAGATTTGCTTGTATTTTAAGTAATCTCATTTTATTCACAGCTTTGGTGACACAGAAACATATGCCATGTCTGATCAGAATTTAAAGAGCAGTACTTCCGGTAAGAAATTTAATTACCTACATATCGTACTACTAAAAATGGCAAATATTCCCCACAATAATTACTCTGATAAAATAAAAACAAAATGTAATGTGATGTGTTAATGCAATGTGTTCAATCTCAGTTTAGTTTTAAGTTCCAAACACACTCAACATCTGTGAAACAGTCCTGCCACTAAGACCGATTGCATAATCAGAGGCCAATGGATTTCATTTAAGTTCCACAGCACAACAACACCAGCTGACTCATGTGACTTAACATTGTGGGGAGTCCAACACAACCCATCTAAATGCATAAAAAGCTGATTATCTCAGAGGTTAATGAGGAATTATTTCTCAAACTCATCAATAAGCTGATAATAAATCAATTTTCATTAACTCAATATCATGGTTGCAGCTTATGCGAATACTAAAACTGACGGTCTATTTTGATTTAATTTTGTAACATGTGTGACTTGTCATGCTTTTTGCTGCCAGGTTTTTTTGTTTTGTTTTGTTTTTTGTTTTTTGTTTTTTGGGGAGGTACCTTTGTGATAGACCAAACACGGCCTCTTGTGGTTGTACAGGGAACAACAACGTGGCACAGTTTGGGCACGAAACTGTTCTAAAAAAAAAGAAAAAGAAAAAAAGGTCTGCATCCCAAAATAAAGCTGCTGTCTCATCCGCATGGTCCTTTGTCCCAAAAGAGTCAGAGAAATGGGTCACCTCTCTCCAAACAAACCCTGTTGTTCAAAACTTTTGAAGATTTAAAGATACAATCACGCTGGCATGGAGTCTGAGCATGCTTGAACATGCTTGAAAAATAAAGATTTCAGTCAATTTGAGTGGCCACACATGTACAAGCTTGTGCATGAATCTTAGTTTTAGCCTCATAAACATCATTAAAAATAGCATTGGTAGCATTGTAATATATATCGATTACATGAGCATTATTTATTCATGAACTCTTCTTCAGATCGTCTATTTATTCCACTACTTATCTGGACTGATAAGTCATTTAAACAGTGTTTATCTGAGAGCAGCTCTACTTTCGTGCTGTGGTTCCTTGCTGGCAGGTCAAACGGACACCTACAGCTGATTAGCTCTCCATATGGGCCATGACTGGCGTACTGATCCAGATAATCTTTGCTGAGGGATTAGAGCAATGTCCAGGAGGAGAAGGACATCACACGCTGCCGCTATTCTGACGATGAAGCCGATGTAGTCGTTCAGGTAATGTCTGCTTTACTTTTTGGCGGTCATTTCACGACACATACTCTCAGGGTATTTCCAGATCGATGCTTGTAGATGGTCGGATAGCGTGTGCCAAAATGTAGGACACTGTCAACACCTGAGCCCTTGGATGGGGGAGGTGTGTATCTACTGCAGAGTTGCTAGATGAATGTCTAATATGCAGTTATGTAGTAACTTATGAAATACACCTTTATCTATGGCCAAAGTTTGCTGGTTAAATGTCTAATAATGCCATCAGACACTGACTTTGATCAGACACATCAGTCATAATCAATATGGAATTCTTATGTAAAGATTTTAAGCATTCTCATGTCTAACGTGGGCAACTTGTATACTTTCATAGTCATAATTTGCTATATTGTGAAACATTGAGCGTGTAGGTAAACACAATTGTTTCCTTTTTGAGCGAATGATGCCAATTCTTCCTCCTCGACAGCACACACCAGAGCAGCTGAGTGCGATGCCTTGTGCAAAGAGCCTGACCCAATGGACTCTGTCAGACATACTGGGCCAGCGGAGGTTGCTGGGGTTCGGGGCTCTGCTGGCATGGCTGGTCCTCTTCCATCTCCTCGTCAACGTCTGGCTCTTGTGCATCTTCACCAGCCTCTTGGTGGTTCTCGGGGGCTGGCTGGGCTCCCGCGCCTTGCTGGACGCAAACAGCCTCCTTCACCTGGAACACTTCTTGCCTCTCGGCAAAGTCAACCCCCCTCTAAACTCACCTGAGCACGAGTGGAGGCTCAACCACGAGATCCACAGCGCCGTCCACAAAGCCGTGCGCGACTTTGTGTCCTCCTGGTACCGCACCCTGCTGCCAGGCGTGGAGGGCGAGTTTGAACGGGCCGTGTGCGACTCCATGCTGGACTCGGTGATGGAGCTGAAGGAGCGTGCGCAGCGTGTGGACATCAAAGCCCTGGTCCAGCGGCTGCTGGAGCTCTATGGCTGCCACCTGCAGAGCTACATGACGGCAAGACACATCCAGTCAACGCAAAAGGAGACAATCAGCCTGTGGAAGCTCTACAGTGAAGTAGACACCCCTCACGCTGCTGTCAGCAGTGCGACCAGGGAGCTAAACTACTCCAGAGGTCTTGTCAACCTGGTTTTACGCGTGCTGGTTCCATACCCACAGATGGAAACCAGGACCGGAGGTTATATGGTGACGGAGCTCATCACCTGTAATGTCCTGTTGCCGCTCATCGGCAGGGTGTCCGACCCTGACTGGCTGAACCAGACCGTCGTCGACGTTATCACCAGGTCCAAGGAACCACGAGAGCTCGGTGTGGATGAGCTCCCGGCAGCCGCACTCTACGCATGTCAGATCCAGCAGGAGTCTTGGGCCACGTGCCAGTCGCTCTCTTCGTCCGACCAAGATGGCCTCAACAGCAAGAGCAGCACCGACGCAGATGACGCGCTGAGCCAAGGTTCGCTGTGCGAGAGGGATTCCTCGCAGAGCAGCGTGGCCAGCCTGCTGTCTGCCGGGAAAGCCGAGGACTGCCGCGCAGGTTTGCTCACACCGTGCAAAGTGAACTGCTGCTCACTCGCACCTGGCCATCTCTCATTCTCATCGGAGTCGCAAATGGTTTCGGTGGAATCCCTGATAAACTCGGACTCGGATGACAACCTGACGAGGAGATTTTGCGACTGCGGTCACCCGAAAAACTTGTGCAGCATGATCACAGCAAGTGACAAGGAGGCCTTTGGATGCTTTGGTCCTCTGAAAAATCTTGGGCCAAGGGCTGTGGCCCCGGAGGACTTCCTCTGGCCGGCAGGTATAGGGCAGGAGAAACCTGCGAGCCCTCCGAAAACACTTCTGAGACTTAGTCCCTGCAACTTTGACACAGCCAGCGACCATGTTGCAGCTGGCACAATTCAAAATGTGCAAATTTCTGGTACCATCACGGCGATGGAGCAACGTGCCTCGGGCATACACCCCTACATTCTCTACACTGTAAAGGTAATGTCTGCTCCTGCTTCATGACGTGTCTGATTAATGTGCAACAGAACAAACACGCCATCCCTCCACTCTCTGTTTCACAGTTTGAGACAGTAGACGAAGCAGAAAACAGCGGCACTCTGCAAACGGCGTCCTGTCACACTGTCAACCGCAGGTACAGCGAGTTCCTCAACTTGCAAACGCGCCTGGAGGACAATCCTGAAGTCAAAAGAGTGATAAAGAGTAAGGATGCTCGCTTTCCTAAAACTGAGCAAACGGATGATGCAACGGCAAAACTTGCATGAGAAACAAACGTACTGTTTTGAATTTTAGACGTGAAAGGGCCAAAGAAAATGTTCCCTGACCTCCCATTTGGCAACGCGGACGGTGACAAAGTCGAAGCCCGCAAAGGCCAACTGGATTCATTCCTTAAAGTAGGTAATGCATTCTTTCCACGAGTAATTTATTTCGTTCTGCTGTTTGATTGGGGGAAATTTGCTTTAGCAACTGAGCAGCATCCCGGAGACCTCCAGCAGCGAGGACATGCAGGAGTTCCTGGCACTCAACTCTGATGCGTGCACATATTTTGGCAGGAAGCCTTGTGGCAAGTCACGGATCGATAAGGTGGGAGAGAACACAGTGCTCATAGGGCCAAGGCTAATGGGGGCATTGCAATAAAACCCTGTCTTTGTGTTGATATCTCTTCAAGATGGTGGAAAATGCTTTGGACACGCTGAAGAC
Source organism: Thamnaconus septentrionalis (assembly GCA_009823395.1). NCBI lineage: Eukaryota > Metazoa > Chordata > Actinopteri > Tetraodontiformes > Monacanthidae > Thamnaconus > Thamnaconus septentrionalis. Next base: position 23,940,992 of record CM020504.1, on the reverse strand, counting down.
AGCCTTTCCTAATCCCGAGCACCTCAGTCCCATGGAGGAGTATGAGGCTGATGGAAGAGCCATGGACAGCAGGAAGTACAGGTGACAGCTTCGGATGAGGCAGCAAATGAATCTCTTTGCACTAATTTTCTGCTCTTTGGCATCATATGGTGTGTCCGCGTCTCATCTCACCAGGAGGCTGATGTTCCCCAGCAAACTCGCCCCATCCCTCAATATTCCTGACCTGCATCCCAAGGTGACATACTGCTTCAGTGAGGGCAGCGCCGTAAGTTAACATCTTGCATTCGACCGTCCTGTCGCCTGCAAACGTGTCCAAGAGACAGTTAACCCATCTGCTTCTCCAAATGTGGGTTTTAGGTCCTCAATGGCATGACACTGTCTGGTCTGGAGCACTTTGTGAGGAAGCAGGAAAGATTTCTGTGCGAGCCGAACGGCAAAGAGGCAGCTAAGATGAGCTGTGTGCAGACGGCTGCAGAGAGGAGGACGTCAGGGAAGACACACGGGACCGGTGTGAGTGAGACATGTCTGCATTGACTCTTACAAAACTCAGCTTATGTACCTGGTTACTCCTGCTTGCTGTTATGATATATTATTACGTCATTATCATGGTGTCGCCTCTTGAGAGCAGCATCACTTTACTGTTTCTATTCTACAATTTTACTGTTTTCTATGTATTATATTGCAAAATATGTATGTACAAATTTTCAGCTGTTGCCGGTGGAGTTGTTTTCAGACACAATCCTCTCTTTTCCCATTTAAAAGCATCACCTTTGACCAGGTGCAATAGATTGCATTATGTGTCCCAATTGCCCAGGTGAAATCAGTTCATGCATAACATTTGTTTGGTGCATTTAAAGACGTTAGATATATTTTTTGTCTCCATTTTTTGATCTGTATTGGATGACTCATCAAACAAATCCAAGAACCAACGTAAAAATTTTCAGTGACTTTATAATCTATTTATTATCACGTCTTGTGATAAATTAGGGCAATTGTGCACTAACGGAGCCTCACCACTTGAGGGCAGCACAGCCTTTTGAGTCCAAGACTTTCAATAGGCCTGGGTATTATGTGTTTTCAGCTGACATTGTGTTTGCTGCAGACACCGCTCTGGCAGACGTCGCCCTGAACATCTTGTGTTTGCTGATGAAGGACCAGTGGAGCTGGCTGTGCACAGAGAACATCCAGAAAACCATCAGACTCCTCTTTGGTACCTTCATTGAGAGGTAGGAGTTGAATGGAGTCCCTGCACACTGACACTGGGAAAAGAAACAGCAGCTGATCCCTGACTGGAATAATTCTGTCTCAGATGGCTGGAGGTGGGAGTTGCCCACCTCACCAGCGCCCCCTGCTGGGTGATTTATCTTCAAGTGCTGCAGGAGGCTGTGTGGCCTGGCGGAACACTGCCTGCCCAACCCCGGGCAGAGCGCAGTGCATCGGAGAGAGAGGAGACCAAGAAGCAGTGTCTGAACTGTCTGATGAAGCTGATTCCAGGTAGGTGGCACCTCAGTCGGATAACAGAGTTTGGAAAGTTGGAAAATGAAATTTATTGTTATAACAAATATGAATATGCATATATGCATATGTCTGTGCAGAGCTCATCACTGACCTGTTGGGAAGCGAGAAATACAGACTGAGCTTGGAGATGATGCTGGAGTCGTTACAGGACCATCAGATAAACAAGTGAGTCAAGATCAGATTCAGAGGCAAGAAAAGTATGGAGGACATTTCATTCTAAAAACAGGTCATACATCAACATCATACCTGATAATACAAAAAATAAAAATAGATTTAGAAATAAAAACCTGATTGCAAAAGTTTCTTTGTTGTATACCAGTGCCGTGCCGTGTCAGCCTTTATCAGTAGAACAGTTAATGACAAGAACTAATATTGCAATATTAACCTAGTCCAAAAGCATAGTGTACACAGCTGCTCTATTAAAGGTAAACTATTCTACATGCACCTGTATCCTTGTTTATTGCTCGACAAACAAAGCTTTGTTTATCATTTCTACGATCACGTGCAGGCATCTGATCTTCTGCATCTGTGACCTGCTGCTGGAGTTCCTGATCCCCGAGTCGTGTGACGAGGCCTTCCAGAGCTCCCTGCTGCAGAGCCTGGCCGAAGATGCAGAGAGGGAGCCGCGCCGCCGAAGATCAGCCCGCTACTCTGCTGCTTCACAGTCAGAGGCAGCAGCTGACCTGTACACAAGATGTAGACTATAGTAAACAGGGTACAGTGTACAGTGCACTATAATACACTGCAGCAATCAGGGAAACCAGTCAGCAAATTTCAACTTTTAATGTCGAGCGAGCAGTTTATAATTACTGAGGAACACCTGCTGCTCCGTGCACCTGTGTTGCTTCATTTTGAACTAATGATGCATTAATAAATGGGGAATAAGGGAACAATAGATATAACCTGATAGTTCTATTTGTTCCTCCGTTTTATATACAAGGCATTGAATATAATGTTTAAAGAGCATGATCATTTTAAATTTTTATGTAAAATTATAATTATAATTATTTTTATGTTTTTTTTAAATAAATAACTTAATAAACTCAAAATTATACTCAATTTGTTTTATTTTACTGCAAGCTGGTATTTTTATTGTGATGATTCAGTGTTTTTGGACACTTGCACATTGTGTAGTTGCCATGGTGGAGTTTGGGAGTAAAGAAAAGCTCTTATTTTAAATGGGTTTATTAATGGACCTTCAAAATGTGAAGCATTACATCTTGAAGGTCTGACGTCTTTGAAGTCTTCTGCACGGAGAGTTCAAACACAACGCTTGGCTTGTCTCTTTAAAATGCAGTTTGTGGTGTGAAGAGAGAGCCGGCAGCGTTGTGAGCTTTTGGGACGTACCTGAAAACACAAGACAAGGAAAACAATGGTGAGGCACGTGTTCTCCAGTCTGACTCTGCTGACGCTGTTTTCAAGTTTCAGAGGGATTTCGTGAATATGACCTGAGGACCATTAAGCCCGACTCACTTCCTTTCTCATGACATCATGGGCTGATACTGGCAGGCTCCGTCCTCCTGTGTCATGCTTTGAGATTTCACTGGCAGCCAGAGGAGACTAAACACTCACGCCGCATTGACGGTGGCCCCATACGTCTCAGGCTCAAAGCAGCTGCGCAATCAACCCTCAAACCCCCACCAATGAAAATAAATAAATAAATAAAAAAAAAAAAATCTCCCGATGGGAGAAACAGCGTTGAAGTTTCACAATTGACGTCTGACTGTCATGTGAGCTCCACTGACCCTGGAACCAGCGTGTCAGAACCAAACACTTTAACTGTGTCAGAGAAATACAAACATAATTAAAGTTGCTGTTCACTCGAGGCATCGGAGCGCCGTGACATTAGAAAGACTGGATGTGGAAACATGGTAGTAAGAGGCCAGGCTCAGCTCTTTATGCCCCCCTCAGGTCATATTAATAACGCTGGGAATTCCCTGACTTCTCCTCTAGTGCCATTATGGGGCCAAAATAATAATTTGCCCATCGTAGCTCATAACTAAACAGCTGCGAAACAAATGGAACTTAGCTGTGCTTACTGGTTAATACCATTAGCAAATGTTGGCATGCGAGGCAGGAAGCACGGTGGGGTGGTGGTTGGCCACGGAGCCTTTCTTGGACTTGATACTGCTGGGTTTTCATCCCTGTGCAGCGCTGATAGTTGTTTATTGATACATTTTTCATATTTAATGGGATATTAATTATTTGTTTTCAACATCCCAGGTGTGTTATATTCACAGGGGCCAGCAAACTTGCCATGCAATCTCTTAATAAAACAATCAATAATAAAACTTGTTTGTCAAATTATTTCACCTCATCCTGTCACTGTAGGGAACTGATCTGTTGCACCAAGACATCTAGACCGTAACTCCTGATGGCTCCTCAGTGCTCCAGCTGAAAGGAGCCCTGAACACAAACACGTGTGATGTTTGAGACACCGGCCAGAGACGACACTTTGCTCACCGACCACAGCGAGTGCACACTTGGGCCACGTCAGTCCAACAAAAGCAGCCCAGCAGCTGAAGCATTATTAAGAGAGATTTATGGGGGAATTCCGTCCTGCAAAGATGAACATTCATACACACAGTCTTTGCGCACAATCTCACAGATGTAGCCAGTATCAGGTTCACTACTGTGTGTGTGTGTGTGTGTGTATGTGTGAGAGAGAAACTGTTTCAATAGTGTGTGCAGATCACCAGTTGTTTGAGGGTTGTTTTACTTTAGAGTGAAATTCTTAAATGTCTCTATATCTTGAAGAGTTCGCAACAAAAGGTCCAAACTTCAAACTCCAAATTTGCGTTCTTTTGTAGTTTGCCACTATGAGTGTCATCCTCGGCACTCGTGTCCATAACTTCTTCTTCAATCGTCACAATTAGCTGTGACTGAGAAATATGACTCAGTCGTCTGCATAACTGAGGAGGCGACAGTGTCTGGACTGTCTGGGGAGAAGATGCCACTGATCCTTTTCCCCCTTGTCCTGATCCAGCAACAATGCTGCAATCAGACTGTGACACAGAAGGACAACGGTACCTCCTGCCTTCACGTTGCCTGGCCAGTCATTCCAGCCCATGACCTTTGGATGAAGCGTGTCTGGTTTCTTTTAGCAGCAGATGTGCAGTGGGGCCCTTGAGAAACTGCAGCACCCCGCCTCGGTGCCCTACTTCCATCTATTTACAAAGGAAAAACACAATTGAACACATTGTGAGCAAAACAGTGCATTTCAGCGGCAATAAATGTATCCACTCTCATTTTTATCTCCGTCCATCCTTATTAGCTACAGATTACCGATAACCAGAAGGGATGCCTGGGCTACAGTAGGTGCAAAGTCACAGGTTTGATAAGAATTTAGAAGTTGAGCAGGAGGAGGAAGATAACACTTGTGGAGAAATACTGACCTCCTCACCCGGCGTGAGATCAGAGTGAGAGTCAGACCCATCAGTCACATGAGTCCTCTAATGACTCATGACCCATGGACAAGTTCCTGGCGAGTTCGTGGGGTCAGAGTGATGTATTTAGGCTTCTCTCAGTGATTGCTGGTGTTATTACACAATTTACTAGTTGTTCAGCAAAATATACAGTGGACTTGCAGAATTGCAACACCCAAAAAAAAAAAAAAAAATCAATTTGATGGCAGCAGAAATTTCACTGTTATAACGTCGTAGCTTCCAGCAGAAAACACAGGTTTTTCACAGCATGCAATGATGTAGTCAGCCTGAAAAGCTTTTAAGGAAAGAAATATTCATATGATTAAAAATGCAAAAACAAATCCACACTTTTATTACATTCATATTATTTTGTTACTGTGAATTCTTTTTTCACTTTGATGATGTGACCATGCTTGGGTAAAAAAGTTGAAATAGAGGTTCAGTTCAGCATGTTCTAATTCTGCAGTTTCCATGTCATGACAGGGTGGGCCTTGTATATCAAATGGATATCAACATTCTTTAAAATAATTCAAGTTCACTCACTTAACTAACAAATGAAGTGAATAAAGTCATTTTATGGGAGTCATAGCACATCCAACAAGCTGTGTTCAAACCATCTGAGTCACCTTCTAAACACTAGTGGAAACATTTCTTATCTGTTCCCCTACTTCAGGTTTGCGCACATCCTGTGCTGTTTTTTTAAGGATTGATAAATCACAATTCTGAAAGGACTGAATTTCCATGGAGCGGTTTTATGTGTTTTTTAAGTTGCTCCAAAGAGGGAAGTGGACATTCTGAATTGATGTTCTAAGTTCTGGCAAGTTCACTTCAGGTGCAGCGGCTGAACCAGCTGTCATTACCGCTAGGTGAAGGCAACGTATGTGTGTTATTCAAGCTGGAGTTCAAGCGGCTTGCACGTCAGAGCAGCCACGTACGAGGGGCTGCTGGAAGGCAACTGGCCAGCATTTCGCAGAGGGACAGTGGGGATCCAAACTTTCAGCTTTTGACAAGTTGCACAATGCAGCGGGACCTTGTGATGTAGCAAATCTGCCCCAAAATGCCTAAAGGCACATTGTCTCCGAGGTGTTTTTTCTAAGGCAAAATCTCAGTTTGGTAAAATACACCTGATTCAGTTTCAGTGCCCTTTGTAATATCACAAAGGGCCACTTCTAGCACATATATTCATTTGATAAGCCAAGGCAGCCAAATAAGTAAAGTATGACGTTTTCTTATTGCTGTGGAGCTCATTAAGAAGCTATTGTTTGGAGGGGAAAAAAAAATTTTTTTGCAAGAAACAGAACTAATCTTTCTTGTTAACAAACAATCTGATGAACCATAAAGCTCAAGGTGCTTTTCGTTTTTTATGTTTTGAATCTTGAGATGTATTTGAACCATCATGTCAACCATAAATCAGAGATCTTAGAGTAATTATACTGCAACTCTACTTAAAGGAGGGGAAAAGTATCATTGCTACTTACCCACACGATGCGTAATGAGGGGCTGTCATAAGTAGGTTGGTTTGCTGTGCTACCAACATGACATTAAAGCCTGTTTTTGAATTGTCTATGGCGTGTGCAGGCTACTGTGTTCTCCCACAACAGGCCATTGCAAGTTTCTAACATTTCAAAGTACTAACCTTTGATTTACTGCCAAAGGAACAGCCAGGAAGTCCCTGATGACATCATGCATAATATAGACAGAAGTAAAATATACTGTCACTGCACTGCTACTGTAATGTTACTTCATGATAATAAGCCCAGACCCACTTTTACCGTCGAGGGCTGTTGTATAATATCATTGCTGAGGAGCAAAACTTATTTAAGATTTTCTCAAATTAATCTAAAAAAGCTTTTCATTGTCATCTGCAATGAAAACACTGTCAAACCAGCCTGATGATCCAACTCTTTTGTTTCGATGCAGACTATTCACTGCAGAAGCTCTGAGGTAAAACCTTACCAGCATTACCGAGATGCTGCTCACACGCAGGGATGACATGGCGGCGTCTCATAGGCTGCTGCCCGAAGCTCATGGAAACGAAGCAAGTCAGTGTGAATTCTGTTTTTCACCTGTGAACAGCCGATGGGTGGAGAGGGGCGCCTCTGGAAACGTATGGAGCATTATGCAACATGCTCGTAAACTTTATTCCCCTCGTGCACTGGGTACACTTTCTTTTTAACATGATAGCAGTTGCAGGCTGCACCTCAAAGGAAGTGTAAAAAGTGACACCACCTGTCACTTTAATGCCTCGCCTCTTTGAGCCCCTGGCAAAAAGGGATCTTTCATGTTTTAGGGCGAGACCTGGCAATTTTTCCCGCAGCAGGACTCCGGGTTTTATTTCTGCCACAGTGAACCATCCGCATCATGGAGCCTTATGTTGCACATACAGCAGAGCGATCAAAGAGGCTAAATGCTCACTTGTGGTTGCGGCTTGTTTTTTCATAACATGCGATTAACTCTGCATTCTTAAAGGGCACATGTAATAATGTCTTGATTAGTTAGGTCAGTTTTTTTTTTTTCTCTTATATGATAGAATTACATTTGATTAGATTTGTGTCCTCTACATTTCAGATAGCTGCTCAGGAAGGGACAGTCGCGATCAGTGTTGTTTTTTGTATGATTTCTTGTTTTATTTTGTGGCCCTGTTGTGTGTGAGCATTCATGCGTGTGCGTGCGTGTGTGTGCGTATTAATGTTTGCTTCCTGTATTTTCCCGCCCTAGTGCTTGCTGTCCCCGCCCTGATTGGCCTCACCTGCGTGTTTAATCTTTTCCCAGATGCCTCGTGGCTTTTGCCAGTTTGTGTTTGTCGCTCTTGTGAGCAAGCTCGCTCATTTTATTTTCTGACTGCCTGCCTTAGTGTGTGACTCCTGGAGTAAAGAGCTTGTTCTGAGGATTTGCACCACTGCCGCTGTTGCATCTTGCTTCTTGAGCGTCACGCACATACGCACACCAGCGAGATTAAACGACAAAGGATTGCAGACCTTTTTCTTAAAGCAGCTGTTTTGGACAGGATTAGTTATTATTCATGAAAATGTTTTAATCAAGCAGCAGATGTGGTCATTCCTGCTCCGGTCTATTGGCTCACTGCAAAGCCTCTACAATGGCATGCAGCCTCCAGGAAACATAAATTATCATTTCTTTTGCTCTGATTTGCAAGCCAAAGATGGAAAGTTGTTTAAAGCAATGGCTTGGCTGGCTGCCCTGAAAGGAGAAAAGAAAAAGAACCAAATGCATTGAACTGCAAACGTGCGGTCAGAGTAGAAAAAAAAAACCCTATGTGATATGCAATCGATCGCATTCGTGCAACTGTTATAACTGAACTATATTCAGTGAACGGTGAACAATGTTGTCGGACACCAGAAGAGGGCACTGTGACAAATCCAATTCATCCATCTGAAGTATATTTTATGCACTTGTGTGTGTTAATCCTACAGGAAAAAAAGAACTTTGCAGCAAAATGACCTCACTGCAGACTGCTGTCAAAAATAAGCCCTGACCTCAGAGGACACGCGCTCCGCTGTGATCTAAACGTGCAGGGAGAGAGTGAGGGGAGGTAGAGGAGGGGAGGGAAGGAGGGGGGGGGGGCAGGGTGAATGATTTGCAGCTGAAACATGGAGCACATGAAAACAAAGAAGGAAGACAAGTGACATAAGGCAGGACAGCCGAGGTACAGCCGGTGCTGACGCAGGGGCTGCAGTCCCCTCGCACTCTGTCAGGTTCCAGGCCTGCAGTCCATGTTCTGATCAATAGTGACGCAGCACGGAGTTCGCTCTCCATGGGCTGCAGGCAATAGAGTGTTGGAAAGAGGTCAGTTCAATCTGCCAAGAAAACAAATTTGGTTGGAAAAAAACAGTTCTTGTTTGTAGAAATACCGCAACAGTGCTGTCCGCTGTCCAAGTCACTGTTTAGAAAGCTCACACTTTGACTTAAAAAAAAGTGACCCGTTATGAAAAAACAATGTCGTAGGACAATTCTTTATAACTGCTATCAGCTGCTAATTATCTGAGGCCATGATGAGGTACAACGGATGTAATTTTCAATTAAAGTTTTGCTGACTTGGCCCCAAAAAAAATTCAGCACAGAAGTCCTGAGTTCAATGCCAAGAAATAAAATGCCCTCCCCTGCTGGACCTCCACAAAGAAAAAGATGATTCGATTATATTCTGCCGTATATTTTCAACCGACGTTCTCATGCGGAGCTGATGAAGATAATTCCTGTGTGCTCAGATTGAGCCAGAGTTTCACTCTCCCTCCTGTGGAGTCAAAGGGTTTGCATTAATACTTGGCTCTATGCAAAGGGACTTTCTCAAACAGCCTTTTGGAGGTTCTCTCCCCCAGACCTTTTTTTTTTCTCTATGATGGCTACAAACAGTCTCGAGCGAGAGGATCTGCAGAAACAGAGGAGAGTGAGCTCAGCCTTGTTTCACGCTAGTGTTTTCTCAACAGACATTTCTTTGCTGTCTCAGTGTCTCTGCCGCCTGGCACAGCGCTGCCATCGGACGGCGATCTCCAGGAACGGATTCCCTGAGCTTACTTCACTGCCGTGCACCGCAGCACTGCCGCCTGGATGTGCTGCGGTGTACAAGATTGAGCTCCCATCACTCCCCGCCCCCTCGCTCTGTGTCACATGTTTATTTTATCCATATGGTTACTGTGGCTGTTTCAAATCCAGCAGGAGAAGCAGAGGATTTCCATATCAGCGTTTGAGAACATATGAAATTTAGAGATTGAACCAACACAAGTGATCGAGTTCCCTCAAAGCTGCATGTCTTTATTAAAATCTCTGTCCAGGCTGCAGTCATTGCGCAACTACATGCATTATTCATTTGGGCTCATGTCTCACTCTGCACAGCCGGCATGTTTTCGCTCTTAGAATGTTCTGACCAACTGATGAAGAATGTCTGTTCACCTGGATGTTTTGACGCCGGCTTGTTGAAGTACCAATGCCTGTAACAGAGGGCTGATAGAAGCTAAAACTGTTTACGGATGTGAATTCACCACGGGCCCTCGTGTTTATATGTGGGTGCTTAACAGATAAATACGCAAACAAAATATAATGTCAAACAGAAGGATAAGACAAAAACCCTCTTGTCTCTACTCGTTGCCAAACAGAGGGTCTAAAAAAAATACTAAACCCGAAAAACAAATTTCTGAAGTCTCAGTTTTTAGTGACCGAAAAATCGGTTTGGACGTGGTTGAAAGGAAAAACGGCACACACACACAAAAACACTTAAGTCTGTAAAAGATACGACTTTACGTCTTGAAAAGTCAGTTTTACAGATTATATCTTTATGACCTGTAAAACACATGGCATGTAAAATGAGTCTAAAGAGGAGAAGCTGAGTTTAAATGAGGAGTCACGTGACCATGACTGAAGAGACTGGAGTGATGCAAGCGTTGCTAGTCCCTGCAACAGAATGAGCACATGCCCAGCAAAGTGAAAAAATGCATCTGTGATTAATAACTTAACTACTTAGTTAGCTACTTACTCTCTTAGTCGGGATTGCGCTGCATGGCCAGTTTCACATCTCGCTGACGAGCGTCTATCTCCTCGCACGGACAGCTTTTACGGTCAGCTCCATTACCAGCTTTCTCCACAGCGGGGCACCTGCGACGACAGCCGCGTGCTACAGCCCCGCCTTGCAGGAGATGAGTCGACCCCGCCGCCGGCCCAATGTTGGACCTCCACCGCAGGCAGCTCAGCGTTTGGCGTCTGTAAACCTCTGCGGGGTTACGTAAGAGCTATAGGAGCGGGCCGGTGATTTATGGTACAGGTGTTGCGAGGCACAGGACTAGTGGAGCGCCGCTCATAAAACAATGCCAGGGGCATGTTCACTGACCCACCGAGTCAAGATGCATTTGGACAGGTGGAAACACATGCTGGCTTTTGTCCTCACCAGCAGACGCTTCCACGCTCGACACTCCCACACTTCCACACACATTGCAAACATGAGGTTTTTCTTTCACATCTGAGTTCCACTCCCCTGTACTATGAGGGAAGTATTAGGCTGCTTTATTAGTAGAATTGGGATCTGTGTTTTATTATAATGATTTTTCAATGTTTTTAATCTCCCACAAGAAGATAATTTCAGATCCGTATTTTCCATTAGCTCAATAGAGCAGCATCACAATTGTCATAGAATTTCCCTTGAAGACTCTTTAGTTCTCCAATACAGCATATTTAGTCCTCTGTTTACAGCCTGTAATTGCCAAATTTGGGTTTAGCATACTGCTCCAATTAATGCTGTGTTGCATCAGAGTTCACTTTCTAGCTGTGACTTGACCTGCTAAACACATTGGTAACAAAGAGTAATGCCGCAGTGCCCCAGAGTTTGGCCAGGAGACGCTTGCTCGTCACTCCAGAAGCTCACGTGGACGTGTATCTCTTGGAAATGCTCAGCTTCATCTGCAACACATGACAAAAATAGTTGCGATATTCACATATGGCTCTTGTTGCGAGTGTATTCTGCAATTCGAACATTCCTCCTAATCCCTTGTGCATGTGGTGCTCATTTTAATCCAGTGCAAGATGTGCAGACACCACTGACAAAATGTTAAATAATAGGAAAAAAAAAAAAAGATTTAGCACCTCTGGCATTTAAAGTGGCGCTTTGTGAACTTGTTTTGTCACATAATGATAGCCTTAAACTGATAACAACACAGTAATATTGTTTGGCGGGGAGTATTTTATTTTTTCATTCTGTGTTCAGAGAAGCTTTTTTGTTGTGCTAGGAATAGTTCTCAACAACAACAACAACAACAAGAAAACCATTACGACAATGGGGGTGTTGGGATGTCTGGACACTAAGAAAGACAACTTTCTGGTTAAGCAACTGCTTGATGTGACTCTGAAATGGCTGTAGAACAGTTGGTAGGCACGTGTCACTCCATGGAAGCAACTCTTGAGTGTCATAATATTCTAGGGAATAAGTTAATATTATTATGTGGCTTGCAGTCGCCTTTAAAGAGCCAAGTGCTCTGAACAACATGGCAAGAGGCTGAGGAGAATAATTTATTAGGAATATTATGGTGCAAAGCCACACACATTGCAGTTGTTGGATACTGGGAAAACTCCGGAGAAGGTTTGGGAAGAACATGTGCCTGCACGCGTTCCAGCTCGAAGTCACAACGAGCACAAGTTCGTGTTTCGTAAAACCGCAGATGGTGACACTTGCATGAATAAGTTTCTAAACTCTTTACGACTGAAGATGCCTCACAGAAAATCCAGAAACATGTGCAACAGCGAGCAGAGCAAAACCAAAAGGAAAGAAACGAGCAAACACCAAAAACACACAGGAGGACTTGTCAGGAAAACTGAGGTGGAGAACCGCACAGCGCATAAAGGAAGCAGTTAGTGGGCAAAGGTGCCACATACAGTAGAAGGGCAGGGTCAGGTTAGCTGAATGGTGGGGAAACGCTTGACGGGAAACACAACACAAGAGGAAAGAACAACTGAGACAGGCAGGAAGTCCCAATGACTAAATGTCCTGACACACATCTGCTCCCTTCATGCCATTTTGTCAGCCCGGAGATGTTCCAATAGGTACTGTGACCTAAAAGAAAAAAAAAAAAGACAACTGCTCGACCTGTTTCATTGACAACATGTGCTTTTACATCAGTGGCTTTGGGACTGGTAGCACTGAAACAGGCCTTGGTTTTCTCAGGTCTTGCGCAGTTTGAGACTCAAGTGACTTGAAAGGGAAGATCTCGGTGATAAGGAATCATGGTTCAGTGCAGCGTTTACTCAACCGTGAATGAGTAAATTTCCCCGGCTGGTGAGGAAAGAGCACGGTCGGAGCTGTTAATGCCGAGCCTTTCATCTCCTCTTACGAGCCTGACAGCTGAAGGCTCTCTAAACTCCGCTCTAACTCCCTGTCATCTCGACACTGAACATTATTTCCATTTTGTCTTTTCTTTCCCCTATCGTTGTTCCACACGAGACGCCAGCTACTCTGCCTGACTTGAAGACCGTAATCCCTTTGGCTTGGGAAAATTGTGGCTTTGGCAGGTCATTAAAATCAGGCAGCACCCGAGCATCAAGACAGAACCTCTGTGTGTTCCCACATTTGAATTGTTTTGAAATAAAATGATGCAATCAAGGACAACTTTGACAGCCCGACTGCACTCTGATTCGCCCAATAAAAATTCGTGCGGATTCATGTGTGCAGCGGTCACAAATTCCAAACCACACTTGACACATATAATTTAGATGTGTCACACACTTATGTAAGGAAAAATCCAGTTAATTGGTGAAGCTCATTAAAAAAAGGGGGAAAAAAAACTTCAACTTGGATTGTAAATATGCCAGTGTGTCAAACTAAATAATGCCTTTACTTTAGTTAGCAGCAGCAGGAAAAGTCTGCTCTTCTTTGGACTATTTTGCAAAGATCCTTTTGAAAAACTGGTTTTGAAAATCCACACGAGGTGTTATTGTCTCACCAGCCAAAAATCTGGAGAACATGACTTTTTGCATTTGATGATGTTTCCTTTGAAGTGCGGGACCTGCGTATAAATCAAATTTCCTGTTGAGAGCAGTGAAAGTTTTGAAGTGGGAACAGTCACAGCAATGGAGGGGGTGGGGGTGGGGATTTGGGTGGGTGGGGGTGGGATTGTCACCAAAAGGTAATCTCTGAAATAAACCAGATACATTTCACAGCATTTCATTACTTGCTTTCAGAAGTAGCAAAACTGGAACTCCCTTAGAAGAAACCTTTTTGATCCCCATGACACTGACTTATGATAGGACCATGCTGGTCCCAATAGAAGGTACAGCCTCTAAAGCATTCTCAAGCGTTTTATAACTTTTATAACTTATTTCATGTGATTTCTTTGAGCCATTGACAAAAGACATCTCCCATATTTAATTTCTCATAACCAGTTCATAACCAGTTCAAGTTGCATTCCGAACAAATTCTGCATTTACCTCCAAAGACTAGAATGAAAGGTATCACCATCTGCAGTTGAGACCAAAATTATTAGGCCCTGGAATTAAGGAACGTTTTCCTAAAATGTTTGCAATATTGATAAAATTTGACATCATCATCAACATTTACCAGAGCTATTTAGTAGCTTTTGGTACATTTTGGAATATTTTCAGGTTTGCTTTAAATCAAATATAGTGAAAAATGGGGTGTCCAAAAATAATAGCCCACATGATGGGGTGGTCAATAATAGTAGCCCACATGAGAATTTTTGCTTTTAAACCATGCCTGTGCAGTCAATTGGCTTCATAACAACACCAGAAAAGGACTTCAATGAACAGGACACTTGAACACATCATTGAGAAGGACTACTTTTATTCACCAAGCCAAAGACATGGGAAGGTTATACTGCCATTTCCAAGCGTCTCACAGTGTCTAGAACCACTGCAAGTTGCATCATTGTCAAGTAAAAGGAGACAAATTCTTTGCGAAACAAACCTGGACATGGTTGAACTCTAGAGAGGAAAAGAGTCAGCGATGTCAGCAAGAAGCCCTGGGCAAATTCCAAGATGATTGTTACTAGCCAGGCCTCTTCTGGAGGAACACAGTTGTGAGGACTCCCCATCATGGTGGTCATCCCAGAAGAACCCCTTTACTCAAAGAGTGGCACATCAACGTCAGACTGAGGTGTGACATGAACATTTGAAAGGTAAAGATTGTTTCTGGAACTCTGTGCTTTGGTCTGATGATAAACTGGAACGGGAGCAGGCTCGTGGCAAGCAGTCAAATGTTGACCTGAGCAAATCCAGCAAAAGTCAAGGTCAACCAAACATATATATATATATATATATATATATATATATATATACATACATTTATTTATTTATTTATTTGCAACCATAGCATTTGTGTTTGGCCAGTGCTCCAATAGTGCTGCATCCGCTCCACTTCATTAAAAAAAACAAAAAAACAATGCAAGTCCTTTTTACAGACCACAAAGAAAAGAGAAAAAAATAAGATTGATAACCAGCATAGAAACAGCAAACCTCATTTGTGATCTAATGTACAGTGGGGAAATAAAGGATTTAGTACACTGCATGTGTATTCAACATAAATTTATGTGTGCTGGTATACAGATCCTGGTGGTCTCAGAGAAAATGACTGTCATCATAATTTTGAATGGCTGTTTGTGAAATGTAGCTTGTTATAAACATGGAGACTGAAACACGACGTGCGTTACTTATTCTGTGGTTAAACAGAGGATTAATGCTGTAAGACGTGTGAGTTAAGATTGTGGTAAAGCTTGTGGTTGAAGTTGACGACGACGACTCTTCTGCACGTGCCCGTCTCGCGCTTTGGCTTCAAAGGGCCATCACAGGCTCAAAAACTGTATTGTTTCGCAAGCCGCCGCACACGCAGCCTCGTCTTCTTTCAAAACCACCAATTCTCTGCACTCATTACGTCTTCTCGCAAGCTCCACGTCTCTGCCAATTTCCAGGCATGAATCATCAATAACCCATTAAACTGCCGGTGACGTGCTGACTCCACATTGGTCTACTTCTCAATGACAAAAACAATCTGTTTTAAATGTGATCCATGGCGAATGTGTCCATATCTGTCATTTCTCCAGGGTGAAGCTATTGAGGTGACTGACTTGAGGACTGGATGACCGGCACGCTCGTGATGTTCCGCCTCTATTGTTTCCTTCCCTTCCTTCCCTGATGGTCCATCTTGGAAGAGACCCTCCGCTGGCTCTCAAGCATACTGAAACACTCAAAAGTGGTTTTCCCTGAACGTCTGTGTCTCTGCCAAACTGTGGAAACATGCTGCGGTGATCTGCTGGGTTATGCTGTGATGAGACGTTGACTCCACTGAAGCTTCAGGAAGTTCAGGGACCTCGGAGGGGTCTGAGCGCTGGACCCCCATCGGCCTGTAGCAAACACAACAACAACATGCCAATGGCTGAGTAAGCCAACATGTGCTTGAGGAGATGAGCTGGCCTCTGCCTGCGCGTTGGAAACGGTGAGTGTTTGCAGATCGGGTCTGCAGATGCTGGAACAAATTAGCTGCAGTATGGAATCGGAACGCCATCGTCGGCTCCCACACACTCTGCAGACACACACACACACACACATATGCTGTGGCTCAAGCTCTGGTTTGAGTTGAGCTAGGGTTTGGTAGAGTTGGTCACAAGAGTGTTTTGAAATGTATACTTAACTTTGTCCATCTTTAAGTGCTTTTATGATGAATTATTGTGTTTGCATAAGCTGTGCAAACACAAATCTGTCAGGACATCCACTCTCCCATTTTCCTGACCGTAATTATTTATTTATTTATTTATTTTGTGCACAAGCACAGAATTTTGCAGGTGAAAAGGTAAGACTTTATTGCTGCTTTGGCAGTGAGAGCTGTGTGGTTTTGTGGGCTACCCATTTTAGCGGGATTATCTCCCCTTGTGTGTATCGTGTGAGCGCATACATTGCAGCCTCCCTCTCCAAACTAGCAGTAGCCCCCATATTTCCTAATTAGTGGGGGCTCAGACCTTGGCAGTGTCAGCTGACACCAAGGCACCAAGCTGACGTTAGCTGCCAACAAATACACTCGCAACATTTCTGGCAGCTCGTGTAAACTGACCTTGGGTCAGAAATGCGGGGCTTTGCTAATTTGCCACCATCCATACAGTCTCTGGTCTGGACTTTCCTCCTCTGAAAACCAAAGATGAGAAACCCACAGATCAGTGTGATGTAAATAATAGCCTGTCATTCTTTTCCTACACATTAGGTGACTCCTTCCTCCATCTTTTGTGGACAAGTTAGCGGTATTATAAAAACCTTCATATACTTGTTGTTACACTCATTACACTACAAAATAGGGCTCAAAAGGTCTGATGTAATGATTCAGCTATTTTACTGCTCGTGTCGAGCTGATGTAGGGAAAAAAACACACACTGTAAACAAGCTAATCGTGAAGGGGGGCCTTTGTTAACTTGCCCTAATAAGCTCTTCCCCTCAGAGAGTCTCATCATACAACACAGTACCTTTTCATTTAGTGGTGCCTCTTAAATAATCAGAATAGGACCATCTTTAGAATCGCTGAAGCAACTGTGTCCTCTACACTTCCTGAGTCCCTGACTTGACCGACGTCCTGCTGAGCACAGGCTGATTTTGGCGAACCACCAGCACATCAACCTTGACTTCGGGACAAGAGTCGCGTATAACATCTGCGCGAACGGCCGCACCTGGCCGTCGTGGTGCATAAAACATGCGTGGATACATTGCGACAGGTTCCCGGGGTCATTGAGCGTGGACAGACTCAACAGAGCGGCTTGAGTAACACGCGGCCCGGCGCCGAGGTTATACGAGCGGCTGCCTCGTTCAAACAGAAAACAGTCAATCCTGAGACACCCGGCGCTTTGAACTGCAGGAGTCAACTGTGGTCGTCCTGTCTGCGCCGGCTTCCAGGAACCACACTCGTGGACACACACACGCACGGGTTTTACGCTAAATCAGCAATGTGTTTGTCACAGCCTTGAATAGATGATCCACAGTGAGGTTCTACAAATTTGTTGTAACCTGGAGTACAATAAAGCATATTCTTTATTCTAAATCTGCTAAATAATATAGATAATGATAATAAATATGTCTTCTGAATCGTCCAATGTTTTAACTTAACGGTTTAATTTAATCTATCTATAGATGCAGTTGTCACTCTGTCCTATGTGTCACACGTGTGTGGCTCTCATGATATACAGTACTTGGTTTCACTGTGCTATGGTCTTGTGAGTTTAAAAAGCCAGGTTCCAAAGCCAGGCAGGCTAATGTAGCCCACCTGGCTGAATTTTTTGCAGTACAGCTGTGCTGTGGATAACACACACGCACAGACACACACACACACACACACAGATATATATGTACTCAGTCCACTGCACAATTGCTGCGGTTGTACCACCTCCCTACCAAAATATATGCTTATGTGGAGCACTGCACTGGTTAAAGAAATGTGAGTGAGTGAGAGTTCCACTTTTGTTGATTCCCTCCTTGTGCTGGACCTTGTACCTTGGAAATCTCCAAGCAAACCTGACATCCCAACATCTACAGCAAATCACAAGCTTTGCTTGTGTAAGCACGATATTTCTGGGCTGAACCCGGTGCACTCCAACATATGTATTTACAATATATGTCATGCTTTTCCCATGCAGTGACAGTTTTCCATTCGCGCTCTCCAATGTTGATGTTTTTCCACCGTTTAGAGAAAGAAAACAGGCCGAGACCTCATTCTCCCTGCACTGACAATATTCCCAGAGCTGAGTGCTGCATGTGGAACTAAGCTGCTAGATTTGAATTTGGCCCTCGGACCACAAAGCAACACCGAGTTGAGAAACGCAAAACCCCGCTGGTTCAACTGAATCTACACACACGCGCACACACACAAACACACGCGCACACACTCACTGCAAGATCTGATGGTAAATGTTGAGGAATTATAAAACGTGCCACATCAACACTGTACACGAGATGAGTTATGATTCCTTGTGAGCACATGACTGGAGATTTTAATTGGTTTTTTTCTCCTGTATTTGATCTTTCATGTTGCCGTCGTGAGTCAGATGCCGTTTGAAGTGGCAGTGGAAACATCGAGCTGTGTTCCGACAGCTAAGCCGCGGTTGCTGCACTGTATTTGGACGTAAACAAAAAGAGGTTGCGGTGGTGAGCGTGCGCTGTCACGTGCACTTTGTGTGGCTTTTATGAGCAAGACTTTAAAGTCCAGAATATTTTCTGCATAGTTGCAAATCGGCCAAAAAAAAAAAGTAGTTCAGGGGGTGAAGCAGAACAGAACCTTGTAAAGTTTGAAAGTCAAAGTTTTTGAAATTGCTTTGTAATTCTGTCTTTAAAAATAGGCTGTATTGGCCTGAACAGATTAAAATGGGAACTTAGCACCAGCCATAAGGTAAGGTAAGGTATTTTGAATTTTGCAGCACAACAACTTTCTAGGCAACAACTTTCTTTTTAATATAAAATGTATATTCATTAATTATTAGTCATAACTCGTCAATTGAAGGTTTTTGATGAAACCTTCTGTAAATACTTTTCTTATGGAGTAAAATTAGCATCTTCCATTTGCAAACCAAATCAAACCCCTGAACTCTGGGTTCTTACTGCACAGTTCACAGCATCAGAACAGTCTGGCCACTGCTTTTCCAGCTACACTTACATCCAGGTGCTTTTAATCAGTTTTCCTCCATCTGATATTTCCTTACATGGTGCTCTGCTGAGTCCAGAGATCACCATTGTACTTTTTCCTTTCTTCCAAAACAGCAAAATACAAGACGTTTGGTCTTAACCCTCCTTTATATGGCTTTAATAACAAAAACCTAATGGAGGCAGCGAACCAAACATGCACTTTGGGCTGAAGTCCAGTCAGAGAAAACGTGAGTCTGCAAGTATCAGGATGTGGTCTGCTGTTACTACAAACACATACAAACAAAAGGGTCACGTATTGAGCATTAAATGTTAAAAGTGTCCATCTTTCTTATGAGTTTCAGACTAAGCAACATAAACTTGGCATTACTATGTCTCAGGCATGAAAGAAAGCTTCTGGTTGTTCTGGTGTTTGACGATCGTAAAGTAACAGGTTCAAAATGTTTTGCTACGACCGCTGAAGGTCCCAGGAACACATGAAAGACCTTAATTTGTGACTTTAACTTCTGTACACTGAATCTGCAGCCGCAGGTCCTGCAGGTGTCACATGTCTAACATGACTTCAAAGAATAACGGTGAACCAAAGTGATTTTTCGTCACAATCTCCAAGAGAGTAACGTGGACAAGTTCAAGCATTCTTGCAGTCCTAAGTGGGACAATGTCTCAGAGTGGTCCAGCTGTCAAAAGCATCTGCTGATAAGTAATAATACAGATATTCCTTCAAGGTGCAGTGCAAGATTTCTTGTCAGCGATATCAGATTTCCAGTAAAGTCGGAGGTCTCCGTATTGAACCCTCTTGAAACTTGACCCCCCCGTTAAATCGTTGCATAACGGATGTTTAGGAGTCATTCTTGGGGAGTTATGATTTCAGGCTGCCTTCATTATTCTTCAGAGACATATTTTAATAGCGCCTTTGGTCTCTTCCTTTTCCTTATTCTGTCCATTCCTCCCAAATATCGCACATCAAAAGTTGAGCACAATGCTTTCATGTCAGTTTTTGGGGGGCTCACCATCAACTGGCCTTTTCATGAGTCGTGAGCTGCTGATGTTGAGCTTTCTGAGGCTTTTTTTTCCTGCCTCGCATAATCCCCGTGCAAACTCTGTCAACACCTGCAAGAGAGCTCATTTCCCTCCGGCAGCCGAGTGCGGCTCCCCCGGGGAAAAGGATGTGGGTCAGAGCGAACCGCTGCATGCCGCTGCGGCTTTCGTGGCTTTTCCGTCGCTCAAAGTGTATTTTAAGTGCCCGCACTCCTTGGTCACCACAAAATGGATGTTAACGAAATCCGAAATTGCGTCATGAGCTGCCGTGCATGTTTTTTTCTTTTTCATGCATTAATAGGAGTGCACTCAGCAGCAGAGTCAGGTGCAGCCTGTTCCTGGCTCCATGGGATGACATATTTCCAACGTTTGGTGATAGATTTTTACAAACTTGACCGAAGGAAGTGGCAGGAAATGGCAGGGCGGGATACACAACTGGCACCCACGCTGCCACAATGGGTTGTGGCTGCATCCTGCCAGTGAACGCTCACATGTTGCTGTTAAATACGTGTGTGCGTGTGTGTGTGTGTGTGTGTCTGTGTGTTTTAGGCAATATAATGGGGAACTGGTGTGTTTTTGACTCTAATCTTGGCCCGATAAAAATTTTGGTCTTTTGACTTTTCAAAACCGTTCGGGTGCAAAATCCTCTGTTCTTTCTATTCTTGGCTATTGTGACCCTAATAAACCAATGTTCCAGTTTGGTTGAACCGCTGACTCCATACTGAATAAGACAAAAATAAAACAAAAAAGTCACTGTGGGACAGTCTGGCAAACAATCTACAATATGTGGTCAATTTCTGAGTTGGTGGCGAGATGACACTCGCCCCCTCCAGTTTGAAATTCAAAATGTGGTTTGAATCATTTCAATGAACTGAACCCTGCTAAACGTCCCTGCATTGACAGCCTCTGCAAAGCATTCTCTGCAGAGGCCCGTCCCGCATTCTGGTCACAGTCGGCAAAACATTCCGTCTTGGAGCAAACTGCGGGGACTGATCGAGGGGATCGACAGACATCAGCCATGCTGGTGAGTCATTGTGGCGTCACGGAGAAATTCCACATCAGGTCACATGCAGAGCATCACCTGAGGGGCTTCCTGTCATTGGTTGTAAAACCAACCCGGGCATGTGTGAGGTCGCTCTTTATGGTGGAGGAAGCTGGGGGGTCAGCTCGTCCACAGCATACTTGAACTTAAATCACCATCACACCCAGAACTAGAACTAGAAGAAGCGTTGTGATTGTCAGTGAGAGAAAGGCCGAGATCAGCTTTGACTCCATTGGTTTCATACAATCCTTCTCCTCACCTGTCCACCAGATTAAATCTCACCATGACTTCTGGTGCAAAAAACCAAAGATTGAAGGCTGAGGGTCACCTGAAGATCTGGAGAGTTTAACAATGATTTCATCACCTTAATTAAAGTGAAAACAGGACGGCAATGCTCCAATAGTGGGCTCATCACATTGGCTTCCACTGTGTTTGATGTGCAGGCACCCTATGAGCTCAGAGACTCTTTCATAACCCACTGGTGGCGCCAAGTGTTACAGGAAAGTTCTGAGGAAAGGAAAGGCGAGACTAGAGACTCAAAGTTACTTGCTGTCGTGTATCTGTTCTTTTATCGCCGAGGATCTGTGCAGCACTTTGCTCAGCTTCCTTTGTTTGAGAAGGCTCTTTATAAATGAAGTCCTGCTGAGCCGAGTTGAGACCACTTTATCTTGATGCGATGCTGGAAATGGAAACATGTGGAGCCTCTCGCGTGGCCCGACATCGAGCGGAGTCACATTCTGAAGCAGGACTGTCATCCTTTGTTTGCCAAAGCCCTCGGCTGACCTGTTTGTTTCACAATTTGGCCACAGAGGAGAAAAAAAGCAAAAAAACTAAAAAAGAAATACAACACAAAACAAAAAAAACCACAAGTCCTCATGAAAACACGCTTGAGTGCCAGATCGGAGAGACACGCAAACACTCGTGTTCTCTCTGTGAGGTGTCCAAGTTTGACTTCGACTCTGACTCTGCTGGCTAATGCATTAGACATGGATGGTGACAGTTGCCGTGATTTAGATCCATCATTATCCCTCACGCTGTCACTCCAATCCTGACACTGTGCTAATGCAGCCATTCACCACTGTTGAAAATGAAGACATGCTTTTGCTATTAAAAATAAAATAATATTGGGCAAAATATTCATCAAAGAAAGGAAGTAAAGTCTTGGCTGGTGTCACCTGAGTCTGTGAGTTCATTCCAATTAGGAGCACTCATAACATTTCCATTACACCTCCATGTGAATCGCTCGCTTCCAGTTAATAACGCCCTCTCTGTTGTCTCTGCCGTGTGCCCTGATGAAATCATCACCCTTGCCTGTGGATGTCATTCCCGGCGCAGCCAACCACTTGCGCTGCTTGTCCGGACCCATGTTTTCTCGCGTCGCTCTGATGGTGCAGATGAAACACAAATTGCAGGCTGCATAGAACTCGCAGGCGCCGGGGGGGGCTACGCCTGTCAGAGCCTTTGGTTCTAATTGAAGTCGATCCGTCACACTTTCAAAACTCCTCTGGAGGTCTCAGTCACTGGGTGGCTGACGTCTTTCTGTACCACGAGATGTGCAGTTGCCGAGTTGTGTGGACGGGTGAGAGACAGGTAGCAAACCATGCCTGCGGGCCATGGAGGAAACGTTTTGATGCTTTACAACCCCTAGGAGATGATATATGGCTCTACAAACGCTTGATAGTATATTTCGGGCCTTTTTCAGGCTCCTGTGACATTTTCCAACTACTGCATGAGTTTAATGGATGGAAGGAATCGCACATAAGCAGAAGAAAAACACAACTACTCCACACAGGTCCTGACTGAACGGTCTGATCCAAATCTCTGGAAGATGCAGTGGTCCAATTCCACTCAAAACAACATTTATTCCATGTTTATGAGAAAAAATATCTGAAAAATATGACATGTACAAAGAAATGCATTTCAGCAGGTGGACTTGACAGTTTTGTCAACAAATCGTTCTTTTCTCATCAGTGTACTGGTCGCATTATGAATTTGAACTGCCACAGCTAGCCACATGCAGCAGGACTGCAGCGGCTTGTGGAAAGAGTCCAACAATGTAAAAGAAAAAAGCTTTTCCATGAAAGGCAGCTCAATTGCAGTTCACTTGCAGGGGAGGTGTGCAATCTGTCAGGATATGATATGTTGGACGCAGAATTCTGGCCATAACGATCTGGTTTTGACGTGTGAAGTGTTTTTATCGGAGCAAATCACTTCAGGTGTTTCCACTTAAAGCGCTGAGTTCATGCCATGTCAGTGGTCTGCAGTCTAGGCCCTTATCCCAAAACGTGTTCCTTGGAAACCTAGCACATAGCTATATTTTCTTGCCTTTCCTTCGTTGTTTTCTTCAAGTTACGTAACCAGCGAGTGCAGACAATAAAATTTGATACGCCTGGATCTCCAGGCTGATAGCGGTCAGCTTCAGCTTTGGCAGGACACATTTGGCTCGACATGTCCCCTCCAGTTCAAAGACATTCATCATCCGCAAATGTTTATCAAGCGCAAATGGAGAGTTAAGTCAGAACTTTGTGATATTACGCAAAGGCTTTATTGAGGGTTGAGATGACCGTGGTAATCATTAGCACATGCTTGTGCTAGCACAGTCTTCTTTTTTAGTTGAATAGCGTCCTATCTCCTCATATCCAATCTCCAATGTGAGCAATCTTGTGTTAAGTTGGTGTGTTTAAATGACATAATGGTTATCATTTCATCACACTTATTCCAAAATTAAAGGCAGAAAATCCTCAGTTATAAATATCACCTTCCCTTTTGTAATTTTTCAATCAAGTCAAAAAAATTGTACCTTGAAAAAGGTTGTTTTCTTCTGCGCACAACAACACCAGGAATACAGTAGTAGGACTTGGCAGACGGGCCAACATTGATTAGATTGAAAGACCGAACTCAATGACACTGACATAATAACTTTTCTCATGTTGTACATTGAAGTTCTATTTTAATAGCAAAACTTAAGGACACTTTATTGTTCCAGAGCTCAAGGGCAGCTTAAGCCTCGGCTCTGGTGTGTTTTCCGTGATGCTATCGTCCTATCAAACTGCTGTTTTACGCCTTCCACCAGGCAGGATTCTGACCTCCTTCAATCACACCGCCTCTGAAATTTCAGCACAACTCCTCATATCAGTGACAGTTCCTGCCGCCAAAGACCATGGAAACTGGCCTGAGCAGCTCGGCAGGCCTTATCCAAGCTTCTAATGGTGATTTCAGAGCTTCCTTCCTCGGCCAACATGCACTCATTGCACCCTCGTTCGTCCCACTGACATGGACACACGCTGCCTGCTGCTCACATGTCTGCTGAATGTTTCCCACTCGTTACTGTTTAAAACAAACAACTCCAGAAGCTATAAATCCTGTCCCGTCTTCTCTGGGGAAGAGCCTGTTCCTGGGAACATATAGTGATCATTTTAAGTTCTATAAACATTGTCATGGTTCTATTAATAGACAAGATACTGTGCGTTGAGGAGGGAGCTGCAGCGGCAAACATGACCAAGCTACATTAAAATCTGAGTGTTTGTACGTGCAGAGATGGAGAGCTGGAGGGGGAATATGGTTTACAAATAAACTGAAAAAAGAATTGCTCATTGTTTGTGTATTCATTGGTTCTGGCTTAAATTGTGTTTGACTGCTGGCAAGGTGGGGCCCCATGTTAATACGCTCCCCATAAAACCACCAAATGCTATTTTTCTTGTCAGGCGTAGGACAAATTAAACAAATTAGGTTTGTTTGTCGGCGTGAGTGGCTGGAAGGTGGAATCTGTTGCGTTTGGACGGGACTCGAGGAGCTGCGTCCACACGTTTTCCAGCCACCGGGCTCGCCCAAGCTCAGCCACGTTCCGTCGGCTTCAACGAAAGACAGACGAGTCCCAGTAACGTTCCCACGACGTCATGTGTTTCTGAATCTTTTCTGCCGTCTAGCGACTGATCACAGGGTGAGCACGCTTGACTCGCCGTGACAGTGATGATCTCAAGGCCCGTTTTTCCGTTCTTTTTTTTTCCTCTCTCCCACTCTAAATTTTGCATTTTATCACATCCAGACTATCTCTAGATGTGGTTCAATACTTCAGAGAAAGAATCCATCTCTGAGAAAGACGTCCGCTCCATACAGCTGCGGTCAACGTCGCCACCATCCCCAGACGCGTTCAGATGTGGGAGTCGAGATTAATGGGCAGGAGTCCACCAACCATCTGAGCGCTCCTCCACCACAGCGCATGTGTGCGTTTGGAACGTGCCCGAGAAGGGATGAAGCCTCCTTAAAAGGACGAGGAGCCTCATCCGCCAGCCGAACGTCAGCTCCGTCCTCTCAGCGCGCCTTCAACAGGCCAATTACTATAAATATGATCGGCTCCAGTTTTGCTCCAGTATTGTTTTTAAGATCCTCCCTGGAAACGGTGGTGATTTTCATCCATCTTGGTTCCGTCAGCCGCGCATTGCACACATGCTGATTTATGAAATTGATTAATGTGCTTTTGTTACGCTCTCTAAAAGATTGGCTGACAGCAGCACCGCCGTGTTTTTGTGGGGCTTGGAAGCAAAAATTAAAAAAAAAAAAAGAAAAGCTTCATCCATCCATCCATCCATCCATCCATTTTATGTTTACGCTTCCTCCTTACGCACTAAAGGTTGTGGGGGTCCTATCCAGCTGTCATGGGGCCAAGGCAGGGTGACACCCAGGACAAGTCGCCAGTTCATTGCAGGGCCAAAAAAAAAAAGTCATTTCTTAAAAAAACAAGAAAATCCCCCAGGTCAGGTGAGGAAAGTTCCTCTATTCAATGTACTCATTGCAACACTGTCCTGCTGGGCTACATCTTGCCAAACCAGCCCTGCTGTTAAAAGGCATTCCCATACGGTTTCTTGTTATTGTTGTTTTTTTTCCCCTGCCTTCATTCTTCACACACACACACACACACACACACACACACACATATCTCCGCATATCTCTTTTAATTTGTAAGAGCACTGAAAATATAGTGGTTGCCTATTAGGGGGCAAACTTCAATTTTTGCACAATCAGTTGAATTTATAAAGCATTGTGTCTGCATCTGTCGGGGCAACACTGTGCAATTCTTCTGGGGTGCCCACCATCGTTTTGCCTCATTATGTTTTGTGGACTCAGCCAGTAGCTTTTAAACTTAATGCCTTTGCCACATTGAACATTAAGAATTATATTTCATCTTTGTTTTCTTAGTACCTGTCTGTGTGTCATACACTCGGCACAATAACATTTGTGTAAGTGAGCCGTAGTCAGATGTCACCGGCAAACCAAAGTGTCAACAGTTTGTGTGGGTTGCGGTTGTGTCGTAGTGAAAAATAACAATGGAAGAAAGACACGGAGGAGGAGGAGGTGGACGGATCAGCTCAGAGTCATTTTCTAAGGAAAACCTCACTAAGCTTCTACATCACAGACAGTTCAAAGTGCTTCAGGGAGCTTGTGCACGTGTGGAGAGCGTAAAACTACACTTCTCGAGATGCACTCGGCTACTAGCAGTTGGAGCCTCCACCCATTAACAGGATTTAATGGGTGCATTGCATGTGCAACCGTTTATTAAGGTCTACGAATTCAAATAATTTGCATGTAAGCGATTCTAGGAACTTTTTTTCTCCTCAGGACATACTCTGCAACGAGCGGACAGTATCTTCCATTGAACGCAACCCCGAAGCAGAAAACAATAAATAATAGACTGGGCTCAAAGTGAAAGCGACACTTACTTGGCTCTAATTCTGAAATATATTCCGTAACCAACATGTTGGCTCAGCCAAAGACGGAGCGTCTGCCAGGAAATTGTGAAGGCGATAACTCGGACGGGGGTAAAAAGAAAATCAAGTGAATTCCAGGAGTTTAGGGGCGTATTCACACCTGCCCTGTTTGGTTCAAACTAAACCAAAAAAGTCCCTTGTGCGGACCTTTTGGGCTGGTGTGAATAGAAACCAGGGAACTCTGGTCCGGAGCAAACAGCCGGTCCGAGACCTCGCCGGAGAGGTGGTCTCGGTTCGCTTCCAAACGAACCATGGTGCGGTTCGGTTGATGTGTGAGAGCGACCGCACCGTGGCTCGAACCAGTTGTGAAATCACACACTTTTTTACACATCACAGGCTTCCGTAGCTACAGCCATTATGGGAAATGATGTTTTGGTTAGCATAGTAGAAAGTTTAGTAGCACGTCGTCGGACCGTCAGGCTAACATGACCTGTGGTTCAACGTGGAGCAATGAGGAGACGCTTCTTGCCAAACGTCTTCGTTGTCGCAAAATGGTAAACATCTCCTCATAAAATCGACGTTGCATCAAAAGCTTCTGATGCTCCAAATTACCTGCAAACGCTTGTGTTTGTGTGAAAAAACAAAACATTATGAGCACAACGAGTGCAGCACGCTGAAGATCCATGATTGTTTAATTTCCATATTTTACCGTGTTACCCCGCCCCGGACCGTTTTGTCCAATGATTGAACGATCTTTGCACACATGTGGGTTTGTTGTCAAATCCTGGCACTCCAGCAAAAATTGCAATGTGAAAAGGAACAGCACCAAACCAAAAAGATACATTGTATTTTGGTCCGGGCCAAAGAAAGCGAACTAAAGAACTTTCCTGGTGTGAATACGCCCTAGGAGTGCATCGCATCTGCTGCCAGGAATCTCAAGATCGCACCCGACATTGTTTATTCTTCCGCCCAATCATTATTATTATTTTTTTGCCTAAGCAATTGACTGAGATGGTTTAGGTGTCTCAGCTGAGCAAAAGAAGAAATGATCTCCACACTACTGGCAGTATACACGACTGCCTCTTCTCTCTGTCTTCATATTGTGACAACAAAAGCCTCGGGACTGCCTTCAACAGGCAAGCATATGTAGATCTGCAAAAGCCCCATAATTATAGAGAACAAGAACAAGAACTGAGTCTGCCGTCCACTCTCACCACTTTAACAACACACTTCCTGTGTTTACCTACCCGCTTGAACTTGGAAAATACCTACATAAACTCATTTTCTTTAATTAGTGCTGGTAAGTGGGTGAAAGCAGGGGGAAACACTGGGTGGCTGTCCAAAAACAAAAGTACTCACTCCCGGTTCGAAAACGAGGTCACGAGAAGCCTCTTGTTGAAGAGACATCTGACACAGTTGGAAGATGAAAGATTCCCCAGAGGTTGGAGAAACATCTTCATCGACGTAATTGAAGGTTTCCCCAGAAAGAAAATAATTACAGGGACAAACTCGTGTAAGTGAAACCGTGTCTTTAACTGGAGAACAGAACAGGTGCACAGATGATAAAAATTGAACTCATCTTTTTTTGCTTTGAAACCCTTCAAGATTGCCCTGCAGCGGCTTTTTGAACACACTGAATATCTGGAGCCGTGTGAGAAGACAAAGCCGCATGAGCTCAGCTGCCATCCAACAATACCTGCCGCTGTTTTACTGCATGTTTCTCTCTCTCTCTCTCTCTCTCCGTCTCCCTCTAAAATTGCATGCCAAGATTTCCAGGATATGCTGAGCGCCGTGTGACGGAGTGAATCTTTACACGCGGGACCAGTTTGCCTCGGGTGAGTAATGGCTTTTGCAGGTGACTGGAGGTTGTTGCGTGCTACACAGGCTCAGATAAATGTTGCCTGCATTGTCAGTGAGAGGCGCGGTATTAGGGGCAACATTTAGCCTTTTTCCCGTTGGACAGACAGTCGCTCATGTGTAACATTTATGGCTTAAGATCTCTCTGTTTTCCCCCCCGTGCACCAGGGAGAAGGAGAAGGGGAAAATAGGATATTCCATGAATGAGTCACCGCGAGGGAAGGGATGTCGGCCCAGACTGCAGACAGCGGAGCGCATCTTTGTGTGCGCGTGCGTCCGCGTGCGTGTGCATGTGTTGGAGAAGGAGTGTGAGGGGTGGGGTGGGGCACCATGAGTTTCACCGGAGCCTTTTGGACCCAAGCTGTCATTTTATGTATTAAAAAAAAAAAACAACCAAAAGCAACTTGTAACAAACATGCCATTGTTGCACACAATCCAGAGAACGAACCATTCACACCATGTTGCACTGTAGTTTTGGCCCTAATAACTGCATGGAGGCTTTACAGATTTATTTCATGTCCACATCTGGGAAAAGGCTGAAATGTGTGAAAGGCAGACATGAAGGTAACTCTTCAAGAACAATCTTTACGGTTGACTGGATGAGCCTGTCACATTCAAAGCGGGCTTATCAGATTCTTCACTGTCTGTGGAGTCAGGTTGAACCATCAAAACCACCAAAGGCCCCAACTCCCTCCCCAAAGCCAGCTAAAAACTTTTGTCTTTTTCTTACACCTTGAATGTCGTCCAGCTGATTTTTCAGCACGCACGATGATGTCTTCAGCAGCAATTACAAATTTTATTCAACAATGACAACGTTGTAAGTGTCTTGCAATCCAGCGTCAATCTCTTTCTCTGCTCCTTATTTTATTCTTCTGCAGTCTTTAAGTGATGCTTACTGCAGCTGTCTGAACTTAAAGGAAGCTGATTGCGTAATGCCAGAACACAATTGAAAATAATTTGAATTTTGTTTTTTGTTTTTTTCAGCTTTGCAAGATAAATGAGCGAGACATCCAGTTGTATCATAAGGGTAGGTTCACTGTGTCCTTGTAAAATATAATCCCAGCATCGTTTATGAAAGGGTAGTTGTTCTGAGGACCACAAAAAATAAATCATGTGAGTCAACGACATATTTACAAAAGTGTAGAAACAGATTATCTGCAGAGCAGATCCTCCTTTAGAACAACTTAAACACGCTGTCAATGCAAACCCCCAATTACTGTTTCAGTTTTTTTTAAACCAAAATAAATATTTTGTTCACTCGGATCCCCCTTGCGACACCATTGTCTATGTTTTGAGTGTTGCAATGCTGACTTTTCGGAATATAATTTGTGTCCAGCTGGCGGATGCACCGGTTGGCCAAATGCTTGAGGAGTGATCACACTTCTCCTCTCTTCTCAGGATGTTTGCAAAATCCTCCCCTATTCCTGACAGTTCTGTAGATGTAAATGCCTACGAGTGTGTGTCTATGAACACGTTCAGATAAAATAACATTCTAAATAAATGATAACTTTTGAATATAATTGAAACATTCTGATCTTAATTGATTTATTTGCCAATTATTTCCAATTATAAACCTTCCACAGTGGCCGCCATGCTGACAAAAAGCAGCAGCTCATTCAGTCGATGAGGGCAATAAACCTGAATTAATCTGAGGCTAACTTGGTGAAGTGACAAACACAATAGCAGTACAATGACTCTGACCCTGAGTGTTGCCATAGCAACAGCACTGTGATTTTATTATTTCTGTACTTCAGACATTTCACAAGTTTTTGTCATTTTAGTCATGATGAAACTGCTGTGTTCTCTTAAATGTGATGACTAGACTTTAGCCATGTACCTGTGTCATATGAATAATACTGCACTATATTTGTTTTGTAAAACTTTTGTGTATTTATTTCAATTTAAAACCTATTATAAATGTGTTATGTGTTGGAAAATGTACCTGAAGGAGACCAAATAAAACTGAACAGAATTCTACACAGACTGTAAAATCAACCCACATATATTTATTGCTCCAACTTTGACACTACGAGAGCATTCTGGGAGACTCTGGAGTTCACCTTTACGTAACATCAACAGAAAAGAGCCAGACCAAAGAACACAATAAACATAATCATCACCACCTGGCTTTTGCTGGGAGACTCACTTTCAGCATAACCGCACATCAGATTGTTCTACATTTTTGCTAAGTGATCAGCTGACACTGATTCCAAGTTTGAAGAGCCAGAGGACAGCTGCCTTTTGTTAACTCGTACTGCATGAGATTTTGGCAATGTTGCTATAAATTACGCTGTGAAAAATGAATTCTGCTGACCTATATTCATCCAAAAATGACTGATGGTTAAAAGGCTTTAAAAAAAAAAAGAAGTAGAAGAAGAAAAACAGCCGTGGAACAAATTCAAACCGATCCCGACGTCATGTGGTGGCAGCTTAAAGCTTTCATGCGTGCACTTTTCAAGCTTTCAACAGCTAATGTTGAAGGAAGATGTAAAAGGCAGGATTTCCTCCTGCGTGGCCGTCATCAGGCGTGGGCACAGAGACAACTGCCAAAACAAAATAGTTTGGAACAATGTCCAGCTTTTATGCTATTGTGGGTTTGAATGGGTAATTCATTTGGAGGTCCCACTGCAACCAGTGAGTCACTTCTCAAGTGACCCACTTTTCGTGTGTGGTGGGGAAATCTGCAAAGTGCCCAGAAACGATCCATGTCCAGCCACAAGATTGCTGTTTCTTTTTTGACCCTTCCTAATTAATTCCACTTCTTTACTCCAAGTGTCTTGCTCTTAAATCCTCTTGTCATCTCTGAATGGAAGAGTGGTGATATCCCAATCTGTCTGCTCTTAGATTCCATTGATGACCTGAAACCTAATAGCTCCAATGTCTTTTCTGCGGCTGGATGTGTGCACACAGTTATAAAAAAAATTCCTTTTCACATCTGGCTGATGTCCTTAAGATGAAGTCGGCTCTTGGTTTGAGATGGGACACTACTAACGACTTTCCAGAAATGTGCAATAGCAACCGGAAACATGCATCTCGCACACAACATTTCTTATGTTTTAATGCCACAGAGATTTCTGGCAACATTCCATGAATGCGCAGAGAATTTTCTCTTTCTGTTCTTTTCCCACCACGTTTAACAGCTCATTGACAGCAACGCCTTTTATTAACAGGGTCAATGTAAATTAATATGATTGTGACTTGAATGCGACAAAACCTCTCCAGGTAGCAAAATTAGCTGACTCTAAATCAGGCCAAGGTAGTTTTGTTGTTTTCTTTTCACAATCTTGCGGTGGACTCATTGAGTTGTTAATATCAAGCAGTGCGTATCCGGCCCTATTCAAGTCAGGATCACGTGGCAGAACTCCCACAATGAGGGCACAGACCCGCGACTACACCTTGCATGAAAGAGAGCTAAATAGGCCGGAGTGTTGAAAGGATCCTGAGCTGCTGTGACAGCTCTAATGAAGACATCCACATCCGCCTTGACAGAAGTCGAGCCTCGCTGACGGATGGCACCGGCAGGCAGCCAGACAGGGCTAGTGCAGAGTGTGTAGTGAAGGACAGAAGGAGATGTGGACGTTCTGCCAGGCGTGTGTGCACGATAAGCTGTTTGAACTGGCCTCGTCTGTAAACCACACCACGCCACCCGCTGCACTTTTATGGGGGTTTTTTTTTCGGTGATAAGAGCAGGATAAGGGAGAAAATACAGGTAATGTTTTGCTTAAGGCATAACTAATATTGACAAAATGTCATTAGAGCTCTGATTGTCTGTCACAAGATATGCAGCGAAAATGATTTGGACTTTTTCTCTTCTTTTAGCAGAAAAGTAAAAAGGCATTTACGTAAATTCTTGCATAACAATGCAGAATTGGCAAAAGTCAAAGGTGGAAATGGTTAAACGGCCCTGCCCCCTTTTTAAATATGTTTTTCTTGTGTTAACAGCTCCCAATATGTTTGACTCGGGCAGTCGTCACTCAAGTTTCTTTTCCATTCCTTGTACGAAGAGGAAATCAGTTTGACGCATGAGATTCAATAGTATAAACCGAAGGGTTGAGCATCACATATACAAAACCAGTCAATATCATTTATTAGCTTAGTAGCTACCGCTAATATAAAAATGAAGCTGCGTTTCACAGTGCCCATCAACTTTCATATAATGCTTCCTGTCTAATCAAAATCCTCAGTTGAAACTAAATCCTGCATAAGGCTACGTTATATAAGAAATGGTGAATTTATTGCTTTTGTTACCCGAGTCTGTCATTTTGAATAAAAAACACTTGCCTGATCATGGCATGCCGCAGTGTTTTCTGACGTCCTTTATTGATAACAAACTCGCGTAAATCGGACCAGCAAAACAAATCTGGTCATAGTTTTACAGTTATTAGACCACATGTGTTCCAAGAGGCAGTGAAAACAATTCAGTGGGGAAAGTTAGCAGACAAAACCTAAAAAACAAAAGCAATAATATTATTACTTTGTAATGATACTTATGGAATTCAGTCTTGTCCGTGGTATGTGGCCGGAATGTGAACTATTCACCGATCATGATGCATTTCACAGGGCTCTCAAAACAGATATATGGGCTCATATATTGGGTTGAGTTGACTTGTTTTGAGAGGAAACACTGGAGGTTGTTATCGTTGGAAGTAAATCATGTCGGCAACAGATGAAATGAAAACAGAAATCAGACAAGAAATGCGTGATTTCTTTGGACGGCCACTTGTTTGGACTCCATAATAAATCAGCAGCTAAACCTTTATTGTAAATAAAAGAATTGTATTTCAGTTCCTCCTGTTTTCAGAATTGAAAGAAGTTGGATTACAAATTGAGAGTTTAATTAAAATAAATGGTCGTTTTAATCGTGATCTTCATTCCACTATTCGAAACAGCCCTAATTGAGCACTTTTCGTAATGTTATTAATTTGGAAAAATCACTTCCATATTTAATACTGGCTACCCACCCATTTAACTGTCAGAACCAATTGCTGAATGGGAAAAAAAAAAAATCAACATCTTTGAGTGTTTAGTTGGAGTCTTGCATACATGAGACAGACATCACGTATTTTATTATACGTAAACCAATGTCACATATTTCATTAGGATTTGAAGTTGGGAGGGCCGATGTCTGCTGCGGTGGAGTGGAACAGCCGAGTATTCTGATCGCACGTCACACACAGCCTGACACTACGAGCCAAAGCAAGTAGAAATCTGGCCAGCATTAGCTTCATTTCTGTGTTTCTTGATGTTGACTGAGGTTAGAAGTTGAAGTAAGGTTGGCTTATGACGTTGGGTAGCTTGAGGGGTAATGTAGAGGTCCAAATGGTGTGTAGAGTAACATCCAAACATCATAAACTAAACTTTGTCTTTATATGGAAACTTACTGCTCAGTATGCTCTTTTTTTATAGCATACAGACTTTATCTATTTTGGCAAACCTGGACTTTTTCTCATCAGATTGAAGAGATGCTACCAAGCCTCCAGAGAGATAAGGCCACATTTGATACAATCCATGCAAAACTGTGCCGCTCACTAGTCTACAGGGAGCGCTCTGATGTTTTTGGCAAGCCAGACCATGTAGTTGGAATGTTGTTTGTTGGAATCCAGCGTCTTCAAGCAAATTCATCCCCCGAAAAACTGTTTCCCAGCCCACTGTGTCAAGACCTTGACTGCCCAGGGACCATTCTCGGCTCTTTGACTAAAACACCCACTTCAATCTTAGTCTTCAATGTGAAGCGAATGTGACAGGATTGAGGGTTTTTTCTCACCGTCAGATCTACTTGATCTGAAACCAAAGGCCCAAACCGTCAAGTGGCCGAAAGAATGTTTATGTGTTGGTTTTATTATATTTTATTTAAAGCTCAAGGATAATTCAGATAAGACAAGAACTGGATAAGATCAGGCCTGTGGTTCTTTTCCATTATTATCCACCCTTGAATAACAAATTCACTCCTGTGAGATTTAAAGTTTTGGGACCATGTTTCCCTCTGACCCATGAGTACAGAGAAGTAAAATAGAGCTTATGTCTCATATTTTTATCTCTCAACATATCATCTTTTTGCTGGCTTTTGGATCAAGGAATAAAAATGTCTCTGTCTTAAACATTTATTTGCTTTTTGCAAACTTAGTGTTTATCCATTTTCTCCACCCAGAACAGACAGCTCTGTTTTGTGTCATCTGCATAGCCATTTATTTAGAAGTAGAGATGTTGTGACGCTTCTTTCACACATCTTTAGAGTTGAGACTAAAATCAATCAATCAATCAATTCAAAGAATAGGGGTGTCCTCGAGGAAACATGGATATATGTTCATATCAAAAATCAACATTTTTCACCTGAAAATAACATCAAGTTTCAATCCAGTTCCTTTATGCTGATGAACTTGTGATTTTAATCATCCGCATCAACTGATAATTCTTTGGTGAACATATGAGTGTAATGTTGCAAAATTGTTCAACAGTATGTTTAAAGATGTTTTGCAGCTGTTAAATCAACCTGTGATTCCATGTCGAGACAGCAGCTGTTCTCTGGTTGTATCTAGTGAATCAATCAATCAATCAACCAATCAATCAGCTTTTACTTTTACAACGCTAAAACCCATCCAATGGCGTCTCAAAGCGCTTTGCACAATCAGAACAAAACTAACTGAATCCTCCAGAGCAAGAAAGGTGCAAATGGCCAGGAAAAGCTCCCCTGTTGGAAGAACCTAGAGCAGATCTGGACCCAAGAGGGCACTCATCTGCTTTGACTGGTTGGGTGGGTCTGGTGTAAGTTATTCAAACGTTCTGCTGTAGATCACCAAAGCCATTTGTGTCCATCTCGCCTTCGCCATCATCACAGCCAAAGGCAACCTGTGATTTTATTCTGACAGAATTTTGCAATGACCAGCTGATAGTGTGATGGCTGCTGTGACCTATATCATCTAACGAGCCAATATAAATCACTCATTTGACAATTTTATTGCTGTACATTAGCATCAGTTTCATTGATTAGTTGTCATTGCTACAGTAAATGACTCTGACTTCAAGCCCTCTTTCTTTCTGAGGAAAACTAATTGACTTGCTCCGTTTTTTCCAAGAGTATTTAGAGCATTTTCATAACTTCAACATAAACTATATTAATACCACTGTTACACCAATAACATTTAATAAAACAGCAGGAGAAAGAGTTAACTGCAGTAAAGAGGTTTTTAAAAATGTTTTTACTCCCAGACACTCAGCCTTAGGGAAACACTAGAAACAAATGATGCCTTGAACCTGAAGGATTTTTTTTTTCTGAAAATAATACAAGAATATAATGTGCTTTTCATCAGTAAATAACCAAGTATGTTAAACTGTGGCCAGTGTGTGTTAAAAAAACAAAAAAAAAAACAGTGTGGAAAAATAAGCAACACAAAGCAGTAAAAGTCCGATTAAACAAATAAAAGAAAAATACAGATTGTGCAATCTCCAATTTGTTGGTAACACAAATATAGTTGGGCTGCCAGTGGGTTGGATTTAATGACTTTGCATAAATTGCAAGTTGAAGACCAAATCGTCCTCTCTGAAGAAACAACCCCTTGAATGTTGTCCTGATGCAGTGAGAAGGGGGATCTTTGTGGAGAAATGTTCATACCTTGGCTAAAATCATTTAGGAGATGTGATTTAAGTACCAAAAAAGGATCTTTACAACTCTCATCTGAACGTTGACAACTTAACACAAGCGCTATCACAAGGTCCGAAAAGATCTTTGGACTGGAACATCATCCTTAAATCAAGGAAGATCAAACCTTTCCTTTCCCTGTTATTAGTGGTTTAGGAAGATAATCCAGGTTTTTGTGAAATGATGAGACCTTGCAACACTTGCAACAAGCCAAGTGACCTGCGGGTGCAACAAACAATAGTCAAGGTTTTTAACTACGGAACATGGCGTCCACCGCAGCCAGCTCACAGGTCGACTCTTCCTCAGTTTGCAATGGCCCTGCAGGGTTTGAATTTTCCACTAAATTAAAGTCCCACATATCCGGGGGTATCAAGAAGCAAGCAGCGGAGAAAATTACAAAAACATGACTTCATGTGAGCAGTTGTTTGTTCTGTTTTTGCGTGGACTGCCATCCGTCCAGCTATAAACCTTTGGCTGTTTTCTAGGACTTTAAACCTGAGCAAGCTCAGTCGCCACATTTAACAGGATTACCTCACAAAGACACCTTTATTATATGTTGTTCAGCGCAACATACATCATAGCTTTATTGCTAGATTTTTATTAAATGTTGGAAACCATAAAGCCCTCCGGCTCTGCCAGTAATAACTAAGAGAGTTCACCGGTTGTAAAACATGGATGATATATAAGTGTCTAAATCTTCAGAGCTTCCTTTCTGCTTTCCTTCTCACTTACTCTTGTGTTTTGTATCCTCTTGCACGAACCAGAGTTATTTAGTTATTTGTAGTTATTTGCTTTATGTATATAAAGGTTATTTGTACTTTTACACTGACAGCAAAGGTACTTTGATTAAAACAAAGTAGTTGTTTGAAAGCCTATCCTTTAAATATTATTAGTATTAATATAAGTATTTGTCCTGAGAAGATGCTGTCTTGTTTGGATTAAAATGATGACCCAACATTTAAAAACTGTCATTGATATTTATCATATTTATCAATAAATAGCATACAATCGATTTATATCATTCAATGTGCTGACGATAGCATCAGCTCAATCTGCTGCAGAAATGACATCAAGCCTCACAGAGCTGTAAAGCCTTTTGTTGTTGATTTGTTTTTGGAGACCTTCATTCTCACACATGAGATCTGAACATTTCTCCTTCTCGCAAAGTCTAATTTACAGCGTCATCATCCCACTCTAATGCAAGAGGGTCCAGAACTTGACCTGATTTCAAGTTGTGATTCTGGTCCGAGTTGGCCCCTGAGCCCTCAGGCACTCAATCATGACATAACACCTGGCCTCTTCAGTGAAATCCATGTTTTAAGAGAAACAACGTGATTTATTGTCATACGATGGATAATTACTCATCTTGATCCTCAGGTTTCACAGTTTGATAAACCAGACACACTGAATGGAAGTCGCGCACAAAAAACAAGACAAAAAAAAGCTTGAGGCACAGCTGAGAACAATCCATCTATCCTGGAGGACACTTTCAGGGGTCATAGCATGCGGAGAAGAATGACTTCCAAATTCATTCTTGACTCTGAATACTTGCGTCAACCTTGAAGTGACGGGACATTTTAAGAGAGGCTTGAGATTGAATATTTAAACGGGATTGGACTGATGGTCGGAATCTGCTGCGGCAACATGGTGGCCAACAGGAAGGGAGATGTCAGCACAACCTTTGCTTTATGTCGCGGGAAACACTCCCAGTTTTTCTGCAGTCAACGGTTGGATTCTTCTCGATTTATCGGGATGATTCTTTAAAAAAAAAAAAAAATCCTTCCATTTCTAACGTCTCACTTTTTTTCTTCTTCTTCTTCTTGGGACTGGAATGTTGAGATATTCCCCCAGTTGTTTCTTCCCACAAAACATGTTTTTTTGGGAGGTCCCCTTTCATAACTATCCACTCATCAGCATATGTTCTTTCCTGCCTATTGAGCTGATTTGATGCATTTTCCAGGCGTGTTTTAGGGTGTTTTCCCTGC
Source organism: Thamnaconus septentrionalis (assembly GCA_009823395.1). Taxonomy (NCBI): domain Eukaryota; kingdom Metazoa; phylum Chordata; class Actinopteri; order Tetraodontiformes; family Monacanthidae; genus Thamnaconus; species Thamnaconus septentrionalis. The sequence goes on along the minus strand of CM020504.1, from coordinate 23,902,671 downwards.
ATCAGGTTTAGATTAGTGGGATCCTGCTTGCTCTTGTTCATAAATCAGGACTTGTCTCTTGATTAGAGCTCTCAACTGCTCATTTGGGGATTAGAGGCGAAAGTTTTGTGCATTAACTTTTTCAGTGCCACAGAGCCATCGCGGTCCACATCTTAACTTTGACAGATATAATAAAGTGACCATATCACTGCTAAGCAGACTTTGGAGGTTTTTCATCCCTGTCTTCACCGACCTCCTTCTCGCCTCAAGATGCACGGTGACAAATGAGTTCATTCTTTGGTACCGGCAGGGCCAGACTGCAGTGGCTGGGGTCCAGACACATACAGGCTTCGGTCGCTCAGACTTTTTGGCCTTGATTTCTTTAAAGTATTCAAATTATTTCTCTCAGCCAGGGACATGTTTGAGTAACTGGAAGAAAATGCCATCTCACTCCTATAGAAATGGCAGATAGCTGTCATCGAAGTCAGTCAGTCAGTGGAGTCAAATCGCAGTTTATTCCGTTGTATTTCCTTAAACCTTTAACTGTTCACATGCATCAGGATTAAACACAAACAGTTAGCAAGCTGTTCAAAGAGAGTCAGATCTTTTTATGAGCAAAAAAAATCCATATTATACACATTTTATCCTATAAAAGATATGTTGCTGAGTGATGTCTTGTTTTACCACATGGATATAATAGATATAAATCCAAAGGGAAAAAAGCATTCCATCTGGATGCAAAGTTAACTGAAACTCTACTGTGGTTTCAGCTATACATTAGTCGCAGTTGCGGGTACTTGTACAGCAGTGTGTTGCCATAAAACGGCCAGGAAACGTAGTTCCATTTCAGCCCACTTAATGCAGATACCATCTCTCCAAATAAACCTTATCTGTTGTCATGAAAACACTTGCATGTATGCATGGATGCATCCTGTTAAGTGAACTGGCCAAACTTAATCTCAAAAGATAATGTTTTGTGAAGATGTTTATCTCTCTCTCTCTCTCTCTCTCTCTCTCTCTCTCTCTCTCTCTCTCTCTCGATGCTTTACTGACTCAACTTGTTTGCAAGAAGTTTGCCTTTTTTCCTCTCCTGTTAATTAGCCTGGATTTTTTCCTGCAAATGTTACAAGCCCTGAGTGTCAGTTAAACAAATAGCCCTGAGCAACCGGACCACCCAAAACCCTCCTGAGTGAGATTCTGAGAGGTTAAAAAAAAAAGAAAGAAAGAAAGAAAGCCAGCTCACGTCCTGCTCCTCTTTGCTCTCTGTTTAGGCTGGGACTTTGATCTCAGCGCCATGATTGCTGCCATATTTTTCATTTGCATGGGTTTGTCTTAATGATCCAAATTACGGTGTGAGATAAATGTCAGGACTTTGAAACAACCCCCCCCCCACTTGTGCGTGCGCACGGTGTCCCCGCACATACTGAGAGACACATGGTTCTGTTTAATCTCTCTCCTTACTCCTGAGAGCCTGAAAAAAAAAAACTCTTGATTGGAGTAAATGGGATATGAAATCCCACTTTTGGATTGTGCGTATTCTGATGGACAACTCAAATGAAACATTGAATTATTTCTCGGACAGCTGCATCATGGCAATGCTCAGCGGGCTGCAGGATGTCTGAACATATGTTGCGTTCTGAAGTTGTTTAATTGTCAAAATATAAACAACATTCACCTACTTCTTTCCAAAACCTAATGTGAATTGTGTCTTTTGGCTCAAACAGATAAAACTGTGCTTCAGCGCATGACTAAAACATCGGCCCCACATGCCTCCGTCATGAGGCAACGCCACCATACCCTTATAACTCCGCTGCTAAACCATTATTAAAAAAAAAAGCACTTGTTAAAAGACTTTTAATAGTGTTTAGTCTCTTGCCAGCGAATCTGTTTTTCTTCCTGCCTCTTCGTCTCTAGCAGGGGTAAACAAAGACATTAATGGCTTTTTAATCCCTGCAGGCTGACACCCTGGATGAGTTGTGGTAAATCCCGCTGAATTTGCAAGTTAAGAGAAAAGACAATTTGTTTAAAATCAAACATGTGTTTTTCTGTGTTGCTGCGTTGTTCGTCATGGGAAGTTTTCCACCGTCCTTGCAGTAAAGAATACATAGCATTCTCTGATTTGAAAACTGTGTCGTCACAGGGATACATTTTTTGTCATCCTGAAACTTCTTAATCCACTGACACCACTGATTAGACCCAACGACAGTCTCCATTAAGAATATTCAAAGATGGTCCAAAAACTGCTGGTTTTGGTCCTAATTGAAATGCAAACATTCAAAACGTTGCTTATGAGAGTTTCACATCTCACCCAGTGGCTGCACACATCAGAGCTCAGTCCAGGCTCATATTCTATAGACTGATGCAGATTTAGTAAACACTCAGTTCGACAGAAGGAATGTCCTCTTTGACCCCGCACAACAGACTCGGACGTTGGAACTTTATCTCTGCTCTCACAAAAAAAACCTCCTGCAGATGACCGTTTTCTGTCCTTCCTTATCAGCTTTTTCTTTAGCGAGCCATTAAAAACCAGACATTCGGGCCCAGAAATGTTCCAGAACCGCACGATATTTAAAAACATCGTAGACAATAATGAGGAAAAGCTGTGATTTTGCCATGTGTGTGTGTGTGTGTGTGTGTGTGTGTGTGTGTCTTACCCTCTCTGTCCCATTCAGTCTCTTACATGTTTCCCTTCAGGCAAGGTCAGGGGTGAGTGTTACAGTGACAGGTGATCAAACCATCTTTGTTAGGCTTGGAGCTGAGCCACGGCGCTGCGCTCGCAGCGTGACGCCCAGGTCAACCGGTGCTGCAGTTCTGCATCCGGAGCAGAACTCTCAGAAAGCCTGCGGAGATTTGAAGTCGGTTGCGTTGCAAAGAGTTACATCAAGCTGCTATCTGGACAGCCAAATGGCACGCGAGCCAATACATCAGCACTGTGTGACATGTGACCATGGTTTACTCTTGTTTTGGCGTGACGTTTTAAACTGTGAGGCAACAGAGAGAGCAATGAAAGATGACATGTTGTCAGAAGTGAGAGCGAGCGTGCCACTGAAACCTTGAGGGAAATGTTGACACCAATAATAGACCTTTCACAGCAGCCAGCACAGGGCTCTTCAATGTCATACACTTTTAGCCTGCACCGATTTAAAAAAAATCATCTTAGAGTCCAAGTAAGATTCTGGACTATTCCAACATGTTAATTTCTTGTGGCCAATTAATGCGCCGGCTGAAAAGAATAACACGTCCCCCAAATTCCAAGCTCTAGACTTGCTAGAGATGATGATGCAGGTACATAAGTGTCAAAGAACTGATGACAAAATAAAAAACAAAAGAAGAAAATAGCTGCTGGCCTATCATCAACATATTTAATGTAGCTTTGCAATTTTTCTGTTTTATCTTTTGTTTGCTTGCTTGGTTTTCGCTACTCAGCATTTCGCTAAAATTGTTTCTAGCAGAAAATTAATTCAATAGGGCATTAGAAGACATGCAATGTTTGGTTCGGAAAATAATTTTTTGGGCTTGTGCGCAATATTTGGTGGGAAACAAAATGACTACCCCACAATAGGTCGACATGTGTTGAAAAATTGTGGTAGCTGAACTCACCCACACTGTGCTGAATCACCGTATTGTTTCCCTTGGGCAAGGGTCAGCTGTGGATCCGTCATCGCTGTTGCTACAAGCAGAGTGTGTTACCGCTGCAGTCAGCAGACCTCCTCAGCGTACAACAATGAGGTGCTGCTCTTTGCATGTAACCATTCTGAGTCACAGACACTGCACAAAGCACCTCACGAGTCTGCTTGTCTTAAGAACGGGCTCCATCAGACTGGGAAATAGCTGAAAAGGCAAAAAGAAAAGGCTTATTGTAATTACCCACAGAAAGCCTCAGGCCATCACCGCTGTCACTGATTAGAGATAAACAGCAGGTTGATTGATTGAATGATTGATTGAATTCTTTATTCGAGCATAAAAACAAAAAAAACAAAAAATAAATACTGTCAATAAAATAGGAAAAAGAAAAAAAAGGAGAAAAAATACAAGCCTAATACTACATCTTCACTTATCAAGTGAAGATGAAGCAGATTTTGATGGATTTGGTTACCTTGGCGTGAAAGGCACCATGCTAGACAAACGATGCTAGTTAGCAGGTAAATAATTACTGCAATTGTCAACACTGTTGCTACAAGTCTTCACTCCCAAATTTGCACACCTCTGTAAAGCTGTGCTACCTTAATTATGAGTTAAAAACAGTTGCTAGGATACCAGCATGTTGCAAAGACTCTCTGGAAGTTAAAGGATGGAAGGACCCCTCAAGCTTCAAGTCTTCAAGTCTTTCCAGGAACGAGTCCTTAGAAAGTGTTGATGAAGAGGAGGTCCCACTTAAGAGGTAATTGGGCAGTTTGCTGTTCTATTGAATCGGACCAATCAGATTTTCCAGCATTCTTCTCAAGGTTTATTCCTGGTGCGAGGTAAGCGTTAGGGTCATGTACTTACTGATAATGTATTGTATGTTAATGTACTGAGTGGGGGGTTAAGAGCACCTCTGGTTTCATCATAGCTGATAAGAAGCTGATGACTGAATGCAAATTTAAGGATAAAGACCATCTGCTGTTAAAGTTTAAAAACTAAATACATGGGATTAACAGATCTTGTTCCTTTAAATGGGCATCCAATAATTGTTTTGACTGAAGACTCATCAACTTTAATTTGATGGGTTTGCACCTTCGAAGGCATAGAAGTTACAATTAAATGAAGTGGATATTGATAATAAAAAAAAAAAACCACACACACACACACACACACACACTGTTTCACTCCCAAAGTATTGTGAGATTTCTTATCTCGTGTCAAAATGTTAACTTGGGACAAGCAAGCCAAGAATCCTATTTGATAAGCAGTCCGACTCAATTAAAGCTCTTAAACCTGCAACTAGATACGGCCATTCAGCAAGGCATGCACCTTGGGGGAACAAATAAATATTTCTATTGGCTCAACTCCAGATTCTTCCATCTCGGCTAATATGTAGGTCAGATAATGCAGCCTTGTTAGATGTATCGCTTCCTCAGAGAGGAAAAAAAGAAAGAAAATTGCAAAAGAAATGTGTGACACACTGCCTGTGTGAAAGACTGACCTTTTTCCACAGCCTACAGACGTAAGTCATCATGCTCGAAATTGCACAAATCAAAATTTCCACCTTCTCTCTCTCACACACAGCTGCATTCTTGGACTTTCTAGTGGACACACAGAGGCAGAATGAGACTGTGTCAACTGGTGGAAAATAGTTGTAGATGTCTTGACTTTTGCAACAAATGCCTGGCAACTCTGTGGGATCCAACTCAATACAGGTCACGCTGGGCGTGGGATCTCAGACTGTAACTGCTGACATGAAAGATGGAAATTAATTTGGCTGTATTACAGACAGGAAAGCACCTGGGCTTATGTGCTGGCACAGTTTGTGAGTCACACTTCATCTGTCTCCTCCGTTTAATCTTAAAGCTAACCTATTTGCACGGCCTCAGATTCTGCATTTTCACTCATATGGATGATCATGAAGAACACGTTAAGCAGCAGCTGGACAACTAAGATTTCAAGTCCGAAATTCTCGCCCATCCATCTTTCCAAGCCTCAGCAGAGAGCTTTGTCACTGGAATTACACTGGAACCCATTATATGCAAATGTCCCACAAGTTGCCCATAACACTCACAGAAGAAGGCAAAGAAGAAAAAGCAGAAACTTTGTCAGTATGTCAACAGTTCAATGGCTTTATTTTTGGAATAAATATACCAGAGTCACATACAGTTACAAATGTCAGTGTAAAAAAAGATTATAAAAGTATTTACACTATTTTATGCACAGAGCTGGATAAGAGTATACATAGCATACAATACAGCTCATGTAGGTCAAGGGATTCTTTTGCTGTACAAAGTGCAAAAGCTCACTAAAGAAAAAAAAAATACTAATAACCCAACTAAAACAGGACTCATCCTATAAGTTGGATGTTGCGGTGGAAAATGTGGCTTCTTTCAGAAACAAAACAAGAGTAAAATGGATTACAGAGTTTCACTGCGTGCGGAGAAAGGACAGCTTGGCTCAGGCTGTGAGGCCATGGACGAAGACTACCAGGAAAAACACAGGTCCTGTGCAGCGCGGTTGCCAGGTTTTCATTCCACCTCTGCTTTCTTGTTTTATTGAGAATAAATTATCTGCACTGGGTGCGGCAGAAAGACGCAGCTTGAAATGAGAAAACAACTGTTTGGGGTCTAACCACAGAGGAAATGAAGGCCGTATCAAAATGCCGTGCGCAGGAAGAATTAGAAGAATGCCCGTTTGTGTGTGTGTGTGTGTGATATGATTTTAGTCCATATCCTGGATGAACTGTGCCATGTTTGACACAGCCTGATAAAATCACTGAGCTTGGCAGCACTGCAGCTGACAGGAACCAAACCCCCTGGGTATTGTTTCCTGTTCTGTATTGTTTAGTCGGATCTGTCAGGAGAGTCATCAGCGTGACTTCAGATCCTGGTTCACACCGTTTCCCAGGACTGATTCTGATTACAATCTGCAATTGCAATCTGCAATAGATTTTTTTTTTTTTTTTTTTTTGAGAAAAGTTAAATTTCTTCTTTTTCAAGAAGAAATGCTGTCGACAAGGTCACATCTGTACAACTCACACAGAATTCTTGAATTCCCTGAAAACAAAAGTTCCCAAACATTGCCAATTAGATTACAGATGGTGTTTTTTTTTTTCTTGAGAAGCGCTCTTCTGTTTTATGTCTAGCTGTAGTTCTTTGTCTTAAAAAAAAGCATTTTTCCTTCCTTTATCTTGGACAGCAAACTCTGTAAATCAGTCAACAGGACTCAACAGAAAGCTCTGAAACCTGCACAGCTAAACAACATGATGCAAAATATGTTCCAGACTCTGACGGCAAATTCAAGCTGATTGCTTGCAAATATGCTCCCTGAAACTGGTTCAAGGGATTCAGTGAAATTCTATTTGCTCGTCATTGTTTGCTGCCATCAGAGTTGGGCCATGATAATGTCTTGATAATTCAGAGTGATGACGAAGAAAAAAATGTGTTCCAGCATTCATCCTTTGACTTCCACTCTTCTTCCAATTCTCATGTTTTGTTCTTCCAAGTAAATATCCAATGGACAAATCAGCACTCGCAATACATAAAGGTTGCAAGTCGATTCGATTGAGTCAATTTAAAGCATCACAAATACTTGAAAGTTCATGGAATTTATTACTTGCAAGGCCTCAGATTACAGAAGTCCAGCTCCTGTGGCTTTTGTAAGCCAGTGCAGTGCTCCCTTGGGAGTGGATGCCCAGACTGGGTTTTGCAGTGCAAAGGTCGCCTCTTGAAGCCCTTCCCACAGGTTCTGGAACAAGGAGACCATTGCCCTACAAGCCATTCAGGACATGGATCTCCGCAAACTCTGGTGGCTGCAGGTCTTTGTGAAGGATCACAGTCCAACCCTGGCTTCCCATCTGGCTTCAGACACTGAACCATCCTCCTCTGGATGCCATTGCCACAAGTCACGGAACACTTGTCCCAGGTTGCGGAAATCCATTTCCCATGAGTAGGATTATCCTTGACGTAAGACTTCAGCTCATCTCCCACAGTTTCCTTCACACTATCTTCAGCAAGGACACTGTTGTGGGAGTTCACACGCCCATTTTTCTTGAGAATCTTTTCTTCTTTGGTCTGACGGGCAAGGTAGTAGGAGTAGCGAATGCGAGGAGGTGTCATCTGGCCTGCACACAACACCTCCACAGTTAAAGCCTCTCCTATAGGATTCACAGCCTGCAGGGTCTCTGAGAGGCCTGCCGTGCCACTGTAGCGGAACAGACTGTTCTTCAGAATAATGTCCCTTTCCCCAGCCGACACTATGTAGTTCCCATTGAGCAGGTAGTGGCCTTTGGTATTCTTTACTGCCAAGTAGTTGTCATCAGCTACCATTCCCTTGTAGCCCCGCTGGCGGATGTCTATGTTTGCTGCGCCCACTGGCAGCATGACCACAAAATTGTATCCATGCCTGTATGGCCAAAACAAACGACATATTGTCAGTCACAACTCATAGGGCAGAAGTTTACAATGCTATAATGACGGAAGAAGCAACCGCAATGTAGACTTTACTCACAGAGGCTTTGTGAACAGTCCCGACACCTTGTGGCAGCCTTTATTATCGCCCCCACAGATTCCGCACTTATCAAACTTCTTGTGTGAGCCAATTTTTCCGTCACAGCCAGCACTGATGCACTTTCCTTGGACGCACACTCCTGTGGTGTCAGGGGAGCACTGTGTCCCATCTACAACCTAAAGTCAGATGTTGTCATGTTAGCATCTGCTTGTTTGCATACAAATATCCTGACAATTAAAGCTAGTTGCCAAGTGTACACTAGCATTGTTTCCCTTTCTCTTTCAAAAACCCTTAATTAAAGCCAAACCATTGTTTTAAATTAGACCCTAGCAGATAATCTTACCTAGTTACAGACTAAGCACCTGTTTAGCAGTGAATCAAGGCTACGTGTCGTAAGAGTACTCGTATAATACCAGTGTGATGAGGTGAAGTGTGAACTTTCACTGCTGTAAAAGCTCACTCCACAACCTGCTATCTGAAAGAGCAAAATGCCACTCCCCCTCCCTTTCATTCTTTGATTCAGTCTTTCCAGTCCAACTAAAGGCAACTGGCTCACATATATTTATGTCCACCCACACTGTTCAGAAACCCCAAATCTTCCCAAAATGTAACTAGGCTTTTGTGTCATTAAATGATCTCAAACTTGTTCAGTCAAAGCAAAGGATAGATGCACTGGGCAAGTTTCTTTTTACCTTGGGTGCCAGGACGTAGAAGTAGCCAGTTCCATTGGCCCTGCAGATGAGTTTACATCTGTCTTCTGACGACACTCCAGAGTACTTTGGCACCCACACCACAGACTGGGCGATACGGTTACTGTTGAAATGGAGGCCAGCGGTCTCACACTGCTCCTCACGAAAAGCCTTGCCTGCAGAGAGAGGTTGGGAGGGAGGGTGCAGAAGGTTAGAGGTGGAAACGCTGTAGGGACTGAAGCTGCCTGTTTTGAAGAGTCATACCTGTGTCAGGGCAGCGGTTAAGGTTGCAGGAGCGGTATTTTACCCGAACCCCCTGGCAATATTTGCCCCCATTTGATGGTACTGGGTTGTTGCATTCTCTTTTAGAAAGTTGTGCTCCACCTCCGCAGGTCCGTGAGCAGGAACCAAATGGGCCCCACTTGCCCCAGCGGCCGTCCACCTAAACACACACCAACAAGTCACATTTCATAACCAGAGCCGAGTTAAGGTACATACGCTAGGCAGTAGGATTTAGCATGAAGCTAACCTTTGCAATTTGAGGCCGTTTTTCAGTGCAGACTCCTTGGTCGCAGACCTGGTTGTTCCCACACTGGGTGCCATCTGCCCAGGGGAAGTGTCGCGTCATGCAGACTAAATGGCCGTTAGACTTTCCTGTGCACCAAAGGCGGCCACACGGTGGTTGCATAAAGGGACAGGGCTTGGAGGCTTCTCCGAATGCAAGCTCACACTGACGGTCGAGGTTGTAAGATACTCCTGGCAGCACATCAGGGAGGCCCAGCGGTTTCTCGGGCTGATCCAGCAGACATTTGCCTGGAAAAGGGAGAGTCTTTTAGCAATAAAGTTAAGCAAGAAGCGAGATCAGTCATCATTTTGGACCGATGCTTCTGGGAATCTGACCCAATAAAGTTATGAAGACGGCAGCTTGAACATTTAATCAAACTTTGAACAATTCAAGTGAAAATATATTTTCTGAAAATTACAGTCTTTGCAGCAGATTTCATTCAAGTTCTTTCATTTCAGGGTGGTTGATTTTTCATGGAGGGGGTTGTGAGTCATGGCGTCCATGATTTGAGCAGTATTGAAGTATACCAACATCATGATGAACACACACAGACAAATGCACATAAAGATGTAAGGGTCCCAAATGCTCACTCAGCCCCACCCTGTTCCAGCCACAGTCGTATTTGGAAGTCAAGGCCCAGAGTTGTTTTATATGTAGCAAATTCAAAGAGCAAAGTTTTAGATTTTTTTTATTTTTTGTTATACACCCAAAGGGCTTTTCAAAGGCCAAAAGTATTGAGTCTATTTACAATAAGAAACATACAAAGAAACGTCTCCAGACCAAAAATAGGAGGAGTCTGACAAGCAGATGCTCGAAAACTGACGGAAAAAGGTCACTGTATAAGAAGGTTTCCAGGAAGAGGTTTTTATCACTTTGAGAAACACACCACTCCTCAGACTTGTGGGGAACAAGAAGTTATGTGACTCTGGGAACAGCTAAGCAGACTGACATTATAAATGGAAATGTTTGTGGAAAAAAACAGAACAGTAGCCTAAGCACTAATAGGACAGCAGATAATATTCCAGTGAATTAGCAGCAAACGGAAAAGTTTTGCAAACCAAACCGAGAGATTCACTGATAGTCCAACACTGTATTAGCAAGTTCCGCAGCACTAACTGGGTTGAAACCCACATCTAATTTCTACAACATCCCAACCAGCAACTGCCGAAAACAACAGCTGGTGCTGCACTTTGTGTGGCGAAACTAACAGGTTGCAAATTATTTTGGGTGCAAAGCTGCATGAAAACAGCCATAAACATGTGGCGATGTTTTGGTTTTTTTTTTTAGCATTAGTCTAGACATGAGGCATACATCAGATCAACTGAATTGAAAATCAATGGTGCTGAGCCAAAAAATGTTCCTCGGTCACTACCTTTACGTTTTTTCTCCTCAGATGATCACTGAAATGGACACGGAAAGAGTAAAAAATATGATTTTCTATTTGAAGTAAACCTGCATGGGAAACACTGGGCAGATATAACTTGCTGTCCAAACCACAGTGGTGACTCTACCCAGAACAAGCCCTATAATTTGGGACAGATGTGGAGGCAGTTTTAAAACAAACGTTTAGCATTGCTCCAAGGCCAAGTCCTGTGGTTTGGCCGGCTTGGCTAACAATCTGCATTCAACCAGATACTTTTCTTCTTGGCTTGTACGACGTTATTCTATAAGTGTGACACTATACTGTGGACACAGATGTCACAGTTGAGGCATAGACAGATTCTGAAATTGAATCTCACTTGTATTTAACTGAAATTATTGTTGACATAAAGAGGCTGTTAATCCCAAAACATGGGAGAAACCAAGAAAATGTCTTCATTTCTTTTCTTTTTTTTGCTTCAACAGCTGTGAGGAAGTGATATTTTAAATCACTGACACCACACTAAATGTTTGTTGAACAATGCTGGCAGCCTCAAAGTAGCCTGAAAAGATAATCCACAGATGCCTCATCTCACTCGTATGACATATGGTCGCACTTTTGAAGAGCAACTTTTGAAAGAAGTGTCCAGAAATCTTTTTTGCTCGCAATATTGAGTCATTAAAGCTGAGCTCTCTGTAGGGGATCGTGGCGAGCCACACGTCTTCCAAATGGATTGATGCTGCTAAAAAAAATAACAGCTGTTAAACCCTGGGGTCGCAAAAGACCTTCGACAATAAGCTTCTCCTTGAGCCGGGAGCACGCTTCAGTGTGCCAAGTTGGTGGAGTATCCCTGCGATAATAACTGGCCTGTCCTCGCTCTGCCACCACACCTTGTCCATCACACTGCCCCAACTGTTTTTCTGTGGAAGTCCTGGGGTCGAGGGTCGGGAAACTCACCATGTCCGCTGTCGAGGAATTCGGTGATGATGGCAGCGCTGCAGGGCGACCAGGGACTGGTGCGATTGATCTGAATGAGGGTGGGAGACATCATGTGGTTGTCCTGCAGTTTCCCAAACACATCTGCACATGCTTTGACGTTGTCGTGCGGCATGTTGAACACATGTCCTGTGGAGCAGGAACAACAACATGTCAAATGTCTTACACGAACAGATAAATATCTGTAATGAGGTATGCAGTATTGCAAATGGCGGAGGGGGGGGAATGCTGCACTGGCTTCTGGACATTTAAACATCAAGCAACCCCACACATTGAAACATATAAATGTCATTTAAAGCCCTTTTTGAAAGCCACAGTGCTCCTGCACTAAGCAGTGGCGGAGGAAGTCCTCACCAAGCTCATGAGCAGTGGTGAAGGCTGAGGGGAGGCCGTCGTCTTCAATTACAGAACAGCTCCTCTTTGGGTCGCACATGGTGCCGACGTCTGCCATGCCAAGAGTGTCACAGGTAGAAGCTCCACACAGGTCCTGCACCAAGAACAACTCAGTTAAGCGTTTGGATTATGTGTACAAAGATGTTTTGTCTTGTTGAACTTTTGGCACATTAAACCTTTGACCAGAGTTGATGTGTTCCAGTTTCAACTCTGAAATGTTTGAAACTCCCAAACAAGTCTTTGTCTTCTTCTTTTCCGTTCCACTAGGCCACCACAGCCAATCATCTGCCTCCATTTAACCTTATCCTCTGGATCCACTTCCGTCACACCAACTAGCTTCATGTCCATTTCCTCTACATTCATAAATCTCCTCTTTGATCTTCCCCTAAATTATCTTTTAAAGTACTCCTTTCTCCTAAATGAGAAACAGTACTATTTCTCATTTAGTTGTTGTGATTAAAACATAGTCAAAGCGCATGCTCGACTTTGAAAATTTATTTGAGCGATAGAATTTTTAGGGAAGAGTCTGTCAGTTTTATTGTGAAATCAATTGTTCCCACGGCGATGATACAGACGACTCCAGTTTTATTGGGCTGACTATTTGATATCTTTCAATCTTATTCTATATTAATCTTTTTCATTGTTTTAAGTCACGCCAAGTTTTAGGGCACCACATTTATGATGGTGTGTATTGGTGACATGCTAGAAGAAAAAGAAGACCAAAGATGGCCAACATAATGAAAATTAAAGACGCTGGGATTATTCTTGGATATGACTGAGTGATTTCCAGAGCCATGTCTTTCGGTTTTCCAACTTTCGTAGGCAGCCGTGTTTAGAACACACCTTCTGTGAGCTAATGTGACTGTCCCCAATCACATCATTTCCATGGCAGAGCAGAGTTTCCAGAAGGTCTACGTCTCCACCACAAGGTACTAAAAACCCAGTCATGGCTAGCGTGCATTTATAGCTGCATGTCCTAATCACAGGACGACCTCGACAGTAACCATCACATAAAAGTGCCAATCTGCCTGCTACATAAACAATGCTGTCTCTACAAACCACCCCAATGCAGAGCACTGACGGCTGTCAGCAGTTGTACATGAGTTCCATTTCTCCTTTTTAATTGGAAATAGTAACTTCGATCCTCCCTGCCCTTTGTGCACACATTGAATTCAAAGTCAAGGGATGACCATGAGGGCAGTGACAAATCATTCTCTGAATAAACCACAGAACTGCGTTTGTTAGCCAGTGTAAATACAGTCCAGATGTGTTCATGGGAAGATGACATCTGAACATGTGGGCAATTTATAAATCAAAAACTAGCTGTTGGATCGACGAAGCAGCATAGTCAATGAGTTTGTTCTTTGTGTTATGACCTACTTCTCACATCTGTCGTCTATCTTCAATTTTAACAATTGAAATAGAAAAAAAAAAAGATCATCTGTCTTCAACTGGGAAATATCTGAGATTTATTTAACTGCTGTCAGAGTTCTAAATTTGAGGTTTGGGGTCATTATATTCAAAACTATTATGTTGCTCTGTTTCCCTCACCCCTGTTTTCTATCTTAATGTCCTAAATAAGTATCATTTACACAGCAATCATCCTCTCAATAGTTTTATGTCAACCACATTTGCCTCCAGACGACACCCAGTTGGTCTGTTTTAAACCCACATATTACACTTGGGGCTGTTAAACAGCAGACAATGGGCATAGCTCAGATGCCCAGTGATAACCACGCCAAACCCAAACAATACCGCTGACTAAACCCGACTCATTTCAGTCATCGAGTCATGAATCAACAGAGGATAGACTGTTGTCTGAATTTTTGACCTTTGTTGGATAAGCAGAGGAGCCCATGCTATCAGAAGACATGTGTCTGGATCTCATGTGAACATGATCAGATTTATCTGCATATTGAGTGTGGCATAGTCATTTGTCATAGTCATATATATAGTCATTTGACTGTAATCATGTCACAGGTCCAAAAGTCAGTGTTGTAATTTCTTGATTAGTTTTTGGTTTGTTTGTTTGTTTCTTCATCCAATTTTGCTACATTAGTACTTTCTGTAAAAGTTCCTTTGTTTGAACTCAATTTATTTATCCAACTTCCCTGTCATGAACATTCTGCATGAAACTATCAGCTGGCCAAACCTGCTAAAAAGCAGATGTTGCTGGGATGCTGCACAGAGCACAATGAGATAAAGTGCAGAGCAACACATGCACACTGGCTTTGCCCAATTTAACACTCAAACTGTGAATGTATCCCTTGACGGCCGTCTTTCTCCTTTATATAGAAAGTTACAGCCACGTGAGTCACAGTCTGTTGGCAGCACCGCTACACTGAAAAATTGGGCCATGTAAACTGGCTACAGGCTTTATTACGTCAACACTACATGTGGAGCTCATGACCCGAAAACCTGGTAACACCCACACACAGTTTGTATCTGGATTTCTGAAAGAGAAATGGAGAAAGTCCCAGTGTCAAAACCCTGAGCTCGAGCTTTGTGTGTATAACGAATGAGCCTCAAAACAAGGGCTTAAAAACTAGTAAGTGCTGTGTATTAAGGATGGAAATGTCCAGCTTGATAAGCTGGAGGGACGTGACACTGCTAACGTGCACATGGGAAACCCCCAGCCCCTCCTGCATCAGTCCATCCTCTCTCCATCCATGCTTCCAAACGCACAGCTGTGGGAAGAATTAGAGAAACACAACATTCCCCAGTGGGGATTGTGTGCCTGTGAATTTGACTAAGTTAGTCATAAAAGAAATGTGTGTCTCTTGGACTCTAATACCACTGCATGTGTATCATGTAAGGGGAAATACGTCCTGGTGGCTGAAGCTTTGATGCTCATCTTTTCCAGCTTAGTTATTAAAAAATGTGTCCACTGGGTCAATTTGTCAGCCTTATTAAAGGACCTTATGTTGAAATTAAATTACATTGATTTTGGTGTTCTTTCTGTCAGCTAAATATCTGAGAGCTTAAAATGCAGAGAGGTGGGGCCATCATCCATCAAAAAAAAAAAAAGAAGAATCCTCAAAGGATCCCCATGAAGACAAACTCTCCTCACTGACCCAACCTAAGCGTCAAAGCCATGACAGAACTGATTTGCTGAGAGGCCATGAGTTCACCAGAGAGGGAGGGTTCACTGAGTCCAGCTGTTTTAACACAAATCAGCATGGCTTACCCTTAAATACAAAACAAAACTGAAGTTCTGACACACACGTGCGTATTTACGCACCACAGTCACAAAAAATGACATGACATGATGAACTTCAGGTCTACTTCAAATGTACGCGCGTTTTACCTGTCTGGTGAAAAGTATCGCCGTGTCCCAGTAGTCCGGATGCTTGTCGTTGTACTTGTTCATCTTCTTTTGCCAGGTGCAGAAGTTCCGCAGGGTCATGGCCGCGTTCCCGGACACCATTGGCCCTTTGTCCTCCTCGGAGATGATCACGATCTTGACGACTGCGATGTTGATGAAGTTCATGATGCTGGGGTGTTTGTAGAGCCGCGCGGCCACTGACATCAGCGTCAAGAGGTAGTGCTTGAGGTCGTCTCCGTGGAACCTCGCCATCGACTCGTCGGCCACCACGAGCGTCTCCACGTACCGAGGCACCGAGGCGAAGCGCTTGGCTCTGCCCGCCCTCTGCAGCACCGCCTCGGTCAGGTTGCTGGATTCGTTCGAGCGCTTGTACTTCTCCAGCGATTTCGCAACCTGGAGGCTGATGTCGCTGTTGACGGCGCATCTCGACGTGGAGTTGAGTCTCAGGCTGCTGCTCGTCCTGCGCTGGATGATGTGCGCGCTCTCCGCGCTCCTGGTGACATTTGGCGCCGGGCTGATGAAGAATTCCCAGCCTTGGAAGCCAAACGCACCCTGTAAACCCGCACAGAGACTCAAAGCAGCGTACGAATGGGGGTCTGAATTCACATATCCTGAATAAAAACACCGACTCAGGTCAACGGTGGTGGCATCGATGCTGGAGAGCCAGAATGACTCCTGGTTAGTTATAGACGGGGCAATGAAATCGGAGTCTTGGTGCAAGTCGACCACTAGATCCTGCTGGAAAGCTCGTATTTTAATGACACATTTTCCTTGAAAGTTTTCCACGTCGTTCCTAAAATTCCCCCTGTCATGGCTGTGGCAATCCAGCTTGATCGGGAAGCAGAGCTCACTTTCCATGCAACGAACGAGTTTTGAGACCACAAAGAGGAGAAAAGTAGTTCTGATGAACATGACGATGTTTGCATGCAAAGTAAAGAAATGCAACGGCCAACTGAGTGGGGGTGAAACAAAAGCAAGGGGCGAAAGATCTGGGAGCTCAGTGGAAGCGCTGGGATCCACGGGGCAGGATGAGGAACATGATCCGATGCGCAGGATTCTAAAGCAACGCGGGTCGTGCGAGTCCACTCAGTGCAAACTCCTCCTGGTCATGACCCGTTCCCATTCTCCACCTGCATGTGCTGAGCTGACTGCCGCCTCCTGCAAATTTATGCATTTCCGTCATGTGTGAAGGGAGGGAGTGGGGGGGGCGGTCTTTCTATAGGAGGGGAGAGTGTTTGGAGGCGCCCATTGGATGCGCCTTTTGTGGTCACTTGGACCAGTCAGCGAGATTTAGACCTGTCATTACTGCACACTCGGTGGGGATTTATCTGATCTTCTACATCCAGTTCTTTGTATGCTGGGACTGATTTTACACAGTCAGCAAGACTCAGTTATTCTTCTCAGTTTGCCCCATGTATTAAAAAAAACAAAACAAAAAAACACATATGGATGGATGGATGGATGGATGGATGGATGGATGGATGGATGGATGGATCTAAGTATGTATGCACAGTGTAATACATTACAAGGAAGGATGCTTTATCACTTTCATATTTTCAGTTTTAAAGGAATTATTGTGGAGTTTACCTCTTATTTTGAGGATACCACAACTTCATAGGAAGTTAGTTGAAACCCCTCTAACTAGTGCAGCCTATCAGATGTTTCATTTGTATCAGCAAGGAGATGGCCACACAGCAAGTCTACTTAAAACATAACTTGGTCGTGAGCGACACCTAGTGGACAAAACTAATTAATTTAACTATAGGATTACCTCAATTTCAGATTTGACTTTTGTCAGGGTTCATCCTTTTTTTGTTTATGTTTTGTTTTGTTTGTTTGTTTGTTTTTGTTTTACTGTGGAATATATAGAATTTGAGAAGCTGAGCCATTTGTGAAATTCATTTTTTAAGCTTTGTCCCTGTTAGAGCAGAAGGCTCCAGTGATATAAAGTGAATGAAATATTTATGCCTTCAGAGAGAATGAGAAAGTTGGAGGTTCCCTCATTCAGAGCGCGGCGCCCTTCTGGTGTTTTGTTTACTGTTGTATGGGTTGCCAGGGACTTCCTCTGCCGTTGCTAAGAACGCGTGAGCGTTAGGGACCCCTGTCACGGAGCAGTTCACAGAAAAGCAGGTTCAAACAAAGAATTGTAGGTAAAGTTCGTATCAAATATATATATATATAAAAAACAGTTTTCACTTGATAACATGAAACAATTAAAAAAAAAAAAATTTTAATCAGTGGCGATAATTCAACGATTGGCCAAAGTTTTCGAAATGCACGCATAGTACTGCCATTGTGGTAAAAAGCCAAACGAGAAGTACCCCTGTCATGCCGAGTTCTGGCGATATTGGGATGCAGGTGGCGGGATCGCGCACTGTTGTATCTTCCCAGTGCTTCAAAATTACTGTTACAGAGAAACCGTTCCAAACAAACAAACAAACAAACAAACAAACAAACAAACAAATAAGGCTAGTTCTATAACTTCCGGTTTCTTGTGCACCTGCTGTCCCCCGGAACCAATGGGGTTGCTAGGCAATGTGAGTGGAAAACACGGAAATCAGCAGTTCTTACATTAGCGGTTTTAATGAATACTTTAGCAGAATTTAACAGTTATTCAAGACATAAATTGCATACACGTAAACCTGGGTTGGGTGAGGTGTTTTTGTTGGTGTTTCGCCGAACAGATCGTGTTTTTTGTGTTTCATTTCAACAATTAACCAATATTAAAGGCCTCGAAGGTCGCTTTAATCCAAGTTTGTTGGACAGAAGAGCGGATCCGCTGTCCATTCCAGCCGTGACTGGAACTTTCAACCTCTGTTCTTGTCTATATCACGCTAACTTATGCCGTGTGTGCGTGGGCCTTTGCGTGCGTGCTCGATTCACGGTTTTCCCGGGTGGAAAGTCGCCTCACGACGGAGTCTCGGATCGCAGATGTTACCAGGCCCTGTCCGTTAACAGAGTTACCACAGAGGCGAGAATACGAGCGCACTCGAAATCCAGGGGCTCGAGCGGAGGGTCCGGGAGGAGAGGCGGCAGCTGGTTCGGCGGCAGTCGCTGCTCGCTGACAACATGGACTTGTACCAAGTCTTGGAGCAGGTCGGAGAAGGCGCGTACGGACGAGTGTTCAAAGGAAGAAGGAAACATGTCGGCCAGGTGCGTAGCGTCGAGGAGAGAGGAGAGAATAACTTGTCGGCCGCTGTTTCACCGGTGGTTCGGCATGTGTGTCAGAGGGCAGTGCTGTGCCATGAACACAACTCGGTCTCCCCGAGGGTTTATTTTTGTTTTTGTTTTTGTTTTTTTTTTTGTTTTTTTTTTGTTTTTTTTTTTTTTTTTTGGGGGGGTAAAAGTAAAACTGTACCAAAACTTTATTTACAACCTTAAAACTGTGTCGCTAAATGTGCTTGACTAATCTTTATTAGGACAATTACTATACTGCGTGCATTGTGTAGCGTTCCCACGTAAACTAACGCACACACCTTAAGGTATGGACTTATTTTTTTGTGTGCATTTTTAGTGCTGCTGGGTATAAAGTCGATTGTTGTCTCCTCCAGTTTATGTGAAGTTCTCAAGGAAATACATGACCAAGCACAATATAGGTATGACGTCAAAGCTCCATCAGTGCCTGTTTATGTCCACTAGGTGGTGGCTCTCAAATTCATTCCTAAGGGTGGGCGTTCAGAAAAGGAGCTGCAAGGTCTCAAGAGGGAGATCGAGATCATGAGAGGTCTCAGGCATCCACACATTGTCCAGCTCTTTGACAGCTTTGAGACGTCAGCCGAGGTATGTGCACAAACAACACAAATTTGTTTGACCTTGACATTCTTTAACCTAGGGAAGTAATGATTCTGTTTATTTCTGAGTTTGTCATCTGTGTGCCTCTCTGCCAGGTTGTGGTTGTAACCGAGTACTTAGAGGGTCAGTTGTTTCAGATTCTTGAGGATGATGGCAACTTGCCAGAGAGTCAGGTACACACACACACTATAAAGTCATTCCAACCACTCAATGAATGAATTCAGTTCATGGCATATTAGCCTGACACACACTTCTGCTAACCTTTCTGCCCACCCTAGGTCCGTGAGATGGCCTGCCAGCTGTTATCCGCTCTGCATTATTTGCACTCCCACCGCATTCTTCATCGCGATATGAAACCACAAAATATCGTGTTGGGCAAGAGCGGCGTGGTGAAACTCTGTGACTTTGGGTAAAAAGGAGTTTATTCTAAATAGAAACAAATTCCCTTTGATCATTTTCCAGAGATGAACCATGTAATGTAATCTGGCTGCAGATTCTCCCGGGCCATGAGTGCCTCTACCATGGTGCTGACTTCTTTCAAGGGTTCACCGCTGTACATGTCTCCTGAAATGGTGGAGGGCAAGCCGTATGACCAGACAGCGGACCTGTGGTCTCTGGGCGTCATCCTCTATGAGCTCCACACGGGCGTGCCTCCGTTCAACGCAAACTCCATCTACAGTGTGATGCAGCTCATAACAAAAGGCCAGGTCAAATGGCCCGACACTATGAGTGACGCCTGCATGGTAAAAACACACCTTTTTTTTTTTCAGTCGAGGTAATAGTAAAGTAGAAAGTGTTGCACTTTTCTGTCTAAAAGCAACAAAAAATATGTCAGTCAGGGAAATGGTCCACATAGTAGTTTTCTACTTCTTCCCCCTCAGGTTGAAATGGCAGCTTGCAGCCTACACATTGCACCACTGCTCCCACCAGTTTTTATTCTCCACCCTTCCATTTCCAGCCCTTTTCTTGAGTTGCTGCAATACCAGGTCGATGCCAGGAGTGGATAGAGCATCCCGCCGCTCAGAAATCAATTTGCCATGCAGTCAAAACACTTCATCACTACCACCCCGTTTTCATCCTTGGAAAGTTTTTCTGGCTTTGCAGGTTTCCCAAAACATGTCTTTGAATTTTAGCTGCCATCCTGTGTAGCTGTCTGCACATTTGGATGAGATCAGATGACAGGAAAGAGAGAAGGCTTTGGAAGGGAGGTTGCAGAATAAATGGCGATTTTACTGTAGTCTGTGGCAGAACAGAGAGCTGTCTGGCAGTTTAACCCAAAATAGCTAAGTTGATCTGTCATATGATGAAAAAAATGTGTCTTTGCTTATTTGATGTGTCTCTGTTTCAGAGTTTCCTGAAAGGTTTGCTGACCAAAGACCCTCAGAAGCGGCTGGCGTGGCCAGACATTCTGCACCATCCCTTTGTTGCTGAGCGCATTTCCGGTAATTGTTAATTGTAAATAATGAGATGGGGAAAAAAATGAAATCTCGCTACCTGATTTTAACAAATGCATTGTCCTGTTAATATGGCGGCACAGTGTTGGCAGACGCAGGTTCTTACAGCCCCTTGACAGCAAGACTCAGCCCAGACATGCAGGCGCTGAAACTTCAGCAAATAGCTGCGAAGATGCAGCCCCATTCGGGGGAGAGCGTCTTAATGCAAAAGGCTCGGGAATATGATGCAAGAACCAACAGAGGGAGTGAAAAGGTGAGAAGTTAATCTATTCGACTTGACAGCGACATAAATACAAGGAGCTTCAAGCTGTCCTGTGGACATGGCCAGGTTAAGAAGAACGGATGGGAACAGGAAAAGGCTGCGCTGGCAGAAGAATCCCCCAGACAGAAGAGCCCTTCCACTCACCTGTTGGGCTCCGGTCACCAAATCACAGCAGCTGCCAATCAAAACCTCGACTCAAAGACAAAACACAGGTGTTGTGGTAGATTAGATAGAATCAGAATAAATATGCTATGCAATACCTGAACAGAAAAAAGCGCATGTGTTAATATCTTGTTTTTTTTCTGTCATCTCCAGGGGTCAGATCAGTATTGACTATGACCGTGAATTTCCGTCTGTTGAGGTTGGACCACGACTGTTGCGGAAATGCAGTCAGGTCAGTGCCAGCTGCAAAACAAAAAACATTGTTCTGGTTCTGTCCAGTTCCATAATTAAAAATGTCTTGCGGTAGTATTTCACTAGACGGGTGTCTTTTCGTTTTTGAATCAATGTCTTGTTCCTTCAGAATGCAGACAATGAGGAATTTTGGGAGAAACTGGCCCATGATTCAGATCCCAGCAGTCAACAGAAGGAACCAGTAAACCCCACCACCATCCTACCTCACCTGAATTCCAAACTTTTGGAATTCAGAGCTCAAGTACTGAGACACCTTTCACCTGGACATGCATCCAGTCAGCCATCAAACCCTTAATCACAGACTGATTTTATTTTTCTCTTTTTCTCAGCTGACAGGTGGTAAGTTTGAAGGAGCGTGTATTCTCCAACCGCTGAAGTTCCTGCGCAGCTTGATTCTGACCTCTGACCCTGAGAAGACTTACGAGATTGGTCAGAAACTTGGTCTGCCCCACGTCCTCTTTGACCTGGTCCAGGATGCTGTAGAAAACTCAGCTTTCATCAAGGTTACTGCTGCAGGGATGCAACCAAGTTCAACACGGCCTCTCGGTCCTGCTAGGGTTTGTGCTAATTGTTTTTTGTCCCCACTTCCTGTCCAGCAAGCACAAAGTGTGCCAGCACTGGGAGAAATACTCATAACGCTCAGACTCTACTGGGAGAAGCAGCAGGACTGGGCAAAGGAAGAGCAGAGGTTGGGTTATTGTGACGCCCGTCTGGTTTTGTCAGCGTTGAACTGCATGTGTGTGAAGTGTGTTGCAACTCATAATGCGTTCTTTCCCACTAGACTACAGGAGTTTACCAGACCACTGTGTACCATTCTCCATCAACCAAACCTGCTCCCTGTAGCAGTAAGTCAGAACTTTTACAGAGTTTAACACCTTTCACATATTGCCCCACGTGACGCAGTTCATTTTGTGTTTTCGTCTTTAGCCTCTGGCTGCTGCTGTCCTGTCTCTGTTTGTGCAATGCAATGTTGACATCAAAGTCGATATGGACAATCTGACCTTCTTGCTGAAGAACCTGCTTTTGGACTCGGATGAGGTACTGACTTGCTCAGTTTCCTAACATGTATGCAGACATTTGACAGCGTGAGCAGTGAGTTTATTCCCCCTGCGTCTTCTCAGCCACAGATCTCTCCTCCACCTGGTTGGGGACTCTGCGATGGCCTCCTGTCGTTAGTCTTGCACTCATTCTTGGGGGTAAGTTGAAAAAAAAAACAAAGACAATGGCAACAAAACCAGAAGGCCCCAGGTTTGATATGAGATTAAGCTGCGGTTTGTGTCACTTGGCAGGATAAAAGAAGCTCCGGACCTTCATTTCTCGATCCGTCCATGATTAAAGAGTTTTGGAAAAGAACTGGCGCGTCACTGGAGAAGACGACGCCTGACACAACTTTCTGTTCAGCAAACGGTAAACAAGCCTCCCCTAATTCCGTCCAGTTCATTCCCCACACGGTTGACTCCCCTGTGTTTGTCTTCATTTCCACACCAGGACTCTATTCCTTTCTTTCCACGACACTCTTCATCTTCACCAAGGACCCCTATTCCTGCATCCCACTGTTTTCCGACTGTGAATCAAGATGCCTGTTCACTCTCGGTCGGCTGCTGGGCACCGACTGGTTGGTGTTGGCGTGTTTTTTCCAGTTAAAATTCCACTTTAGTTCTGCGTGGTCCGTCCGCGGTGAACCGACGAGTCTTTGTGCCCCGCAGCCGACACCTCTTTGCCGCCGTCGGGCCTGACAGCCTGGAGGAGACGGACGTGAAGTCACGACAGCGTGTCTGCGCTCAGCTGCCAACTGCTGATCATCCCCTTCGCCCTGGATCTGCCTTCACACGCCGCGTCCGCAATTATGCAGCTGTATGACAGCTGTGGCATCGTCACCAGCCTCCTGCAGGTGAGACGCTCGCCGCGCTCCTAATGACCTCCCTGACAAACGCCAGCGCTGATGCAACCCTTGCGAGGCGCGCGCGTTAATGTCTCCCGTGAAGGCATTGTCTTGTTTGCTGTCGGCTGTTTGATCTGCGGCAAATTGCCTGCGTGATGTCTATGTCTTGACGTTTTGTTCTGTTTTGTTATTGTTGTTGATTTGTTTTTCTCGTTTCCTGGCAGGTCATTCAAACTTTTCCTCCCCCGCAGCTGGAGCTGCCTCTCTCCCTGCTGAGCCGCCTGCTCCTGTGCGATCCCACTCGCTCTGTTTTCCACCTGAGAAAGTGCGCCGGTGCTTTCTTTGCGCCCGCACGCTGCGGCCAGTCCGCTGGCTTTGAGGGTCCGCCTGGGCGTTCCCGGACCGCCAGCTCGCTGCTCTCCCAGCTGCTGCAGCTGGATGAGCTGTGGGATTCCGCCGTCGAGCTCTTAATCCTCTTGTCCCAAATTGCCTGTTGCTCCGACGAGCGTTCCCACCTGGAGCTGCGCCTGGAGGCCTCCGTGCTGCACCGAGCGCTCAGACACTCCCACTGCCAGATAAAGGCCACCGCATGCAGACTCCTGGGAAACATAAATCCCTTCGGCCCTCTGCGCTCCACACCCTGCATCCCGCCATGTTCAAAAGCATGATCGACTGCCTCGGCGACTGCTGCGTGCCCGTCCGGCGGATGGCTTGCAGGGCGGTGGGCAACTGGCTGGGCTACGTGGCCGTGGGGTTGAAGAGCGGTTGGCACGGCGACCAGGGTGGCAGAGAATCGCAACAGCGCGGGCAAAAGTCTCCGCACGGCGGCGGCGGCAGAGCGGGAGACATGGCCGCCGCCCTGGGCGAGGCAGAGTGCGAGTGGATGCAGGAGGCCAGGAGGGCGGCCGGCGTGCTGGTGTCTCTGATCAGCGACCCCGACGCCCTGACACGGCGCCACTGCTGCGAAGCCCTGGGGAACCTGCGGCATGTGGACGGCGCTCTGCCCCTGCTGCTGGCGGAAGACGTGTTTGTCTTGCTCCTCAGAGCCGCGTGTGCCGACGCCCACAGCGCCGTGAGGCGAGCTGCCGTGGCAACCCTGTCCCTGTACTGCAGGCAGGACAAAGTACGCCAGGTAATGTGATATAGAGGTCACAGAGAGCCTGACGGCTGTGATGCACTTTCCTAAAATGTTACCACATTCACCACAGTGTCTTATTTGGTTTATTAATGGGGAAAAGCACCAGTGGACACTCCTCCCAGCTGTCAGTTGCCCTTCTTTTGGTTTTCCTCTGGCAGTCATACCTGTTTTTAATGGCTGTTACACTCCCTTAACAGCTCAATAATTTTTATTTTTTTGCCTTCACTTAAAGGTCCTGAAGTCCCACAATGCCAGTGAAAGACTCCTCAAGGCGCTGCGACACACACCTCCGCATTGCGACTTCCATCAGCTCATTGAGCAGCTGTAAGTGCAAGATGCATGATGCCCTTTGAAAAAGTCATGAAACGCAGTGAATGAAAAAAATACATATTTTTTTATTAACCTATATATTTTTATTGTGTTATTTTGTTGTTGTTGTTTTTGTTACATAATAAACAAATAATATAGTAAATAGAATAGAAAATAATCTTTGGTCATTACAACTGCAAAAAATATTTAATGTGGCCAGGAAGGAAAAAGTCATTAAATAAACATTTAATTTGGCTAGAGGTGATATCTTGTATTGATTTAATTTTATTAATTTGTGCATATCATTGCTGACGTTTGCGTTAGAATAGCAAAGTGTGTCAGTTGGCTTCCAATCATGTTCCGAAATTAAAGGTATCATGTCATTTGGAAACATGTTTTTAAGGCCGTAAAAACGTGGAAAATGTCTGTGTTGCGCTGCTCACTGATTTTCATCCGATCGGAACGTGTAGCGAGAAAACGGATGAAATGTTTTATGGCCTTCGGACGATCCACTGCAGCGCTGTTGAACAGCGAAGTAAAGTTTAATAAAGTGAATTTCTAAATAAATTGCTTTTGATTCCGTTTTGAAATATTTGTTCCCTTGCGAATTTCAATGCGGATGTCGTGAAAGGCCGAGCAATATTGATTCTCAATTGAAAGGCGGCGGGTCCGCGTCCAGCGGGCCACGGAAGTTCGGGCTTTTCTTTCGGAGGGGAAAAAAATACAGCCTTTTATCCGTTTGATCAGATACAGATTCGTTTTCGGTGAACTAAACTGTTGCACTAAATACGGGGTTTGTCTCGAAATGTGTAATGTTCTTCCAAAAAGGAAAGAAAACATCTTGAGAAAAAAACAACAACAGCGGGCTGAGTTAATCACACTTTATTTTATTTTTTAAATAAAGGAATTCACACAAATACACACACGTTTAAATAAAACAGATTCACAAATCGTTTAAATTCTCATCCGTTACACATTTTTGGTCTTAGACAATCGGATGTGATAGTACACCGCAAATGAACGAATGCCATATTGATTCCTTTGGGGGAGGGAGGGGGGGGGCACCGAACAAATACAGTTGGGGGGGATCTCCAAGTTTGCGTTCATACTAATTAAGATTGTCTTTACATAAATGCATAAAGTAACCCCTGCGCTATGGGCCCCGTTCCATTCCTCTCAACAGCTGCGTTGGAAAAGTGATTTGGGTCACATCCGCTGAAGCAAAACGCTACAGAAGCTTTTACAAATCATTGAATGAATGAATTCCTTCCAACAAACGTTTCTACAGAGCTTACACACTCAACTCCCTGAAGATAGAAAAGTTGTTAGAAATTAGTGCAGTTGAGCCAGAGGCCTTAAAAAACGTATTGCCTTAACAAACAGTTTGGAGGAAGGATCCCCAGTTTGGTTCTTTTCCAAGTGAGAGAGATTACAATTGCAGATGAAGGCTGCTTTATCTCCAACAGCATCGATGTTCACACAATGGCCTGGGGAACATTATCATTTTCAGAAAGTAATGTCGCTAACGCAATTATTATTTTTACCTGAAGTCTGTGGAATTACGTTCATGTCTCCTGCCATATTACTAAGTGGGAAATAAGAAATTGTAAGTCCTGAGTTCTAACACAAAATTACATAATTTTACACATGATCATAAACAAAAGGATAAATCAGTTTCTAGTTTTCCAAATAGTGCAAACAATAGTAATGTTCTCTTTTTATCACAGACTGTATTATTTCAATATCATTTTCAAAAGTCGCAGGAAAAACAACTTTGATATTTTAAAAATGCAATAATTTGGACATTAAAACATGAAATACACAAGTCAGACAAGACAAAACAGATTTTAAATGTAAACTATTTAATCACAAAGGCGGAAGAAGAAATATGATCAAAATTATAAATGACCAAACATGTTTAGGACTGCATCAATGTAAATCAAACAATCATAAATAATAGGGGAAACAGTATTAAATTCCTCATAATTGTCAACATTAATGGCATTATCGTTGTAATTTTAATTCTATTTCAACAAATGAAGTCATTTGAAATATTACTAGAATTTGAAAATATAGTAAGAATTATTTGCCGTTGGTTAATGTCTTAAAAATAAAAATTGTCTAATTTCTTGACATCATTTTCGACTTCAACAACTTCTACAAAAGCATGGCAAAGACATAAGAAAGAGAAAGAATTGCAATAAGTTCTATTGCTGACATTGACTTTGATGTAAGGCTATTTAAAACATTTGAAAACCTGCATAATGAAATATTAGAAATATTATTTGATTAACGCAGTGTGTGATCTATTTTAAAAAAGAAAAAAAAGATTGTCATCAAAACTATGGCAGTGCCACAGTGCAGACTCCAGTAACTGGGAAAGCGATGGAAGCATTTGATAGCGCGCTCATTTAAAATATATTTTGAAAAAAAAAAAATCACGTTACTAAAGCATGCAATTACCTCAACTGCTAGGAAAAAAACAAAGTTTGCAGTCTTACAAAGGTTCTCCCTGTTTCGCCCGCTGTGGATATGGTTGCAGGAGCTCGGTGTTAGACCGCTGTGTCCTGCTTGTGCCTTTGGCTGCGGGCCTTGTAAACTTCAATCAGCAGGTCTTTGACATACTGGATTTCACGTTCTACCGACTCTGCCTTGTCCCGCAGCTCCCGGTTCCTCCCTTCGAGGCAGTGCAGCTGCTCCTCCAGAGAATCCAACTCTGCCCTTTTTCTCTGGCGATACCTGCGATAAGGTAACACAGAACTGAGTAAATTGAAATCTCCACTTAATTACATCCCGCCGACAGTGACCGACCGATCTGCTGTGACCACGGCTTTACCTGTGCGCGGCAGTTTTGTTCTGGTCTCTTTTCTTCTGCTTGCGTTCGCCACCTTCTGCTGGAATGATGTCCACTTCGTATTTCAGCGCGCAGTGCTCTTCCTTCAGCCTGCACGCTTGGCGGCGCGCGGACAACTCCAAGTTGAGACTCTCTCGAGCCATGACCAGACACTCTTGGTCCTGATCTTCTGCAAAGGTGCTGTGTAATTCATGTTGCCCCGTCTGCAGACTCTCTGCCTTCACCTGTTCGTTGGTGAAGAAGCCGTGGTAGGCCTCGGACTGCGATGTTACGGGGAGGTAACAACCTTCCCCCGTCTCCGATTTCCAGGAGACGCTGGCTTTGGTCACCTCCACGCTGGTTTTGATACTGTTGAGCACCTCGTTGTTGCTGGTGCTGCCGCTGACCTCCCTCATGCTGTACATCAGCAGATCTTCTTTCTTGTGCGGGACATCGAGTGATCCGCCAAAGCTGAACCCACCGCCGACAACCTTGGCCGCACCTATGATGTCTTGACTGAAACAGCAATTTTTCTCCTCTCTTGGCGGAGCGCCACATCTTCTGACCTCCACCGAACTGCCCAGACAGTAGCTTTTCCCAGCCAGCTGCTCGTCCTCGACGCAGTCGTAGTTGCCAGCGAGGGTCACCGCCGAGCTACCTGAGTTGCTGCCCTTCAGGCTCAACAAGCCGTTGTCGTAGCCGTCACTGAACCTGGCGCCAGCGTCGGGGACTCTCTTCCTGCCACACCCACTGGGGCGACTGCAGCTGTACGGGGCGTGTCTTGGAATTTTGGATCGCCCTATGGGCCCGCCACAAATGCTCAGCAGGTCCAGTTCTCCCGTTGCCAGGGTAACAAGGAGTGGGCTAGATTCCGATTGGCTGGACGTGGAGTACGACGCGTATGGCAGCTGAGTGAACGGCTGGGGACCCATCGGCAGCGGCACCCTGTCGCATTTCGCCAGCCTCTGCCCTTTCTCCGCCAGCGGTTCGGACAGGAAGTAGTCCTCCAGCTGGGCGAGTTCCTCTTGCAGCAGAGAGGTCATGACCTCTAAGTCGGAGGGCACCTGGATATCATTCTGAAGGGGTGAAGGGGGAAGGGAGGCATTGGTGGAGGAGGGAGGGGAGGGAGGGTTTGGGAGGTACGAGGAGAAATCCACTTCTTCTGTCATCCAGTCGGTGAGGACATCACCTGAGGAGGAGAAAAAAAAAAATGCAGTTGTTACATGCCGTCACATGCAAGTCGGTAACTTTGGTTACCGACTTGGTTTGGGTAGTCGGTAAAAAAAAAGAAAAAGTTTGTCGTCCGGTATTGTTCAATTTTGTTTTTTTGTTGTTTTTTTTTAATTGGAGTCATAAATGAATGGAGGAAAATAAAGGCAGAGCGAGGCTTGGAAAACAGCGGAAGCACATCGGTAGCTTTGTTACTTACTGTTCAAGAAGGACGAATGTGCTGCAGTGCCGAGCCCACCTGAAATGGGGAAAAATATAAAAAAGCGCACTCGCTGCAACTCACCAATTAAGTGCTGACTCTCCTCTGACACCTCCCCCCTGCACCCCTGTGATTGGCTGAGGTTAGCCTGTGGGTGAGAGAGAGCGAGGGGGTCTGCCGGGCAGACATGAGGAGTCTTCCAAACAGGAGCTGATGTTGCCATCATTTTGTCTACTGGTGCTTTGATTCAGTCCAAGTCCAAGCATATGCTGGGAGTGAGCGGGGTCTGACAGATGGGCCACAGAGAGCAGGGCTGGGTGAGCATAATGAAACCTGGAGGGCAGACAGACAGAGACACGGGTCGGAAATGAGGCGCTACAAGGATGCAGCTTCACACAGATGGCATCAACGCCCGGGCAAGTTTCTCAAGACTAGTCGCTCGGTTTCAAAAGACGCTGCTGGGAAGAAACAACTGGCTAGATGAGAAGAATTGGTCAGAACCTGCGCCTTTTAAAACCTGCCAAAAAGCACTGTACCAGTCTACCACATATGGTCAGCAGTTGTGTTCTACTTAGCACAACAACAACACTAGCAGTGACGGTCAATACGGAATAGGCACAATTTCAAAGACAAGCTTTGACCCCCTTCCAAGCAACACGCATTCTGACATCTTCAAATCACGTGGGACCCGATGACGTTGTCAACGTCCCAACTGTTGTCAAGAAGCACCTAGGTAGCCCTAGAGACAACCTGCGCATTAATCGCCTTAACGCAGATCAGAGGAGATTGCAGATACATGTTGCTTTGACGGTAATCGCCCTCCCTCCCGCACCAAAACGGGTTCGGCGACGTTGTTTACATCCGGCTGAACTCACAGCCGC
This sequence comes from Thamnaconus septentrionalis, assembly GCA_009823395.1. Classification (NCBI taxonomy): domain Eukaryota; kingdom Metazoa; phylum Chordata; class Actinopteri; order Tetraodontiformes; family Monacanthidae; genus Thamnaconus; species Thamnaconus septentrionalis. Next base: position 23,872,834 of record CM020504.1, on the reverse strand, counting down.
AACAAGTGACAGCGGCGTGACACTGTTGCTATGGTCCACGGACAAATGAGCGTCATGCAATAACAACAACAAAAGTGATTGCAAACTTTTAAAAGAAAACGTGCTAAAAAAAAATAAAAATAAAAAAGGTCTCGAAAACATTCAAATAAAACACCAGAAGTCTATTTCATAGGCACATGTTTAACAAAATACAATAATAATAATAATAATAATAATAATAATAATAATAATAATAATAATAATAATAATAATAATAATAAAGTTGTCTCGAGCCGCTAAAAGGTTGAGCATATGTGTCACACAAACACACACAGCAGCCGAGAAGCGTAAACAAAGTGTGTTCATTGAGCAGGTCGAGAGCAGAGGCTCTGCACTTACTCCATTATTGCAGAGAGAAATGTAGAGCACTTGGGGTGCGTTGCTAAAGCAAAGCACGGCGTCTCGTGGGGGTCCGGCAACTTGAACAAGTTAAAAAGCCATGTCTGGTCGCGGAGTATCCGGGGCAGCGCAAAGTGGACGAGATGCTGCTTTGTTGTGGTCGACCTGTAAACTGAGGGGTTGCTTTACTCGCGAGTAGGCGTCAGTTGATTCCCACCTAGCAACCAACTGCGTCATCGGCCACTGGCGGCGCTCGCCCCGCCCCCTTCTCTGCGTCTCCTTCAAAGACGTCCCACCAACTGTAGACTGATTTATGAGCGAGGCTTTTTGTTTTTGTTGTTGTTGTTGTGGTTTGGCACTTTCACTGTATGTAGACGCTTCTAAATAGTGTAAAACTGATACGCGAAAACAATAACTTAAAAAAAAAAAACAAGTTTGGATGAGATGACGCTTCTCTCAAAAATAGTTTTTTGTCCTCAACCCAATTGATTCATATTTTTTCTAACAGGTGATACTGTATTATCCGTCTCAAAAGCACACTATTGATGATGAACAGTCGAGTGAGATTCCGTTGAAGCTAATACATCTTTTAAAATTGAAAATCTAGCCACATTGGTGCGAAGTGCTGTTTGTGCTGAAAGTCTTTGTGTTTGAGGGACGGGGCGTGTCGCCACTTCCTGATCTCGACGTCGTAAACCGCCCCTTTTAAAAAAAAAATGATGCTCCCGAAAGGCTTTGTCTGCTCAAAAAGCCTCCCGAATGTGCATCGGTGGCCGAATTTTTTTTTTTTTTTTTTTTTTTGAAGCTTTCACCATTGTTATTTCTCCTTTGGCTTCGTATTGTTTCAGAGTGAAACTATTTGATTTGCAATGTAGTTTGTTGTTCTGCTCAGTCTGTTGCATCTCCGTTGCATCAGTGGTCCGCGCTCACAGCGATTGGCTGCGCTCGCTGCACTGCCCTTCCGCTATTGGTTTGAATGGGCTGCATGTACAATATGATTGGTCGACGGTAGGCAAGGCAGCGCGTCGCACTGTTGTCGTCTTTTTTTCTTTTTTTTCTGCAGTGCAGTGCACATGTTGGAAGTAAACAAACCGGGCGTGTATATCATATCAGTTCTGCGGTTTTTAAAAGCTGTGGGGGTCCGAGATGTTTTGAAATTTCTGCTTCACCAAGTCTTTTTTTGTTTTTTGTTTTTATGAAATAATTGTCACAACAATGCAGTCTTTGTCCGCTATATATATTTACTTTGTCCGCTATATATATTTAAAAAGTACCATAAAAAAAGGCATAAAGATCTAAAAAGTTAGAATAAACATGTTGTCGTTTATGTGTTATACTGTTAATTTGCATCACTTCAATGATATGTAACATCATGGATTTAGTTAATTTGACCCCTTATTTAAGATACCTTTAACAATATTTTTTATGCATACATGTGGACATACTACACCATAGATTACATTTTCTTGATGAATACTGGGAGGTTAATTATTTAGACTGTTGTTCTGACTGTCAATATGTTAAAAAAAAAAAAAAAAAACACGCACACAGATTTCTGTGGCTAATTTGGCATGACACAGCTCTCAGAGCCAAATTAAATGTACTTGTTAAGCTTGTCAATAACAATTATCTAAGAATTAAATCTTTATTTTTCTCCTTTCAGCAAATCCCAGCACTGAGTGAGCAGTGTTCTCCTGTTGCTATAGTGATAGCGGACACTGCCCCCTATTTTAGACTTGTTTTCTGGTTGCTGTTGCCATGGGATTTGCATCCCTCTCTCTCTCTTTCTTATTCTACCTGCTGTTCCTCTCTCACCTCACCTCACTATTTATGCATCCTTGCGATTGTGGAACGTCTCCTCTGTTTGATGATGCTGAGTTGCATCTCTGAGAAATTGTATGAAAAAGCAGTGGTCGTATTTCTAGTTCATCTGAATGGAACCAACAATGACGATGGCAGTGGCCTTTAACTTCTGAAATACTTGGTCAAGGTCAAAAATAATTTCTGTGCATTCATTGAAATCAAGGCTATTTTCAGTGTTAATCCACGATACAGCGGCTACAGAAACGTTGTTTCATCTGAAAAAAGTGTACTTGTGCTCTCTGCAAAGTTATTCTACATAAACTTTGCCTCTTCAGATTCGGTAGAATGAACGTAATTACCAGTTTTGTGTCAGATTCCAACAAACATGCAACAAGTTTGTCTGCGCTAATCTTAGTCATTTAAATGGACAGCCATGTTATGGAGACGCAATTCAGCAAAAAGTGCCCGCTGAGTGGTAACGACCATGTAAGCGAAGTATTGAGAGATTTGTAGAAAGAACCTGATGCAATCTAGATAAGTGCGGCTGTAATGGAGACCAGAATGAGATGCTAGCTGGAGAAGTTGGATGGTCTCCCAGGAAATCGCTGACTGCTTTCTCTCTATGTATTAATTGGTCCACTGAGGGCTTCCTGTTTGTCTATCACACGAGACCCAAGGTGTTCATGACACTCTTTCCCCATTGTCTCCACCATTAGGTACAAATGTCTTTGTCATTACACTCAGAAACGACAAAACGTATAAATCATGCCAGTGAACGGCTCCTGTTACTTGCGCACTTCCATCTCAGAGCCTAAACTCCATTTTCCAGGTTGTTAAACACAACCAAGCGCCGTGCTGTTAGACTTTAAATCAAACTGAACTTTGCATATCTATTGTAAATTTCCCATTACTGTGATTACCACCAGTTGCTACAAACAGTCATTGTCTGAATATCGTGTATAAGCCCAGAAGTCGGAAAAGTGGATGCTGCATGCCAAGTGCACGTATGGCATGTTAGTGAGGGTTACACCATCATTTCATCATCATCTCTCTCAGAATTTATTGTCCTCAACTTTTGCCCCTCTTTGAACATACGATGAAAACACGGAACGCAGTTACAACTTGTGAATGGATGCCCCTCGCAGGGGATTTGTCTGCGCTTTTGTGTGTTCAGATTACAAATCGCCCCTATTTGTTTTCATATTTGGCACCAAAACACATTATCAAGTCTCCTGGAAAAAAAAAAAGGAAAAGTGAGAAGCGGAATAAAAGTTTCATTCATGAATGTCATTAGAGCTCGCCTAACTCACCGTGACGGGTCTGAAACAAGTCAGACGGGGGTTTCTGCTTATTTACTTGTCCTCAAGGTCTTTGCGGTAAATTAGAGCATCTGTTTTGTCGTCCTCTGGGATGTAGCAGCTTTCGGGAGATCACGTCTAACAGCTTCATCTCTGAGAGGCGTCCTGAAAAGAGCAGTGTCTGCTACACACGCCGGACCTGAACTAACCTGACATGAAAAAACACTCGGTCAATCCATGTCAGAATAATGCATTTCTGCCTCAGCAAAATGCTTTCATTAATATGTTACAGAGATTAACAAAAAATAAAAAAGAATTTGAAATGACAGTTTGTGGTGACAGATTTTGAAGCCTAAATGCAGTTCATGCATCGCTTGTGGTGTTGGTAACAGAGGCTCAGTGTCATCTGCAGCACTTAGAGATGTTTAAACTCTGGAGGCCCAATGTCTGTCGCCTTTGAGCCCCACAAAACCAGGTGCACGCAACAGGGTGACAGCCACAGTGTCATATTGTGTTTATTAGAAGCTGACATTCAGGCCGCATAGACTGAACTTGTGTTAAAGGGTCCAAACAGAATATTTAGCCCCCACGTTTACAGCCTCACTCACTCAGTTTAGCTTCTTCTATGTTCCCTATGATGAATTTAGTGAACAACCCTTCACCATAAACTATTGTATGTTCAGTATCTTTTCATCAAGCTGTCAACTTGTATTTCACAGTCATTAGTGATCAAAAAAAATTATATAGTCTCACAGTGTGGAGGAGTTGGAGTATTCACGTTCTGTGTTTTTCTTGGACTGTGTTAGGTCAGCGGCACCTCATGCGTTTCCTTTCTTTGCCCCCTCTGGATATTTTTCACATCCTGTTGTTCTGCTCGCCACAAAGTCCAAAAACACGTGTCTTGTCGTGAATTTTAATGATCTGCATGTATGTTGTGCTCACTATTTTTGAATTAATATCTGTCACAACACATTGGCTTGGAAGGGGGGAAGTCGATTAGTTCAAAATGGAAAACAGTTTGAGTGGAACTGCATATAAGATGCATTTAATGAATGCGCCTTTCATCTGCTATATCTCTGTGTTGTGTGTGTGTGTGTGTGTGTGGGGGGGTATGTTCTGGGTTGGGCAGGAGATATTTCTCTTTAATCTTATAATTTACTCGTAGCTCAAACGTGGAGACCATTTGATAAACGAAATGCCACGACGGTTGAGCGAGAGGAGGCGCCTGACAGGCGACGGCCTCTCCGCGGCCAGATGTCTTCATTTCATCAGAACTCTTTAAGGTTCTTTTCCGGCGAGGTTAATATCCCCCATTAAAACTGACGCGGGGCACACGAGACGCCTGCTAATGTGCAGCGAGACCGTCTGACTTGAGCTCAGAGGTTTTTGGGCGAAAGGCCAGTCAGCACATGCAGAACGTTGTGGAGGGCAGCATCACCCCGGGCTCATTAATATTTCACCAACAATAAGGCTGGGTGTCACTCATATATGCACCACCCCATTAATGAGTTCACGCTGGCCTCTTTAGGATCTGTTTATGATTCACTGCACTCGCCAACGCGCTGAATGGAATGATGTGTGAAGATCCCTCCCCGCCCCCCACCCCGAGGTCCCGACGAGCGCAGATGGCGTGAAGGCTGTCAGTGGTGCCGCGGGCGGCTGGAGTCTCCTCTAAACTTGCACCTGTGGGGCGGCCGGTGGCGGCCGGTGGCGGTCTCGCCGATAATGCTGATGTTTAAACAGAAAGTGCTGAATCTAAATGGTACCTGCGTAGCCGCAGTCGCCCTCATGCCTGTGTGATATTTCATTGATGCTTGCAATAAATAAATAACACGGAGGCCCCCGTAACGTGCTCTCATCTGTCTGCAAATTGGCAAATTGCCCCTCTCGTTCACCTGCTCGGCACGGCAACGTGAAGAGAGAAGACGAGTGATTCAAATGGAGGGATCGCTCCACTTGTTTACTTGGTTTACTGTTTAGTTTTTAACATGATTTCAAATTTCTCGATGTTGAATCATACATGTTCAGTCGCATGTAATTTTCCTTCACGTTTTTCATTTGTTTTGTTTGTTTGTTTTTCCTGTGGCCCGCCTCGTGCAGTACAGAGAACCATGTAATTAATTCGAGCGATCCAGGAATATGGGCTAAAGTTTCAGACTCTGCAGATAAGCAGAGCTAATGAGCGGATTACCTAATTAAACCACCTGACTCTCCGTATGTAAATAAACAAGGCTGTTGAAGGGGATACCTACTATCTGCTCCATTTTAAATTGGAATACTGGGAGGTAATTGGGGCAGGACCAGGTTATTTCAGGAAATCTGGTAATTAACAAGTCGTTTGTGCGTATCACTAATTAGGGAGAAAGGAGTGGTTTGTCAGAGGATGTTCTCAGTTTAGCCTGTTTGTTCACAACAATGCAGTTTATGAGACGAACAAACCTGCAGTTGCATCACATATATTTATTCACTTAATCCTATTGTGCATTGGTACACAGTCGTTTCTTTTTACAATATCATTATACACTTATAATTTAGAAATTCTTACAAAGTGTTAATACATTTTTTAATTATATATTTATGTAAAATGCAAACATACTATAAATGCTGTTCTATTTGCCTGCATGAGAGGCCTTTAGCGCATTACACCATTATAGAATGATAGCATAAAAATCTTCAAGGATTTGGCATCAAGTGAATTCTTCCGATGAATGTAGTAACATTTTAAAAAATATTTTAGAGTACTTTACTGCTCGAGTTTAACAACTTTTTTCTTTAAAAAAAAGTTTTCAGATATTAAGAAATGATTTAATAAGCACCTGAAGAAAAGTAACCAAAGCTTAAAAGAAATAAGTACAAATGTATCAAAAGGTTAATTTTGTTAACACAACATGCATAAACTGGCTTTACGGGTGGAAATAGTTTGAGCTTATTTGGAGCAAGTGTCCTGCATTCCATTTTTTTTTTAAATATTCTTGTTACAGGAAGTGATTTATCTAATTTATTTTTCGATCCATTGGACAGCTCGCTTAAACTGTTTGGCCTTTTCACAGGCTGAAAGATAATTACTGTTCTTCAGTTCAGTTCAACGCACCTCTGTGATCACTAAGGCCTCATTTGCTTGGTGTTTGTCCTTAGAGAGAGAGAGCCCTACTTCTTTTCCCAAGATCTTTTACAATGTCCGTCAAATCCATTCATCCATCTCCAACACGGCGTCAGGATGCGGCTCCCTCCCCTCGGCGGGCAGCGCTGCAGGTTGACTGGCAGGTGTGTTAGTGTCATCCTCCAAAAGTGTCACCCAGTGGTCCCTCAGCTCATGAACTGCGTGTAGCCCTCGGCACCTGTTACTATGACATCCATCCAGATCCTCATGGCCTCCGGAGACGGGGCCACCATGTAGTAGAGGCGGTCGTGGGTCTTCACGCAGAAGGTCAAAGACGGGTTCGGGCTCTGGGGGAATGAAATCACAGCGAGAGGAGGAGGATTTTTACACCGAACTGTGAGAGCCGCACCTGTTGCATCTTTATCCCCAGGGACAGAACAGAAAAAAACCCACATATGTGCATATATACCAAAGTGACAAAACATAAAACCTTCAATTCTTTTTTCAGTTTTTTCAATTGGAAAAAAAAAATCATATTTCTGACACACAGAAGAAATATTTCCACCACACAGTATAGTTTAAATTAGTGTATTTACCTATTTCTCAAAGCTGTTAAACTTTTTTTTTTTAGTTTGATTTTTGTTACTGTAAGACAACATTTAAAAAAAAAAGTCAAAATATATAAACAGGTTGCAGTCTGATTTTAAGTGCAATGACAAATGAATGATCTATTCACAAGTAACACTTCTCTGCCAACACAAATTGAATTTTACCACATACAAAGGAACATTAATTGTTGTTCTATTAAATGTTCTTCAACAGATATTCTGAATTGCAAGTCAACAAAGTGGCACCGTTTACCTTGGTGGCGCTGCGCAGGTGATCGTAGTAAACCTCCTCAATCGCCTGAAAGTAAATGAGCCCTTTCAGTTTGGTCTCGTGCTTGTCTGAAGGGAGGGAAAAGGAGAAGAAGGAGAAAAGAAGCAAATTAAGCCACATAACATGAAGTCTCGCAGTGATGCAAGACCTCTGTCAGCCCGAGCAGCCGACGCCACAATCAGCCTCCGATGAGAGGAAGCATTTCATGTGAGCTGGTCAAATAATAATAGTACCCGTCATATAAGAACACATGGTTCTTTAATTAATACAAGGTTTTTAAAGGGGTGCCACATTTTGAACAATTTTAGACTGAAATAATAATGTTGGGCATATTTTTATTAATTAAAACACGACACATTGCCTTGTGCTATTGAGCTTTTCTGGGGAAAAAAAACCTGTTATTGTAACTAAAACTAACTGGAGAGGACTTTCAATTTATCATTTATCTTTTATTTATATTATTCAATGACGAAATATTACATGACTAAAATCAAATTAATTTTACTGACTTTGTTTTTTTAATTCGTGTGGTAAATATGTTTAATACCGCACGGTCCATAGCCTCTTTTTTCCTCAAACAGAAAAAAAATGTTACTGAACCTCAAACTGCCTGTAATGTCAGAGCAGTTTAATAGTACCTGACACATTAGACAACATGTTTTTGTTTTTTTTTAAATATTCTGAAAAAAGATTTCTTTCCGTATTAAATTGCAGAAAAAGCCAATTCCTGCCCGTAAAGAACCAAAAGCAGACCAGAGACGGGAGGACGTTTTTTTTTTTTCCCAGCGACACACAACCCATGAATAGGTATGAGCAGCACTGTGTCAGAGTAAAAGTTAATTAAGAGAGCAAGTCTATTTCAAGCGATGCCTGCAGTCTTTACCATCCCATTAATTTGACTTGTTTTCCTCTGTCGCACTGAGTCTCTGCAGTTTTCCAGCCTTTTGCCTGCTGGCAGGGTTCACTTCTTGGGAACTTTTGTGGCTCTTTAAAAGAAACGCCTCTCTTTGGTGCGCTTGATTTTGATCTTTTGGTTCAACGTTTCGCCTCCAGCAGGTGAGACCTCGCCCAGTCCTTTAAACAACTTTTCCCCCTAGCTCGCATATCAGCTTTGAGAATCCCAAAGCCATCCGTACTGCTGGAGTACTTTCCCAATAAAGGATGTAACAGCCAGTTTCTGCTGTTTGGGGCTGAGCTTCAGGAAACGAAAGGACTTGCCGAACGGAGGCCTCTCCAGCCCCTTCAATTTGCACCTGAGCGCCGAGTGACCAAACAAACATCCGGCAACAATTAAAGGCAAAAGCGTTTGAAGTGCGCCTGACACCTTCTCTTGCTTTTCGCCCTCTCCACGAGTCAAATCTGCTTAGTAATGAGATAAATGTTTTTGAAAAGTGAGTTTCGTTTTATTAGTCACGAAGAAGCCAGGAGCTAGCCTCCTCCCCGAGAAAAACACATCCACGGAAAGTCTTGCATCCTGTTTCATCACCATCATCACCATCATCTTCGTCAGGAGTAAGGGGGTGAAAAGGCTATAGCAAGTGAGTGGGGAGAGGTAGGGGGCGGAGGGGGGCTGAACAAGGGGGCGCCAGTAATGAAAATATCCTCCGATTCTATTTTGAATTTGATGGCGGCGCAAGGCTAAAAAAACATGAAAACACGTTGGTAAATTATTCAGGGGACTAACTGCTCCGCTTCCAAAACCAGGGGACAGTCTGACAGATGTGATTTACAAAGCGACTTTGGCTTTAGCACAAAGGCGGCAGGCGCAAAACTCCACTTAGAGCAGCTTTAATTAGTCTTTGGTTCCAGCTGAATAAACGCCGGTTGGGACAGACGTTGGGTTTGGTTCAGCAGAGAGAGAGAGAGAGAGAGAGAGAGAGCAAAGTGTTCCTTCTTCAGAGGAGCGACAGCACTGCTGGCGGCTGAACTGGATAAATCAGGTCTTGTGCCGCTGCTGCACAGGAACTTTTCTGCCTCAACTGTCTCATGTCTCTCAAAGCCGTCAAGCTCTCGGAAACTCTAGAGTCCTCCCGGAAATAAAGCACAAAAATAATCCTTTGTTTCCGGACACTACGGGCACTTTTGAGTCTACAAAGTGACCAATGAGGGTTTTAATGCACAACTTTGGAACTTGACCCTGTTTGTGCGTGTTTCACATGTTTTCGTGGTTGTCTTGAAGGCTTTGTGAATACTCAATCAACTGGGCATGAAGTCGCGCAACGGAGGGACAGAATAAAGATCCTCCAACGCCCATCTCGTCCTCGGCAGTTCTGGTATCTTTTCTTTTTGACTCCTGTTCGTTGACCTGCTCTCTGTGTTTTGGTGTGGAGACTGTGGAAACTGGATTCTTGAGTTGACGAAGTGTGCCCGCCTCTCGCCTTGGACAGCGAGCCAACATGGCAGAATCAAAGCGGCTCGTCTTGACACCGGAGTGGCTGCTCACCCACGTAGTAGGAGAAGTTCCTCTTGAGGCGGTCGAAGACGAACCAGCGCTTCTTCCACGACTTGATCTTGCCGCCCATCTTCACCAGGTGGCCCTTGCACATCTTCTCCGTCAGGATGACGTAAGGGCAGGTGTCCACGCTGTGGCCCGACGACTCCACGTGGGCGCGCAGGTCAAACTCCTCCTTGCGGTTAGGCAGATAGCGCGTCATTGGGCGGGCCTGTGAAGAACAAGAGGAAAAGAGTTTTCCGACTGCGGCGTGGGAGGACGTCTGAGTGGGCGGCAACAACGTTTACATCCCTGTGGGGCCAGTTCAAGTCGAGTCCCTGGAGTTCACCAGCACATTACTGGTGCAAACCTTCACAAGTCGTGAGACTTTTTGAACAAATGTAAATCAGAGACTGATTTTGTTTTCTGTTAAATTCTATCAGATAAAAGGGCCTTCGACTTGATATTATCTTATTTGTGCCCGCATTATACAGCACAGTACTCTTTGCACAGTAGTGTCCAACTATTAAAGGTTCAGTGTGTAAAATTTTTCAGGAAGGCTGGTATATAAGGAAGCCCACCTGACAGCGTTTCACATTTAATTCACTGTCGGGAAGGCTTCCTTAAAAAAAGAAGGCGCAAGATGGCAGCTAACTAGGAGCAAGGCCTATATGTCTATTCTTATGTGTGTGTGTGTGTGTATACATATATATATACATATATATATATATATATATATATATATATATATGTATATATATATACATATATTTATAACAACAAATTAAGTTTACGCTGTTAAAAGCAGCTGATGTAATAATATTTTTTCATTAAATTAATAAAATTAATTATATTCAGTTATTTTTCACTTTAATTGAAAAAGTGAAAAGCAACAATTTAGTTTTTCCTTTCCGCCTATAAACGAGGAGTTAAAATGAGAGAATACTGGCAACTGCAACCATATACTGGGTTGTACAGGTCTAATAAATTACACAACCTAATCCAATTGTCAAGTCTGTTAACCTCAACAATCACACAGTGATGGCAATTAGAGTAAGTCACGATTAAAGCGTTAATGGCGTGCAGTATAGTCCATAGCACTCGTCTATTTTCATGTGTTGTTCCTCTCGCCCGCTGCTTTCCATTCCCCCACCCAGCCTTTGATCCTGCCGCGCACCTCAGCCTCCCTCTCCCCTCCCCCACCCCTCCTGCTCCACTGACCTGCGAGAAGTGCTTCTCCCTCATCTTCACCTCCTCCTCCACCAGCCGCTGCCTGTGGGCCGTCTCGTCCTGGAGCCTCCTCTCGGCCTCCTCTCGCCTCCTCCGCTCCTCCTCCAACATCTGCCGCCGAGCCTGCGCCTCCCTCTCCTGGGAGCGTCGGGAGAGGAGACAGAGGAACAGATGGAGGGGGGAAAGGTGAGGGGGGGCAACAGGGGAGAAAAAGGGAGACGGGGACAGTATGTAAATTTTAGGCAAATATTGCAATACAAAGAGAAGAGGAGTCAGAGGAGGCACATGAGAAGAACGCCGGTCCCAATGCAGGGTTTTGTAAAATAGATCCCTCAAGTCTGCACAGAGCTGAGCTTTGCTGATGTAAAATGATCCTTTGCGGCTTTCAGACACTTACGTTGACGTCTTTCTTTGTTTCAGCATGTCGAAATAATACAAAGGTCAACAAACTACTTACAGGTTCGTTTCACCACACCCGGATCAGAGATGTGGCAGCCGAAAAGTTGAGCAGGAGAAGTTTTGGTTTTTAAGCGGTGGAAGTTTTGGAATCTTTTGTTTGTTCTTTAATCAGATTCTGATTCAATATATTGAAAATATTAGACGTTAGGCCTGTTTGTTTTTGTTTGTTTTTTAACTTGTCCCATGACTGAAGGAATTGACTGGCACCAAAAATCGGCCAAATTCTTGAGTTACAGTTTCTTAAAATTTTGTTTACTCTAACGACTTTTGATAGTTTTGTTTTTTTCAGGGGCAAAAAAATCACCAACATGACTGTCCTTTTATATTTTGGCCTGAGACAGAAGTGGTAGGAAGCAAAAATAAACATACTATGTTATTTCTTTATGAGGACAAATAAATTAAACAGCCCTAGCACTTCCGGTTTTTGACTTTTGTTTTTTTGATGATGGCTAGATAATATGAACAGGTTTTTTTTCTTTTTCTTTTTGTTTAAGTGTGTCCAGGTAGTCAAACTAGGGTTTGAAGGTGCTAAAAGAAAACCGTCACAATCAGCATTACGATTTACCATTGAGGTCTCGGCCCTGGCGATGACCTGCTCTCTTCCAGAGCTGATCTATCGCTCTAATAAACAGATAGTAGCGACTGAAACTCATTAAGGTTTATTGCACCCCATGAATTCTATTAAATTATATATGACCTGCATACATTAACTATACATAACATACTCACATATTAACATTTATGAGTTTGTTTATGAAGCTCAAGATCAAGGGGGTTGTCAGATAACAACTGATTTCACACTGCAGGGTTTCTTATTGACCAAAATGAATCCCTTTTTATGCATACAACAATTAAACTTCTGAATAGAAATGATGTGCCGTCACTCACTCTGTTCACAATAAGCCTGGCTTTTTCCTGCTGTGCCTCCTTCAGCATCTTCTCCATCTCTTCTATTCTCTGGGCCTCGATGCCGCAGCCACTGCATGACACAGGGAGAGGAGCAGCGTGTCATCCCACAGCAACGAGTCTTTGGGACGGAGAGTATAAACCGACACGCTCGGCCAGTGAGTGCTGAAGGCCCAGGAGGTTCACCTTTCTGGTGTGCAGGCAGAGTTGCCGGTGGAGACGCTGGTCTCCATGCTGTCCGAGCTCTCCAGGCTCAGAGTGTCGTATGCCGGATTGCCACTAGATGGCGACTGGTGATGCAGGATGGAGTGATGCACTGTTGGAGACAGATCTGAGCATGCAAAGGGTAGAGAGAGAGAGAGAGAGCAGTCAAAGACCCACAGTGACCTCTGCTGGCTGTGTTAGAGAATTGCTACTAGTTGACAGGGAACTCTTTCCTGCAGATTACAAGAAAAAAAATCTGATTGCTTTTTCAATAGACTTCTTTGTGAGCAGACGAGTGTCAGCTCCAGCAGAGCATCACCTTTGTTCTGCAGAAGCAGCTGCCTCCTGCAGTCCATGTCCAGTGGAGATGACATGTCTCTGAGCAAGAGGTGCAATCCCTACAAAGAAATCGCCAAACAGTTACCACGTTTACCAGCATCTTCAAACATTTCCACTCGGCATAAGAACGACATGCCCACCCTGCTGGATGGATCTTTCTGATGGGCGCCTCCACCGCAGAGAGGCAGGGCGGCAGGGCTGCAAGACGCGGCCTGTCCGAGCTCAGCGTCCGATCGGCATTTTAACAGCTGACGGTGGAAAAAATACCAGAAGAGAAGCACAGTCACTGCAACGGTCCTCACTTAGTCTCTGTAGTCTTCTTACCCAGCAGTAGTGATTCTCAACTGGATGGCCTCGGCCACGGCAAATAAAAGAAAGCTGCGTCTGTTCTAACTTCCAACAACTAGTTTTGGCTTCAAGTACTGCACACTCGTCTGTTTAAACACTGGTACTCTGCCCGTCTGGTGAAAGAGCTCACAGCATTCAGGAGCCCAAGACCGTAAGAAGGAGACGGACAGAGAGTGGAGTAGTTTACCTGCCCGTGACGGCGTGCAGAAAAAGACTTTGCAGGCAGCGGCGGAGGGCAGGACGGAGGCTCTACTGCAGCCATGATGTCCTGGTACCAGCGCTCGAGGTTAATAGGAGCCATGACATTCCTGTGCAGCTCAGGCTGGCTCTGAGGTGATGAAACAGCAGCCAGGCCACAGGGAGGCAAGGAAGGAAGAGAGCAGTTCAGCAGCTGCATCAGTGACAGAAGCATGAAGCAGATATGAGGGAGGAGAAATAAAATGTGCAATTGCAATGTTCTTGCCAGAGACAGGAAAAGAAACGGATGAGGAGAGGAAGTACAGCAAACCTGTGCGGACGGGAAAGTGGGAGGTGTGGAGTGGCAGGAGAAGGTGGTTTCAGAGGTGGCGAGTTGGAATGATGGAAGAGAGGAGGAAGAAGTGGGATCGATTCTCTGCATCCCAAAGATCTGGCTCAGCTGACTGACGGTGATGTAGTCCTTCGCACAGAAGGAAACAGGAGAGGAGAGGAGACAGCAGGGGAAGACATTCAGAGGCTGCCGAGGTGAGGAGAGCAGAAAGACAAAGAGAGGCGGCGGCCGTCTACCTCGCACGGCAGAGCCGGGGCCACAGAGAGGGAAGCGAGGCAGTGGAGGGCAGCCGGAGAGGAAGAGCGAGACGGCAGAGAAGAGTTTCCGTACATCTTATAGACGTCAGAGAGCCTGAGGTATTCCTGCATCAGTGGGCAGAGCAGAGCGGTGAGGAATCCCAGCGGAGGTGAAAACCCATGTGCAGAGAAAACACGACTCACTGGGCCTCTGAGGTCACATCGTAAAGACTACATCCAAACTTTTGTTGGTCGTTGACGGATTATTGTTCCTCAATGATTGTGTGAAACACAAACCTACTGCTGTCAGACTAGCATCACAAGTCAGGAGCAGCTTAGAAACATTCACATCCAGTACCGTCACACAACACAGATTAAAGGTCCAGTGTGTAATATTTGGCTTGATTTATGATTTTTTGATTGGTAAAAGCTTTATATACTGCCCACAAATACAATATAAAGCATGTATAATCACAGGACAAAAAAGTAATTTCATTTTCCTACCCTTAGAACGGTTCTCATTGATACATAAGAACACACATATAGCAAGGGTCTTGCTCCAAGTTAGCTGTGGAGACAATCCATCCCGCCTGACAGCGTGTTTTTTCTAATTAGGGTTACTGCTCGCATCTTCAAATAAACCAACAAAGAAGAAGATGGGCCAGGTATCCAGGTTTGGGTGCGTCAGCCACTGTAGTTCACTGGCAAACCCGGATTTGGAGAGAAAAAGACGCTGCAATCTAAAATGTCACCACTTGGTGTCACTGTTTCTTCCTCAAAATCTTAAATTATTCCACACTGAACCTTGAAGTAGGGAAAAGGAGGAGGAGGTTTTAGTTGTTACCTCTTGGAGCCTAACAGGAAAGAGGTCAGGGGAGGGCAGGAGAGAGGAGGAGGAGGAGGAGAAGGAGGCAGAGGAGGGACAGGGGCTATGAGGAGGACCATCCGCATAAACAAGGTCAGGCTCACTGATGTGAAGGAGGCCCTGTTCAAAGAGTTCATCCGGGGTTAGAGAGGGTCAGACTCGTCCGGAGCTACAGGTTCTCCCGGCGCCGCTCACCTCCGCCGCACCGCCGTCGCCACTGCTTTTCAAAAAGCTCCTCCCCCCCGTCAAAGCGTGGTACTTCCTCTCCAGGACGCACAGCCTCTCCTGCTCCTGAGAGACACACCCGGGGTGAACGTGAGTCACTGTGGTGTACGGTGGGACGCATGCCGCATTTCAACACCATGGACCGACCTTCTGCAGCAGCTGCAGAGTCAAGGCTCTGTCCCTCGCCAGCCTCTCGCAGTCCTGAGCCGCCTGCAAGCCCAGCTTCTTGACCTGAGCCTCCAGAGCACCCATCCTCTCCTGGTGAGCAGTATTACATGTTTAGCTGATGGTACACATGCATATCAGTACAAATGTTTGTTTTATTATGATGATTGTTATTGTTTCTTGCTTCCGACCTTCCTCAGGGCAACGCTGCAGTGATACTCGGCCTGCTCCTGCAGGAGCTGCGAGCTCTGGGTCTCCTTCTTCTCCTCCAGACTGCTTTCCTGCTCCAGTTGGCAGAACTCCAGCTCCTCAAACTGCTTGGTTCCCATTTCCAGAGCTTCGTTTTTCTGCGCACGCGCAAAACATGTATGCATGCAGGTTATCGGACGCACACTTTGTACGCTGTGTGTAGTGCAGGAAAGTTTTCATACCGTCAAATCAATAGAAAAAAGGTCGGATTAATCATGCAAGGTAAAAAAAAAAAAAAGAGATAAAAAGAAAAACCGTGCAGGGTTTTAGGGCAGGGCTGTTAATGAGGATGTTAATCGCTGCTGTTTGGCTCTTTCTGGGATGCAGGTTGAAGGAAGAGTGGAGGCAAAGCGGCTGATTAAAACAATGAGCTGAAGCTTACATGTGTAGCTGAAGTAACACAGCAGCGGGGGAAGAAAAAAGAAGCGCAGTTGAAAGGCATGTTCAGGAAGACTTCCAAAAGAGAGGCAGTGTCACATGTTGCTCTTTGCAGATGACACAGTGCTGTGCCATTTGGCAGGACACAACTCAGTGTTGTTGACACACTGACCCTGCTGAGCTGCTCCTGTAATTCTTCCCTTTGAGCCAAGGGGCACTTATCAAACTGCCTCTTCAGCTCATTGTACTCATTCCTCTGCTTTTCCAGGGCCTTCCGCTCAGCCGACACATGAGCCCTTCCCTAAAAACACATAGACACACGCACAGTTGGGTCCACATTCACACGCGCACACACACGCGCACCGGGGAGAAAATAAAAACAAAAACAGGTAACTGGAATCCATGCAGCCAAGCCTTTAAAGCTACCAGGACTGTTACAGTATTAGAGGATTGAGGAGGAGGTTAGGAGAGCAGGCGGGTGAGAGGCGGGAAAGCTTTGTAGAATCTCCATGGAGCCAAATCAGAGAGTGGAACTGGATCCCAGTCAGTGGGGAGGAGACACTGCTTTGTCCCTCACATCGGACGGCAAACAAACACGTAGCGTTTTAAAGGGAGGATATTTTTTGAGTGCTTTCATCATTCAACAACAGATTTTACATGCACTGGCCTCCGACTGGTCGTATTTTGGTCTGGCATGCCCACCTTGTCCTTCTCCTTCTGGGTGGTCTTGTCCAGCTGGCTGAGTTTGAGCTGCAGCTGAGCGATGACGTCACTCTCACTCTCCACCTGCTCCTGCTCGGCCCGCCTCTCCGCATGCAGCAGAGCCTGCTCCATCTCCACCTGAGAGAGAGGACGCACGCAGGGTCAGGTTGTCCTTCTGCCGCAACTTACCGCCAAGTTAAAGGTGCCTTGGTGCTCAGAATTCACTTTGACAGTTATTTTTCTTTCTCATGAAATGTTGCATCTATCCAGTCAATGCTCTTCCCAGAAAAATAGGGCAATCCGTCTTTCACTTTTTTTATTTGTTTCACTTTTTCCAGAGTGCATGTGCTGATAAATGGAGCTCTAGAAATGTGCCCTTGATGATGTCACAGATATCACAGAAATTTCATGGAAAGAATTTATGGAAAGTCCAGCAAAGCCCGAGTTTGAGATGAACAAACAAAGCTGAATATGCTGTTTACCAAAGATCTGTGGAGCAGAGAAGGCATAAAGGCTGAGGTGTTAGTGTGAGGCGCCTGTGTGTGTGTGAGGTGTGTGTGTGTGTGTGTGTGTGTGTGTGTGTGTGTCCACCTCCTGTTTGGTCTCTTGTAGCTGCCGCTCCAGTTCACTAACTCTGTGCTTCAGGTCATCCACTCGGGCCAAGATCCTGTTCCTCTCCTCCTCCAGGTAGGCCTGCTCTTCAGCCGCTAGCACATCGTCGCACTGAGATCCCATAATAATATGTATATATATAAAAAAAATGGTTTAGTTCCCTGTCAGTGGACACCTCACACATAACGTAGCCAATCTTCTGCATCTCACCTCTTGGTGTGTGCTCTCCGTGCTGCTGCATTCCTCCCTCTGGGCCTCCACATCGTTCTCCGTCATCATCCGAGGTCTAAGCGGCACCGCGGCCGCGGTGTCCAAGCAGCGGTCCGCGGGCAGCCCGTTCCTCACCACCTCAGCCAGCCCCACGCCGCTGTCCTCGTGGTTGTACTCGGCGCACAGACTGAGGATGGTCTCCAGCCGCTGCCGCTCCTGGAGGGCAGAGAGGCGAGACCTGAGATCGTGTTGCGGATGGTGTCCTTGGATGACATTGTCCCATTTTGACAGCTGTCCCACCAGCCCTGCAGCGCCGGCACGGGGCAACTGCACCGTAACCGGATAGCAGGTGAGCCAATGCTGTGGTGATTTGTGTCTGAGGAGGGCTCATTGTGGTTGTGATGGGGAGAATAAAATCTGTCAGCTGTCGGCTGTTTTGGATAAACGGAGTCTGACAGAGTGCAGTTGCAGTGAGAGAAATGAAAATGAGGCGCCGGTGAGTTGGCTGAGGTTGTTATTGTGGCTCTTTGGAGTTATTTAAAGACTGTGAAGTAAAGCAGTGCAGGTAAAAACACCCTACTCGACTAAAACACCAAATATTACCCCGACCTCCACCCATTTAAAAAGCTGAAGACATTTAACCCATCTCGTAATGAAATGTTGTATTGTTTTAACTGCAATATTTGCGGTTGTGTTCATTAGTAGTAGTACTTGCAGTACAGCAATTCTAAATCTTGGATGTCTTGTTCTACCAAGGCTAACCATCTACAGAAACTTTATTTTTGAACTGCAGGCTGCCTGGCAAAACCCTTGTATTTGTACCTCATCGTTATTAAATGTAACATATGCTAAAAAACAAAAAACAAAAAAAAAAACACTTCCTCTTTTGCATCTCATGGCCTTTGTCCCACATGTGGCATTTACTCCACCTACAGGAAATGCTTTCTTTGTCTTTTCCATATATACCTCAATAGTTGATCACTTCTGTTTGTTTCAGTTGTGATACTAATTGTGATACTAATTGATCTAGAGCCTTTTCGGGCACAAAATAGTTTGTTTTTTAATAGAAATAATGCATTTTAATTGTATTTTAGCATGTTAGCAAGATGCTGAACTTATCTCAACATCTCATTGTGTGTATTGTGATACCAGTACACGACAGAAACACCAGTCAATGTTTCCCAGACTTGGGATGACTCAGCACATACGGGCAGTGCAGCAACATGCATGCATCATAAACTTATTACTGTATCCAAAGCAGTTACACTGTGTCCGGTAAGCCAGACGCATGCCCTGAGTATCTCTCATTCGTTACAAGAATCCCTTTACGTCCTGAAATAGTCAGAACATTGAGGACCAGGAGTTGCCCCCACCCGCCCCCCCACCCCCTTCCCCTATCAGCTGTCAGAGGCGAGGTGGGGTGGGTAGGGATCGGGGTGCGGGGGGACAGTACGAGTGGACGCGTGCGTGGACCGAGGATGGACAAGTATGCACCCGGTGATCTGGAGTGGGTCAGAGTCATGGCTGAGCTACAGCCGCTCCTCCTATTGACAGAAGTACTGTTGGGCAACAGCGCCCTCCACGCCCTCTGCTCCGAGCCTCAAGACTGGAAGGGGAATGTTCCCACCTCGTGTTTCTGCGGCCACATGGGCTGCCCATGCCAGTTATGCCCCTGGGGGAGAGATGACTCGGTGGCTGTGAGCCAGGAGATTTAGACAAGATATGTGAATGCAGACGGGGTGTCTGCCTCACCAAATGTCTCAATGTCTCAAGGCCTGCGGCCGACTTTGTTTGCGTACTTCATAAATCACCGCGCTAAAGAAAGTGTCTTGTAGTTGTGAGAATCAGTTCTGCGACTTCACAAAAGCCACTGATACGCTGATATGATACTGTACATGGTAGGGTTTGGAAAATACAGACCTGAAGATACAGTATATGCTCTAGTTTGGCACCTTTAAGATAAGCCTTTCTACTTCCTGCATGAATCATTTCAAATGACTGCCAATCCTTGATCGAAGGGTTGGCGGTTTGAATCCTGGCTCCAGACACTGAAGCGTAAATAGATCCCAATGGGGCTGGCAGTGCCTTGCATGGCAGCAGCCACCAATTGGTGTATGAATATGTGTGTTGAATATGAGGCTTTGTAAAAAGCTTTGGAGTACTGTGAAGGTGCTGGAGTGCAGTGAGTCCATTTACCATTTTAGCCATTTATTTTGATTTTGGCTCAATCTCCTACCTGCTTCTCCATCTCCTGCTCACGGAGTCTCTCCTCCTTCTGCCAGCGGTGGTATTCCAGCAAGTCGTCCTCGTTGTCGCTGATCTCAGAGATGCTGTTCTTACGTTCCCGGGCGTAGGGTTTTGTAAATTTCTTGTCCTGGCTGGACGTTCCAGTGGCAGCCGTGCAGGAGGTCTTTCTCTGGCCATTGGGGCTATCGAGAGGAGAGGAGATGGTCAAGGAGCCCAGGCCAGGCCTGATCTGCTGTGCACCCGACTCCTTCTCCAGCCCAGAGAGCGCCGCTGGACTCTGGGCGTACATGGCCCTCACCGCCTCGGCTTTGGAAGGAGCTCGGAGCGGACGGGGTCCGTCGGGACTGTCGGGAACCAGTTTAGGAGTGGACGCCTGCAACCCTGGAGTACCTCTCTTGTTTGCAAAAGGGCTGTGAGGAGGAAGTTCTCTGGCTCCAGCGCTTCGGAGCCTCTGAGGTGCATCTACGTGAGACAGCTGCTGATCTCTCATCGGGCTGGGGGATCTCATCTGCAGAGAGGAGCCTCTCAGTTGAGGGCTAGAGGGCGCCGTCGTGGAGAGTTTCACGCTGGATGCTTTGTGGGTGGACGGGTTCCAGGTGTCTGTGCTCTGTCCCGAGCCCCTGCTTGGCAGCGTGAGGTTTGAAGCAGGCTCTTCTCTGGAGTTCCTGGGAAGCTTGGGGCTCTCCTGAGTCCTGTGGCCGCCGCTCACCCCTCTGGGGAGCGAGGTCCGAGGATGAGGGACGGGAGTGTGGTTGGTGAGCACGGCCCTGACAGGAACAGGAGGCGTTTTGTTGCCAAGGCTCTGGGTCAAAAAGTCTCCGCAGTTTTTATTTATGGAGTCCTCTTTCACGAAGCCACTTCTCCCATTGAGCATGCTTGGCGAGGACGGCTGACGAATGGCCTGTTTACCCAGTCCCGACCCTGGCGGGACCTTCTGCAACAAAGTGTCTTGGTGGTTTATGGTCGTGTTGTTGTTGTTTTTGAAGTCGCCGTTGCTTGAGAGGGACTGATGGTTTCCGTTCAGGACACCCCGGGGGTCTGCAGAAGACAAACACCTGTGCGTTAGCATTCCTGACTAATGGAGGAAGCGGAATCTTTGGAAAAGCAGTTGCAAAAACACTTGAAGGGAGAAAAAAAAAAAAACGACATTTTTTGGGAGGGTCAACTTTGTCATTTACTCCACATTAGATCACTGCTGTAGAACGAAAGAGGTGATTTAAAGAAGTGGACATTTTTGAGCTGTGCTCATGTTTAATCAGCGCCTCACTGTATACATTCCATATGTTAAACAACTTAAGATTGATTCCAAACAGAATCATTTGGAGAAAAAAATAGATCTGAAAATAACAGAGTGAAACTGATGCTTTGATGTCCTTCCTACATGTTTGGATGGGGATAAACATACAGTGGTTCTGAGATGGTCTCTGTGGACACCTGGCTGGTGGTTTTTTTCACCAACTTGAACAAAGTTTTTGTTTCTAAAAAGCCTGGTGAGCGAAAGTAGTACACAATTGACTTTTCTAATTCCATGGCAGTTCATTGAAGGCACACGTTGCAATTAGAAACCCATGTTTTGCATGGTATGGGGCCTTCTAAAGAGGTGATAAATGTCTGAGGGTCCGCGTTCTGCATGAGGGATGTTTTGCTCTCCGCTCGTGCTGTAATCCTGCAGGGATCTGGAGTTGCTAAATATAACGGCTGCAGCCTCGTACCTCATTCAGGGCTGATGAAATCAGGGCCTGCTCAGGAAGAGCGAGCCGTACACACTGAGCACTGAGGGTGTGGCGGCTCAGTGTAGCCAAACCAATAAGGTCACAGGAGAATGGATTGAAAATATCATGGACGCCACGAGGCGGCCGGCGCACGGAGCCATGCGGCAGAATAATGCAGAGTCGTTTGACCGAGACTGTAAAAACAAAGATTACGACTAACCAGTGTCACAATGGGATCCAACCTGCAGCGGCAGAATGCAGAATCGAGAACTAGATCACAATGTAGGCCACGGATAATTGGCCCTGGACAAGTTATTTCTGAATCCACTCACGGAGAATATTTCAGTCAAACTAGATTCATGCAGGGAAATTAGAAAATTGAGAGGCAGGAAATTTTGTCGTAATATTAAAAACCACACAATTATTTATCAACAATCCCATCAATTTGAACGTCATTGAACTTGGATTTTTTTTTTTTTTTCAGATAGGTAGTCAGAACCACACTGTGACTAAGAATCAATGAGCTGAACCAATTGTTCTAACCGGAACAGCTGAGAGGAGCCTGAGCCTCTTCTTTTATCTTCTATTATCATCTGAACTGGGTCTTTACCAGCAGGTTGTGTTTTTGGCATGCTCAGTCCCCCAGGCAGCAGGCTCTTCATCCGCAGTGCCTCCTCTGGATGGTTGAAGCGGAAGAAGGCAGACTGGCCAAAACACAGCATGCATCCTGCCAAAAGAAAAATCAAAATCTATAAAAAAAAAAAAAGCCCCGGAGAGTTAAATACCAACAACATCCTGGTTTAGGGTGAAATACAACTTAAGACAGGAATTTCTGATCAGACAAATAGATGTACAAGAAAAAGCAAGTCAAAGTTGAACACAGCTGGTGGAGCGTCTGCAAAATTATGATGACAATACCCATCAATAAAAGACTGTCAATGAGCCATAATAACAATTTGGTCAAACTCACATGTTTTCAAGCTGTAATTGAAATTACACTCTTGTTATTCCGCATCATTTCCAGTGGATTTTGAGTATTCCTGTCACGTTAAGACTGCTGGGAGTCACACGACGGAGTCGCTTCCAAATTTAGACCACAATTCCACTGGGATTTGAAACAATCACTTCCTCTTTCACGCTCAAAGTAAAAACTCCAGAGGATGCAACGTTGTCCTAGGATCGAGCCTCCTCCACTCTCAAGTTCAAGTCAAGATTTCCTGGCATTTCCTTTTCAAATGAAGTTGAAAGTGGGAATTCTTGTCCGGCAGCTGCTGCTGCCTCCACACACACACACTGGCTTCAAGTGACCGTCTGGTGTGGCTGCTGGGTTGGGTGCCTTACACAGGGGGCCTGGCAGGAGGGGTGGACTTGTTGTGTCTTTTTTTATGGCAGGTATGTATGTTACTGAAAGGTCGTGGGACTTTGTTGTTTTGTTTTTCCAACACACGGCCAGTGTGATCTGTTGTGTTCCAGGTGCTCGAATGTGTCTCAGCAAACAATAGAACATTTCCCTGAATATCCCAGGAGAATATTTGATACTGGCAACGGCCCAGTCGTTAATGTCAAGTTTTAATATTTTGTTAACAAGAAGTCAACTTGACTTTAACTAAACTACTGTAATTTATCCAATGTGCCGGTGGTTCTAATTTCAAATGATATACATATGCATATATATATATATATATATATACACTGTATATATATATATATATACACAGTATATATGTATGTGTACATATATATATATATATATATATGTATACTGAATACATATATATACACAGTATATATGTATGTATATATATATATATATATATATATATATATATATACACATATATATATATATACATATATATATATATGTACATCGCAACATTTTTTATCACAAAACTTTTCCTTACCATTATGTATTCTAAAACCTTTTACTGACAACCACGTTGAATGTATTAGTTTTGAACAAAAGTGTGAATGTGGACACCCGGACCTTATTTCCATTGCTGCTTCCCAACACTCTAAATCTGTCTCACAGTTACCTTGTGTCAGACGGTGGGGCTTGGTGATGGGAAGTCCGTCCACGGTGCACTGGTTCCCGCACGGGTAGAGGGTGATGCTTCCCGCTTTGTTCTCGACATAGCAGTGTTGCGGCGCGATGCCTGGGCCCTGCAGAGGGATGTCCGTCACGCCACTGCCCAGTGTTGTCCTCCCTGCAACCACAGCAAAACATTTTCCCAGCGTGTCACTTGCGGGACGTGAATACTTTCTGCGAGGTATTCTTAGGTTAAGGCTCGCCGCCAGAGGGGGCGGATGTCAGCGCAGAGGTCACGGCGACATGGGCGGCGTCACAAAAGCATGCCAGCGAACGTGGTGTCGCTTTCAAGACGTGCTGGGCAGATGAAAGGCTGCTTGTCAGAGGAAATGAAGATCTGCTATCGGATGTGTCTTAATAGGATGGCTTTCTTATTTTTTCTTCTCCTTTCTTCGAGTGTTAAACAGTTAAAAATGAATCCAGGCAAGCAAAATGCCCCATTTATGAGAAAACACTTACAACATATACACACACACACACACACACACACACACACACACACACATTCTACCTTCTGGCAGTGGCAGCAAGGTGATGGCAGTGCTCAGGCGTCCACTTCCCAAGCTGACCAGGTGGGGGCGCTCTGCTTGGACTTTTAAAGACTTTCCTGTCTCAATCAGGTCCAAAGGAGTGCCCTGCCAAAACAAAATGACACAAGACCGAGTCGCTTCAGGTTATAATGAAGATAAATCTTCCCTCCGAGGTGAATCAGGCAGTGTGTCCTTTAAAATAGACGCACAGTCTTAAATTATATTTTAAAGGGTTTCTTTTTAGATTGGGTAAAACAATTTTTAATTTGGATAAAATCTGCAAAACGTTCCTAAAACATCTATGACAAAATTTTGAATATGCCAGATTTGGATGGGATGATGATATTTTAACAGAAGGAGACGCTGTTCACTACAGCCGAGTGTGAGGTCTCGAGTCATCGAAACATTTCCGAACACCATTTGTGAGCGTGAGCAGCACATCACAACATCGCGGATCTCTTCCTCCACCCTCGCTCTGACTGGAGTCGCAGGATGTTGTTAAAAGCCCGGGTTGGGATTTCGCACCCTGGCTGCACAGCCTGGCTGCACAGCCTGGCTGCACAGCCTGGCTGCACAGCCTGGCCTCTTGGCTCCGGACTGAGACATGACTCACCTGCAGGACCTGGTGCGTCTGCCGCCCCTGCTCCACTTGATTCCTGTTCAGGCGCTCCATGTCGGCTGGACCGTTGAAGCCTTCTGACGCATGAGGATCCTGGTGCGAAGGCGCCGAGAGAGAGAGAGAGAGAGAGAGAGAGAGAGAGAGAGAGAGAGGCTGAGCGGCAGGGCATGAATGGGAGCTGGGAGTGCTGCTACTACGACTGCACTACAATAGGAACAGTGCCTTCCTCACAAACCCTGTGTCCTACTTGCGAGCCCATGTGACCAGACCATTATACTGGCTAATTGTCTGTCCGCAGGCAGCGAGAATACAACGCCAGGAGGACGGACTGGCAGTGATTTCGCTCATCGTCCTCCGATGGATAGCTAATTTTAGATGTGTAACGGCAAACGCTGGTTGGGTCCAGCAGGTGCCTTTGGACGTTTATCACAGCTTCCTCCTGACCGCCGTGACTCATCCCACAAAAACCTAAACACAAACACGCTGTTTGCAGACAGATGCTGCAGATTGGGTCCAGCTGCGTGCTCATCTGCGCTCACATCAGACAAGAGGGGGACGATAAAAAAAAATAACCCGTTGGAGGAGCAGACGGGCGTCAAACAAACACACAGGCGCATAAACGGCCCAGATGACTAATGGTGTTTTTTTGTTTTTCCTGCTGAATGTTCTGCAGTGATTTTCTTTTTCCATCTCAGCCGTGATTTGCTTGTCCTGGCAAGAGACGTGAGGCAGCCAGCGCTGCTCTTCAAGGAAAAAGCACAGGCGCAACTACCTCTTATCTGATGTGTGTTTTGACTAACATGGACCAACTTCAAATTACACAGCCTGGCTGTCGGGAGCCACACTTTGGGTTTCAACCAGCAAGACTAAACACCAATTATTGTGAGTAATTAAGGATATCAGCGCCACAATGGCTCCCTGTAAAGTTAAATGATTTTTTTTGGGAACCCCCAAGAGATTTATCAACCTATCACACCACGCAGGATGTTTTCCTAGAAGTCTCCATTTGGTTATGATGGAGACACATTGGTTTAGAAGGCATTTGGGATAAGGAGAGAGAAAACTTGGTGGCTGGAGGAACCTTCCTTCCGTCTGTCACGTTCCAGAAGGCCAATCAGTTTGGGTTTGACTGCAGCCGTCACACGTCACCACCCCAACCTAGAACCTAGTCCATCAAAACAAAGCCTTCATTCTTCTTTTTAATCCTTCTTCAAATGTGAAAATCACTTAAACAACAGCAAGGCCTACACCCAGCCACCCAACCCTCCCACTTCTGTGGCTTCAATCATTGGCATAGGTGAGGGCTAATCACAACTGAAAGGAAGCCGACTGGTTTAGGAATCCAATGCGAGAGCAAGACTGCCCGGAAAATGCTTTCTGTGGGAGGTTGCCAAGGCCAGACGAGTGGGATTTCAAGAGACGAAATCTGGAGGGACTTTTACAACAATCCTTGCAAAAGAAAATCCTGAAGTTGGACAAAGCAGGTTAACGGTCGGTGATGTGGCGGTGACGCTGACAGACATGTGAGATTGATTCCTTGACAATGTGAAGAAACACATTTAAGAAGAGATTTCAATTCAAGTTTCCCTCCACCTTCACATGATATGGCATCATTCCACCTCCACCACCATAATAAAAGGAAGACCCCCGACACACACACACACACACACACCCTGTGACATCATCAACTTTCAAAACTCCCCCAAAAAAAAAATCCCTATCCACATCTGCTGGTGCCCAGAGTTGAGGACAGGCAGGCGGGGACAACGGGGCCCTTCTGTCCGCCTCTGATGTCACTCCAGACAAAGAAACCGGGTGAAATCGCTCGCCTCCCCGACAATCACGCCCAGTGTGCGCGTCCCGGAGGGGCCGGTGACAGGGGAGCGAGGGGGAACAGACCGGAGCCTCTGTCGGTGCTGCTGCCGCCACTGGAGGCGCTCCGAGGGCCTGTCAACACTGGCGCTCTTTCAGCTGCGCGCGCGCGCGCGCTCGGCAGCCGCGTGGGCAGAGGGTGACGCGCCGCCGCCGCCGCCCGGTCATTTTGGCAACACACACACACACACACACACACACACACACCGCTTTAAAGCTCACAAATGCAGCCTCGTCCGCTGTAACGTGTCATTAGCAGGGGCCGCTGTGCCCTTCACAGCCGCTGCGAGCGTCTGAAAATAGATACAGCAGCCACCAGCCGCACGGTCTGGGTGCAACCTCGCTTTTTCTTTTTCTTTTTTTTTTTAAAAGAGGAACGCAGAGCAGAGAGAGAGAGAGAGAGAGAGAGAGAGAGAGAGAGAGAGAGAGAGAGAGAGAGAGAGACGCCGTGGCTGCGTTTGAGGAGATTCGGCGCAAAGGGACGCATTTGGAAAGGTGCAAGCGAGAAAGTTCGCGAAGGATTCAAGCGAAGGATAAAAGTTCAGAGGAGCGGTGGGGCGTGGGGGTGAGAAACCCAGACGACGTGAGCGACTCTCACCGTTTCCCGTCAGCTACAGAGTCCCGCCGGCAGCGACGTCCATGAGCTCGTCTCAAGCTGATTAATCCGCACAGCAGTTGCCACATGCTTGTTTACGTCTCGCTCGCAGCTTTTTTCATTCACTCGCTGGGCTCCTCTGCTATTTTCCCTCTGCCCGTCCCCTTCTCCTCCTACCTCCCCATCGGTGCAAAGTTACATCCCAGACTCGCAGCAGAGGCGGGAGGGTGGTGCTGGTGCTGGTGCTGGCGCTGGTGGTGGTGGGAGGGTGGGGGGTGCGTGACAATGTGCCCTCATTTCTGTCAAACGTCGGTTTTGGTTGACTTTGCCTCCGTTTTTTAAGGTTTCACATTATACCCACTTTCAGAGCTTCTTTTTTTTTTTTCAAAAAAAAATTCTACATTGCAGTTTATCAGCATTGCAAGGTTAATTATTGAAGAAAAAAAACCTCTCAATCTCCAGTTAATTAGCATATTTACCCCTCAGTTTGAAGCCTCCTGCCAAAGCTGATGATTTGTTGGACCTTCCGCATGAATGGAAGTGCAAGAAAATAAGGCGGTCAAAAAGAAGAAAGACCTGGCTGGGGGTGTTGTCAGGTAGTCATTCTCTTTGTGGCATCACAAAGGGCCATAAAGTGGCACGACCAAAACAAGCCGAGTTCACAGCACAGGAACATATTAGAGGTAGAAAACGCTGGTGTATAGAGAATCTTAAAATAATATCAATGTCAGACCTTTAAATATTGACCAACCATGTGAGCTCTTTATCTCAAGCTTTTATACATTCGGTGGAAGTTCAGGTGCCCCTCTGTGATTCTCTCAGGTATTTTCACTCCTGGCCACTGATTGAAAAGTCTAATGGACCACAGCAGTTGATGAGAGAGGGCCCGGAACTGTGGCCCCCTCAGCAGCCCATTGGTTCAGCAGCAGTTCAAAGTCTGATTCCAGGAGGAAATACAACATGAAGAGGAGGTGGGAAGAGGAGGAGGAGGAGGAGGAGGAGGAGGAGAGGGAGGAACTTCCTGCTCTGGGCTTTTGAGCCCCTGATGTTACAATCTGGAGGTTTTTTCCAGGTCTAGCAACATGTTCACTCCTTACTTCTTGACAGTATGGCTATTATGTTGCTCTAATGCAGACCCTGTGTTGAATACCCTGCCGATGGAAGTATGGACAAACACAGGCGCGTCGCTCCACAAGAGGAATAAGAACACGTGTGCTGTCTTTCCAGGGAGTCCCACAGGAGCAATCCGGCTCAGAGTCAGAGGGGAAAGTGGGAGAAGAGACCCCGGCATTGATCTGCCAGGGCTTTTCCCATGATCGGGGCCCAGAGAGAAGATGGAGGAAATGAAGCAGATGATGAGTCACAGAGGAAAATGAAAACAAACAAACAGAGGCGGCTCAGGAACCAGATGTACTTGAGGGGAAAAGTCTGCAGATTGACTCAGTCCTCAGAGTGATGACGTGGAAGTTATTATTACTTGTTACATGTACTATGTGTGCCGCGTACATCAGCATGGCTAAAAAAATTGAAGGATGCTAGCGTATCGTTAAGTGTCCCATATTATTTTCTCTTTTCTTTTCAGACAATGTGTGCCAAATCTCCTGGAATTCAGCCCTTTGTGATGTCACAAAAAGGCACTGATGCCTCTCCTGTGTCAGTGACAACACCAAAAGCCTGAGTTTGAGTCTGCTTGAAAGTCGGTCCAGCAGAAGCATCAGATTTAGCAGGAAGCTGACGCCAGGCATGCTCACGGCAGGCTGCAAACAGAGGGCTAATTAGACTGTTTAATGGAGATCTATCCATTGAATATTTCATTCTCCACTGGAGTCAAAGATGAAAATAATATGTTGAAGTGAATAAAACATTGGAGATTTAAACTACTAAAATAAATTCAGAATGTAAAATGAAGGAATTGGGGACGAGCTGAAATGGACTTTCTGCATGACCTTCATCAGCAGTGTGCAGCTGGGACAACTGCTCCCATATTTTGCCTGCTTGTCTAAAAGACCCGTTTGTCTCCTCTGCACCGTGGGCTTGGTCAGACTCCACTCTGCCAAGCATGAATCACGGTGCAGATGTGTTCAGATCTCTGCAGGACGCCTGGATGTGAGATGATGGCAGACAGGTGAAGGGAGGAAACATGCAGCCTGGTGCAGGACTCTGCAGCCGGAGGTCTTTCAGCCAGATGGGAGAAGCTGTGCAGCTGGAGGTTCGCTGGGAGGCTGATGAGAAACAGCTTTGACCTTCCGGCTCGTATAAATTCAGGTGCTGTTGTCGGCTCTTCCTGTGGAGCGCCACGCAGAATCCTCCGTCTCACACACACACACACACACACACAAATTACCCGTTGCCCTGATCTTGGCCTTGCTGTTGAAGCGAGTTGTATAAAAGATTGTGACCTGTTGCTGACACCCACCACTCACTATTTGCAGAGGTCTGGTAACTCGTTTATCTCCTCCTGTGGCCTTGTGTGTATTGTTGTAGTACTGGAAATTGGTCTTGGTCTCCAGACCACTTTTTAAGGGTCACGGTCTCGCCTTGGACTCAAAGGCATTTTTACTGGGTCTTGTCTCGGCCTCGGACTGGACAGACTCTGGATTTTTGGTCAAGACTCAGCCAACACTACAATGACAGATAATAACGGAAAAGAATCCAGCTGCTGCCGTTTTACACTCTGTTGGTGACACCCAGAGTGACACCCTGTCCCCTTATTCCTGGTTCATTTGTGTTTTGATTTTATGAAAAAAAGTTGTTCTTTTGAAAATGGTTCAAAATAGTTGGCAAAGCAGCAAAAATGTTACAGAAAATGATAATAAAAAAAAAAGATACCTTGCTGAAAATAGATGCTGCCGTTCCATTTAGAAGCAAACTTGAATTTAAAAAAAGATACTGGTCATTTTTGCTGTTTGTTGTTATTTTTCATTGATATATAAAGTCTTGGTCTTGTCTTGGTCTCGAACCCCAAATGTCTTGGTCTGGTCTCAATCTCGATGCTCTCTAGTCTTGATAATGTCTTGTTCTCGGTTGGTGCCGTCTTGACTACAACACTACTGGTGCATCCCTCCTGGTGCTGAACCCAACAGCCTTGAGTCTCTTCCAGCAGCTCCGGCCGAGGGAACAGAGAGCTCAGCTTCACATCGAGCCATCGGCCGAACGTCTCCGTGTCTCAGCGGCAGTCCAGTCCAAACAAGACGACAGATAGGCAGCAGCAGGAGACCACTGGCTTCTCCCATGACAGACGTGGCGTCTTTTTTTCCTCCACATCTGTCTGTTTTAAGATGACCGTGCACATGGACAAAAAACTTGTTGATTTAATGGACCACAGTTGGAGGTTTTGTTGGCTTCCTGAGATAAAAATATACCCGGTCAGACACATGTGGCCCTCGTGTTCCTGCCTGGAAAACTCTTCTCAAGCCTGTCATCCACCCAGACCGTGCATTAGTGAGCCACAAGAGCACCAGAACAGACTGAAGACAGCACAGTAAAGTAAAAGTGCATAACAGTGGTTCTCCCTGAGGTCAGATCCAGGGCGGGTTTCTTAATTAGTATTAAATACCAGCTTGAATTTAAAAAATGATGAAGGAAAACTGTTTCTGTATGGGAAAAAGCCGCACCAGGCTGTATATCACACGTCAACTGCCACAATAGGCCGATTATCTCCGTCTCTCTCCCACTTACACACACACACGCACAAGATTTTTGTTTTTCATTACCAGAGCTGGCTCAGGACATCTTCTTTCTGCGAAATGCTCAAAACAGTAGAAGAAGAAAAATAGTTTCCAAACTCCTCAGCATAGAGACGTTTCCCAGCTCCCTCCTTCACGATGGGACGGAAATGTGTTGTCAGTGTGTGGCTGCAGTGAAACATCCAGACTGTTCACACACAGCCGCTCTGCCAGGTCCAGCCTCTTTCCGGTCCCTCGCGCTCACCGCATTCCTTTTTATTCCATCTGCATCTCCGTCTTTAGGTTCCTTAAAGTGGGGGGACGTGCTGAATGGAGTGTTTTCACCGCCTGCTGACAGCATTGTGACTAATATTTAAGTACATAAAGAGACAAAAAAACATCAGAGGAACAAAAAGAAAAAAAAATCTGGCTGGGAGTTTTTGCCAGCATTTCAACTCGGCATCATTTCTTGTTTAATGAGTCAAATTCCGTGTGTCTCGGTCTTCTATTTGTCCTGATGTGACTCACTGTTGTTGTTTTTTCCCTCTTGAAATCTGTTTTCCAGAGGCAAAAATGAAAAACATCAACACATGCGTGAATAAAATATAGACCTACTGGGAGAAGAGGTGAATGAAGACTGGACTGTACATAACCGCAGATTGTTTACACATTAGGAGAAACTCATCTGACACATTAATGTTCACAGCGTGCGCTGCTACTTGCAGAAATGTTCTATATCCCACACAAAAAATTGGTAAACACCAAAAAGAAAATCACCCACACTCTGTTTACTTTGCTTTGTCACAATAAATTGTTAGAAATTTAGAGGTTTTGACTGGAAGCCAGTCAGAAAATTACAGTCATCGCAGCCAATGTATGGGTCAGTTTTTCTTTTTTTTTTGCCCCCTGAAAGCTGGAATTTTTATCCTGGCTGTTGGTGTTGGACACGTCGTCAAGGCCGCAGTAATTGGTTCAGCCTGTCCTGTGTTCTGCTCACACTCAGTGTGTCATGCTGCTTCTGCCGCTAATGAAACAGCCACAGCAGACACAAATATTTGCTTTTTTTCCCCACCCTTGTGAGATGAGAAGAGACTACACTTGATTTGCAGGAGTCTGAGGCACAATGAAACCAAAAATATCCACAAGTCCTGCAGGTCCAGCTGGAAGATTTCAGAGAGGTGATGAATTGGAAGAACGCAAATTATCCAGAAAGATTCATTCATATCTATATTTTGTGTATAGTGAGTCGTATGGAAATGAATAACTGTCGCAATTGCCAAACACTCTATTGACCAAGAGCAGCTGAAACTGTCCGAGTGGATGCAGTTTTGCAATCTACCAAAAGCATGTCAAAAAACACAATATGCGATATGCTTTTTGTCCACTAGATGGAGACAATTCTGACTGGAGTATGGTTATTTTCTGTCTGTCTGTATGATGTTGACTGCCGAACGAAATTGTGTGTTTTATTAAAATGATAACCCCCCCAAATAATCTAACAAGACTTCATGTCATGAGTAAATTTCCAGTTAACGTTAGTTTTCTTCCTGTTTTGTTGCTAAAGATGTTCTTACAATCTTGTTTTTCTGTACAGTAGCTCGCCTGTGTGTGTGGGTGAGGCGGGCTGGATTTAAAAATGTATTCTCTATTCCATAATCTTACATTTTACATTTTCTCAACTCCTGACATACATGCACTATTTTTGTCATGTGTTGCAGTTCTGTCGACTAACGCAGTTCTAACTCCATTAGGACAGCGGCAATTGAGAAAGTTTATTAATCGTGATACCACCCAGTCACTTCGCTTTGCTTTACCGAAGAGCAGCTCCATCTCCTAGAATAACTACGTTCCCAGTTGTTGTATAGATTACTTGTGAGATCATCTGGCCATTCTCCTGCTGGATAGTGAAAGGGTTGAGGCTCCTTCACACACACATACAGTTTAACCATCCCTATCAGCATGTAGTGACGTCATTGAGCTTTACGAGGTTTCTCGATTGATTTGAAGGCTGTGCACGTAAGTGTTCACACTTCCCTCGACACGTCTGGCAGGTTCCGGTTCTTCACACGTCTTTATTGTTGATCTGCAATTTCACAAAAGCATTAACCTACACTGAAGTGTATTGGGAGACTCCAGATGCGGTTTGTTTGAAAAAAAAAAAAAAAACTGACTTCAGCGACATGCATTCTTTACCAACAGACCCCTGAAGAACACTGATATAAAAGCGCAGAGCTCCAGCTGTCAATTTCTTCTCTGCGTGTTTACGTTTTAACACCTGGAACCCAGAAAACCGTTATCGTGTCACGCACGTCTAAACCACACTTGCGTTAAACACTCCAATTCAACAACCGTCGCTTTGCCTGCAGCTGTTTTAGCTCGAAGCAGAAGCAAGACTGTCCTGGATCACAACTTCAAAGATTTCTCTGCCACACATTACAGAAGTCACAGATATGTTTAAATAGTCTCCCCACTTTTCACAGAATTCAAAGAAACACAAACACGCAGGAGATACTGTCGTTTTGTGAGACATCTGATCCTCTTGCTGGCACACACACACACAGGTTTTCAAAAGTATAATAAACACTCCGTAAATACTATGTCGCAAATTGTTTATTTTCATTTTTGAACACGTCTATCCACTTAATGTCCTTTTGGCCCTCAATATTAAACCCCGTGTATCGTCAAAAACAGAAACAATTGATGTATTCCGGTGTAACACGTGTTTTCAACTCCATGTTGCCAGAATCAACTAATTGATGTGTATATATACACTGGTCACACATAGCTAGTAACCAGGTCCCCTCAGTAGATGCTAATGCTAACTAGCGACATTAGCATGTAGCTTCCCGAAGAAGAAGAATTTGAAGCGTATAAAAAGTCAACAAGAGGGAATTAAAGTTCGTAGAATCAAGCCAGCAAAGCTAGGAACGGTGCTCGTAAAGAAGAATTGGGGCGGCCCTTAGAAGGGCCTTTGGTGTTAAATGTTGTTCACCAGCGAGCTAATACTCCTGGGACTGAGAGGAGGCCTTCTTTCCCGCCTTGCCGGAGCTCGGCGCAGACTGGCCGGTCTTCTTGGGCAGCAGGACGGCCTGGATGTTGGGCAGGACGCCTCCCTGAGCGATGGTGACCCCGCCGAGCAGTTTGTTCAGCTCCTCGTCGTTGCGGACAGCGAGCTGTAGGTGACGCGGGATGATACGAGTCTTCTTGTTGTCCCTTGCGGCGTTGCCGGCCAACTCCAGGATCTCAGCGGTGAGATATTCCAGGACGGCGGCAAGGTAGACCGGTGCACCGGCACCAACACGCTCAGCGTAGTTTCCCTTTCGCAGCAGCCTGTGGACACGGCCGACGGGGAACTGCAGTCCGGCGCGGGAGCTGCGGGTCTTGGCCTTAGCGCGGGCTTTTCCAGATCCTTTGCCTCTTCCAGACATCGTGGATGGTTTCTGTTGGGGTTAGTTTTCGAGAAAGACACCGTTTGAAGAACAAACGCGAAATGAGCTAACGGGTGTCTACGTCCGCATATAAAACTCCAATTGTCCCGCCCTACGATTCCATTGGCTTTAAAGTCAAGTATTCGCGATTGATTGGTTCAAACACTTAACGGGAGAAGCGAATCAGCGACTACTACCGGAACGTACTATGCCACACCAATCACAAGCTGCTTTAGAAACGGAAGCGAAGGAAACTGAGGCGCGTTTCGGACCCGGACGTGATTGAAGACCACATTCATTTTTAAAACTTTTGGCGGTTTTCTAAAACAAAATAATATTAAAGCATAAATAAATGCAAAATAATTTCTCGAACACTAATACAGAACAGAACAAACACACCTTACATGTTAAATAATTTTTTAGAATTGCATTTGTGAAGGAACAGACCTTTCAAGTGATGCTTTAAAATAATTTATTTGCAATAAATTAATCCTTTCCATTCCAGCAAAACTCAAGCACATATTTTTGTAGGTGTTTGTTATTCTCTAGGCCTGTCATTCCGTAAAAGCACATGGTGCATGTCTGTTCTAATGTAATTTGATTTGATTTAACTTGATCTGAATGCACCTGCTTTGCTCTGAATTATATGGTCATAATATGCAGATACACACAACTGTGCACTCTCAATAATTGTAAAGATATAGTTCCTAGAAACTTCAACACTTGTTAGTAGATAATGATTACAACTGTGGCCAAAAAGGAGTGTAGTTTGTCATAAAATCTGATGCCTTGTTTAGCCTCCGTCTTATGTGCTACCGCTCGGCCGGAAATCAAATTGTGGCAGACAATCACTGTTGGGCACAACAGCTCCCCTCTACAATTCAGTGACATCATGAAAATAAACCTGAAAATGAAATAGAAATCACATGATTTTAATTATGTCTTATTAATAATACAGTCAATTAAAGGTATTTCACTCCCACTGAACCAAGCATAAATTGCCCAGTAATGTTATATACATTTTTACATGATTAGTGAATTTAAGGATGCATAAAATGTATAATAGCAATTCGAGTCCTTGACCTGAGTGTGTCCATTTCATTCAGGACCATTTTTTAATCCTTGAAAATCCCTAAGTTGGTGTGGCGATGAAACCCAAGTTTTACTTAAAACCAGTATGATTTTACTTTTTATTATAAATGCAGTTGTCACTGACAATTATTGTATTAATCACATCAGGAGATTTCCTGCCTGCTTGCAATCCATGCGAGCCATTTCAAAGGACGAAGCTGTTTGCAGCTGCAGTGGTTGTTGTTATTGCGATCATAAAATGTGTATAAATAAGCACTTTTTGCCTCTTTAACCAGTAAAGTTAAAATTTAAATGTGTAGAATGTATTGTCATGCTTGAGTATGTCCAGGCAGGGAGACAGTGCAAAACCAAAATTAAAATGCAGGAAGAGATTTCACATGAAGTACCTTTAAAAAATAATCAGTACAATAAATATAAGTCAATACAACATCAAACATTATTACGGCTATCTGAGCTATTTCAAGACTGACTTTTCTCAACTTACTCAAACTATGTGTTTAAAATTACATTTGAATGGGAAAACACACAGCAATATCTCTATTTTATTGATGATAAACTGTTGTGGGGTGTTAAATAAAGCACTTAATATATATATATATATATATATATATATATATATATATATATATATATATATATATATATATATATATATATATATATATATATATATATATATATATATATACACACATATATATATATATATATATATATATATATACATATATATATATATATATATATATATATATATATATATATATATATATATATATATATATAACACACACTCATGAATAAATTATTTTGCAACCCAGGAATAAAAAATAAATCAAGTCAAAATGCAAACAATACCATCATTAGAACCTTACAATTTTTTAAACACCATTTCACACACTCATCATGATGAATTCACCCAGTGTGATGTCATTTTACATGACATTTTTCATGAAGGTAAAATAATAACTTTCCAAAGGAAGCAAAGCCCTACCAGAGGTTTCCTCCTTTCAATAAACACAGGTGACAACCCGCCTGGGGTAATAAGCCTGTTTTGAGTCTTTACTTTTGCAAGTTAATGTCCTTTTCACAGTAATAACCATTAAAGCCATCAAGACCAGGATCCAGAAGAATAATCAGTTTCCCAGTGGGCTTGAACCTCCGTTAGTCGCGGCGGCTTTCGCTTTTGATTTGCCTGATGAACGGAATGAGAAATGTTTGATGAGGCGGCGAGAAAAACTGCCAGATGTTTTGCGGCTGCCGGTCGAGGCGGCAGCAAAGCTGTTGCCCATGTTGGAGATGTCTTCGTGGGATTGGCTGAGGCAGGCCTCCTTTTCTCTGCGTCTTCTGCGGAAGAGGAGCTTTGACCCACTTTGAAGAAATCCAACTACAGAAGGAAGACAGAGTGTTTCAGAGTGTGTTTCAAGAGGTATAAAGTCAGTATTTAACCTGATGAGGCACCAGCTGGGACGTTTATTCCTAGTTCAAAGAGAATAATCCAATCAAAATACAGTGATATCAAAAATCACTGTATCGAGGTGCAATCTATAGGACCGCCACTAGAGAGGAGTATAAGAGCGTTTAAATATCCCTTCTTCAGGACTTTCGGTTCATCTTGACTTTCACTGTGATGCTTCTCCTTTCTCTCTTTTGAGGAATCTAATCAGTTCCTGGTGTCTCTTTTAACAGAGCGTCCAGGGCTTTCCTGTGATACTGTTCATTTTGATGGGATGCCGGGAACAGAAAATTGTGTTTGCTCCTTTTGCTATCTATATTGAGACGGCAAAGGAACAAACACAATATTCTGCTGGAACCCAGGAGCATGTAAAGCTTTTAATCAGTGACTTGTTTAGAGTTTTGTGGCTTTAAATACAAAATTCAGTACGAAATATCATTTCTGAAAAGAGAAAATATTAAAATGGATCCAAAACAAATAGCCTATTTGTTGCTTCCTCTGTGACACAAGAAGCTTCAGTCAGATTCGACAAAGTCGACTAGCCAGTGAACACTGCATCAAAGCGATACCTCTATGATCCTTGAGGCTGCGCGTCTCCAAGGCACCGGTGGAACCCGTATCAGACTCCACGTCCTCCACTGATGGGCGCTCTGACACGTCAGAGGGCGTGGTTTCCTCCGGGTCCTGGAGGCGGCCACCGCCATAATGGTTGCCGTGCATGGCGGCATCCATGGCTGCAGCGTAGCCGCTCGACAAAGCGCAGTCGTCCTCCGAGAGCGGAACCTGATGAGCATAAAATCAGAGTAGCTCAAAAAATGCACACTTTTCAGCTGGCAAGGATGCGGAAGGGAATTGTAATAATCACTGTGATATTATTAACATGGTCACTTGCTTTTCTTACTTATGCAACAGCAGGATACCAAACACACTCTTTTAATGTCAGGTTTCAATCATAGCCTCTATATTTGCAACGACTTTCACATGAAAATCAGGTCAGAAGACTCTCATTGTGCAATCATGTGGTCCGGTGGGGTCTGTGACGCTGGATTAAATTTAGATCAAAGTCATTTTGCCTTGCTTCATGATGCCGTTGTGCTTTTCATTCCCTAAAAGTGATAATTCTCCTTGAAGCCATAGTTCACTCCAAATTGAAATTTCACCCATGTGCTCCTCACCCCTGCGTCGACTGGAGGCTCTCGGGACATTTTCTCATCCACGTCACCGTTCTGTTGATTCACAGGCAGTGAAAATTCCTGCTATAGTAGCCATGCACTCTAATGTAAAAAGACGAAACAAAAACATCTTCCTCCGACTTGTCTTTTTATCATCCCTCTTGAAATGGCAATGCTCACTCCACGTTCCATTTCGAAGCTTTCATTGTAGCGTCCCAACCATCAGCTACATGACTTGGATGACAGCCCTAACCCTTCCATGCATCCATTGGGAGGAATTTATTCTAACCTCCAGGACAACGCAGGACAATTATGTGGATTAAAATTATTATCACCAGAGCCTTTGGCGACACAGAGGTGAAGAGAAAATAGGTGAAACTTTAGTTCTGGCTGAATTATCGCTTTGAAGCAAAACAAAAGGTCAACGTTAAAACACTGCCTGCACTCGTGCACTTGAAAAGCAAACAGTGCCTGAATCCTCTGGAAGCAAAAGGGGTGAACCGTAGAAGACACTGGTCTGCAGAGCTGCATCAAGCCGTCTGACCTTTGACACCCCCGAGATGATCAGCGTGCTCCGCTTTGTCGGCGTCTTCCGAGCCACTTTGGACGCCGACTCTGTCAGCTGCCGAATGGCCGTCTCTGCAACAGGATCCAGTCCATTAGAGAGACGGCTGCTCTCTGAGCAACAAAAACACAGATACTTAGCTCAGCGATAATCAAAGGGACCGACACACGTTATCAGTATGAACAGAAGCTGCTTTAGTCTGCAAGTGAGCGGCGGTGAGAGCGCTTCCCTTAGCTTTCTTAACGTGTTTGACTACCTGCACTCAGGCTGCATCATGTTTACTCAGAAGTTTACTTCTACACCGCAGCTTTGTGCTTATCCTACTCCTCATCTGCTCTGTGAAAAGTCCAGAACTCACTGCTGGAGCCGGGGCTGCCTTTGGCTTCTGACAGGACGACGGCCTTCTTCTCAGTCACCTCCACTTTAGATGGCGAACGCAAAGGGGATTCACCTGAAAGGGGTTGAGAGGAAAATGTCAGAACATCACTCACTTTGATATCAACATGTCAGATTAAAGGTCCAGTGTGTAAAATTTGCCTTAATTTATAATTTTATATTGGTAAAAGCTTAACATACAGCCCACAGCACCCTTGCACTGCCAAATTTCAAAGGAAGCTGGTGTGAACAATCCAGCTCGCCAGCGCGTTTCATATTTAGGGTAACTGCTCGAGTGCCTTTAAATAAACCAGCGAAGAAGAAGGTGGACGAGGTGTCTAGTTTTGTGCTCGTACTCTACCGTAGTTCACTGGCAAGCTCGGCTCGGGAGAGAAAGGGTTCAGAGCCCCGAAGGGCGCCTAATGAAAGAGCGCTGCAATCTGAAATGTAACCACTTGATGTCGCTGTTTCTTCCTAAAAATCTCCAAATATTACACATTTAACCTTTAAAGAAGCTTATCTTTCTTTGTGCTCTGCTGTTGAAAAGTCAATGCTGTGTTCAGGGGTTTGAGGCAATTTACTTTCACATGCTAAAAACAGTATCCATCTTTCCATTCAGACATTCAACTCTTACCACTTTACTCTAAATAAATCATCGCAACACATTAGCAGGCCCCAATCATTCCTACACACACAATGAGGCTAAGCTGATTGACAACAACCATTAGGATCTCCTTTATATCCTACATTTTTTTCAAAATCCAATTGCACGATAATATCTGCAAAATATTTGCTACCCTAAGCGGCAACGTGTTTGTCCAGAAGAGACGTTCCTGTTGCTACCCAGGAGTGCAGCACTGCACCCATGCCGTCACAGCGTGCCGGCCGGCTCACCCTTGCAACCTGCAGTACCTGGACTGCGCTCCACCTTCAGTCGGGACTGGACGGTTGTCACGGTGGTGACGATGGTTCCGTCTGGCATGATGGTGCGATCCACATCCACCTTCTTGGTCGGGGTGAGCGAGGAGCGCAGCAGCAAGGCATTGTGGGCGCTCGGAGGCTCCTCGGATTCTACGTACAGCAGCTGTGAAAAGTGAAGGTGAATCATAAAAATGATTCAAGAGGAGAAAAAAACATGGTGCCAAAATAGTGCACTTGCTATGCTGCCACTTTGTGTGGGTGCTGTGGTCTCTCACCTCAGCCGTGAGGGTAGCATTAGGTGCTAACCCATGGCCAGGGCTTATTGACACAACATGTCGTCCAGTAGGGACTTTGCACCTGGGGTCCAAGGTGATGGAGGCGTGGCCAGGTAGGAATTCTATGCAAATTACAAACAAGAGCACTTCATGTCTTTCTATAGACAGGCTGAAAGCTGTTGCGAGCGATTATTCATCCGAAAAACGCAAACAGAGACCAGCGAGCCTGCCAGCGGTGCGTTTCAGACGGCGATGACTCAGCATTGCTGCTGATCAGCTTTTGGAGCAGCAGCCGGCAGTAAATTGTGATCAAGCAAAGAAAGGGCTTACGTTCCCGCTTGCCATCCCTCTCCAGAAGTCTCACTGTCAGCTCTTTGGTTTCTGGGCCCAGCTCCCTGAAACACGCAGGAAACAGCAGCGTTGCAGTCACAGTGAGCAAATCAAATACTCAAGACAATCTGTACAAATGAGCTGATAAGCGTTGGCCCAACCAAGACAAAGACTTAATCCACTTCTTGATCTTTAACATTAATGTTAATGGCCATGACAGACAAAGAGGAGTTCCGACACAACTGATCTTACAGGCTGATTTCTTCACTCCATTCCAGTGTGGTGCTGCTCGACAAAGGCAGGAAGCGAGTGGTCCTTTCTGTCGAAGGTTGGTCCAAGCTCAGGACGCAGCACAGCTCCCCCGATCGCACCCACTGACCTGTGGACGCACAGCGACACAACACAACATCAGCGAGTGGCAGGAAGTTAGGCGGAAACGACCTGATGAGGAGGAGGGATAATATCAGACCTTTACTTAAGGTCACCCTGAGCTGCCGGAGCAGAAGTCGTCTCACCAGGACGCTCTGTGGGACAGACTTGGATCCCACCGACAGATGGTCCATGGGGGCCTAGGTGGGAACACACTGGATTTAGGCTTAGGTTCTACTGCAACATCACATGCTTGTGCAATCTGAGAGTGATTTGGGTTTGTTTTAAAGATGATGAAAGAGGTTAAAGGGAGGAGAACATTTCTGACCACAGGACTGGAAGCAGAAGGCCTGAGGCTGAGGACCATGGCTGGCTGAGTGCTGAACAGAGTGTCTTCCACTAGACCTTTGATCACGTCCAGGTCTGCCACACCCTCGGCCCCCTGAGGAGGAACAAAGGTTTGTTAGAGCAAATGCCTTTGGGAGTGAACCAGTTCTCAAACTAGGGACAATTAATCATGTTTTTGACATCAAATCGGAATAAATAAGCAAGTTTTACTGCAAAGGTCCCACAATGATGCAAAAACAAATCAATAATTGCAGTGTTTTCTGGGAATAAAATGCGTCTCCAGTCGACCAGTGAACTATAGGTGAGAAGAATTCCGTGCTTGACTACTTTTGCTTTGCTACACAAACGCATGCCCTAAAACCCAATGCCAGGTTAGTTAAAAGACCCCTCGTTGGCCATCTGTTCCACCCTCTGAGGCCACTTCACAATATGTATTATTTTTATCCCCTTCCACACGGAATGAACAAAAAAAGTGTGATGTTTTTGTGCAAGGCTGCAAACAGAGGGCTAATTTATGTTGTTTTCAGCAGTTTTTAAAACTCTGTCTAAACTTCTGGGATATTTTTGTTTCAGAATTCACTGAACTGTACTTTTTCCTTTCTTCCTCACTTGTTCCTGCCTCAGCCAGGGGAATCCAAATTTATGCAACCGCATTTCCTGCTTCAGTCATTTAGGGAGACAAGGGCTTTCACGTGGCTCACGTGCACGTCCCTGCAGCGCTGCATGAAGACACTCGGGGAAGCACTTCGCATAATGTGCATGCATCCTTTAAATAATGCATTAATTTAATGATTAAATTAATTAATAATAAAAAGGAGCAGACTGGTGCGGTGGGTGTCAAGTGTCTCAGGTGCAGCCTTTCAGTTTCTAACCCCTCTCACACTCACTACACCCAAACCGAGGTCGACGCCGTCAATCATATCGGAGGCAACAGTGGCCGATGCTGTCACCTTTCTGTGCAGCTTGCACGGAGACACGGTCAGGCTGAGCGACGGCTGCCTGCAGAGTGTCCAGGACACCAGCAGACCTTCGTCCTCCACCTCCTCCAGGCGCACCACCACCTGTTGGGGACAGAGGGGACAGACGGCCTGGTAAAGGACAAGTTACAAAGGATTACAAAAGATTACAATTGTGGTTTTAGTTATTACGAAACAAAGTCATAATATTTGCACTCTCCCCCTTCACCAAAAAAACAGCTTAATCTGTGATCAAGGAAAATGCAGACATTGTCTTTGCAACAATTCAAGATTACACTGTAATACAGAGCCGCGGAGTGAGATCTATGTGAGCGCATTGCTGCCAGTTGCTGCCCGACCAGAAAAAAACAGGGCTCAGTAACACGTTTTAACATGAACATCATCATGAAATAATGGCCTGTTTTTTTTACTAGGGTGGCAGCAAGAATAGAAATAGATTTTTTTTTTAAAAAAAAGGTTTACAACAAACCAACTGTAGAAGACGGATACATTATTTTAAAAATTATTTGCTACTGTTTTAAATGCATGAATAAAATACATGCCTCCACAAGTTTGGACAAGCGCAATGCATTTGAATAAAAAAATAAAAAGTCCAGACATCCTGATTTGTTTCAGTGGCTACCCAGACATATGCAAAAAATCCAGGTGTGCCTCTGTACCTTGGTCACTGCAGGTGCTATTGTGATCTGATAGGTGTCCATGGACACGGCAGCGGGTGACTGCTGGGTCACCGTCACAGGAAATGTCACCGTGTCCACCCAGCATTTGCAGTGCAGAACCTGCCCCACGACCAAGTAGGAGGGAAAGACAACAAGGACAAAAGGAGACAACTTCTAAAAATCGAGCCGAGAAAATTGAGCCTTTGCTTTCAAGGCAGCATGAGCCACAAGCTGTGATGAACTCAAGGATTTCTGTTTTCTTTCTAGCGTTACCGTTCTGTGCGCTGATTGGTCCACACAGGTCACGCCATCTATCCGAGAGGCAGCGGCGAACTGGAGACTGTTGTCAAAAGTGATCTGGATGGAACTCTGGCAGAGACAGATGGACAAATCCTTAATGTTACATAACAAAAATAA
This sequence comes from Thamnaconus septentrionalis, assembly GCA_009823395.1. Lineage (NCBI taxonomy): Eukaryota > Metazoa > Chordata > Actinopteri > Tetraodontiformes > Monacanthidae > Thamnaconus > Thamnaconus septentrionalis. Next base: position 23,829,575 of record CM020504.1, on the reverse strand, counting down.
GAGAGACTTGGACACACAATGAAAACAGCAGTGCAGACGTCAGCAGCACTATGCAGTTTTTCTGCATTTTTTTCTTTTCACTTCTCGCTGGCTGATAACAAGGAGAACACCCCCCCCCCCCCGGTCTGGAATGGGACTAAATAACCAGACGCACTACATTTATGGCAGGGAGGTCATTCTCCATGTTACAAGTCAGTGAGTCACAGGTGATTTTGACAACTAAAATTTTAAAGTTTGAAAAAATATACAGTAATGCTGAAAATTTACATCAGCTGTAAAACATAATAAAAAAAAATGTTTATGATGGAATTCTAGGATTTAACCAACATTTCATGGTTAATACTATTACATTTAATACAAACTATTCGTATTAGTCAAGCGCCGAATGACACTTTTCCCAATAATCTGCAAAGTCACGGTTTCAAAATTACTAGCTCTCATCATGGTAATGTTGCTATGTTGTGAACTGAATCCCCCACCCTCACCACCCTCCCACCCCCCCACCCCCCAGCCGTGCTTCCTCTCTGTGGATATGTGTAATTACACACAGGCAGGGTGATAAAACCAGACGCTGCTTGGTCAGGGTGTAAGTGAAAGCAAAAGCAGAGGCGGCAGCGCGCCAGCAGCTAGAAATCCATTGCTTTTCTAAGCAGACGGAGCAGATCATCCATTAGGCACTGAATGGCACACATCTATGCCAGTCCAAAATGATCACTGGTTCCACCGCATTGATTGTTCCCGGCTGCTACTCCACAGAAACAGCTATATATCATTTTTATGGGGGTTAAAAAAAAAGATAAAAGAAAAGAAGAAGTGAGAAACAACAGGGAAATCAGCAACAGAAAAGCCAAAATATCATCACAGGGGTTTTTGTCATGCACGGCTATATGACAAATGTGGTAAGATGATACAGCAGTTCCTCATGCACGAAGGAATATCAAGTATCGAGTGAAGCAGCGTCTGCATCACTTTGCAAATACTGAAACTAGTGCGGTGGAGTTCACAAGGACACGCCGCCTCAAATCTGTTTACAGAAACAGGACACACGTCCCTTCAGACTCCGGCTCGGATTATTAATGTTTGACTCCGGCTCCGCAGCCAAGGGTCACGATCACGAGATGACAAGGGGAGGGACATGGGGGGGGAGAAGGGGGTTGTTGCACTCGCGCCGCGAGAGGCGGAGCAACAAATGCGATTGGTTCCCCCGGCCGCTCTGCAGACGCGGGCTTGCTCGGATGAATTAACGCCTGAGGGCGCTGGCAAAAAGAGCCAACATATGTTTGTCCGAGGGGGAGAGGAGCGCGTTGAGGTTAACGTGAGCTTTTACAGCAGCGAGTGCACGAGTGGTGCATTCCCTCTGTGAGGCGGGCATGCTGGCGGAGGCCGAACTCTCAGAACGGCCTCCATTATGAACGCTGCATCAGTCAGTGCTTAGTCACGCCAGCAGCAGCAGCAGCAGCAGCAGCAGCAGCAGCAGCAGCAGCCCGGCTTTTGCTCCGCGCTCGCTGGGTATAAATGGGGGGAATTAGCATCTCGTCATGCGTTAGGATTCACCGCAACAGCAGCGATTCAAGTGGCCGGCGATCACAGCGCCAAGCGTGCCAGGGAGCCTCTTTCAGTGGATTTATCTGCTTTAGGAAATGCAAGTGAGAGAAAGCAAATCCCCTATTGTCCGGGCATATGTTCCTCTTAGGTTCACGTCCAAATTCTATCAAAGGCAACAGTGGAGGCGGGGCACGAGTGGGAGGATGATATAACAAAGTTTGTAGTCTGTGCAAGCGGGCAGGCTTGAGTGTGTGTGTGTGTGCGTGCGCGTGTGTGTGTGTCAGTGTTCAAGCCAGAAGGGCAGAGAGCCAAGTGCAGTGCTGCAAGCTTACGTAGCTTCTCTGGAGCCACGCTGGTGTCACATGACTGCGAGCGTACAGCCGGCTGGGCTCGCCGCGCTCGGATGCAGCCTCAGAAAGTGGCCGCAAAATGGACCCACAAGACACCTCGAGAACGTACGTGCGTGTGTGTGTGTGTGTGCGGGTGCACGCGCGTGTCACAAACGTGTACTGCCGACAGACGCAAACGCCAGTGGCACGGCTGAAATTAGGTCGATTATACACTAATTGCTGGTAAATGTCAGAGTTGATTTGGACGCCGGCATGACGCAGAGCATGTGTCACCGCAGCAAAAGCTGCTGTATTTTTAGAGGAAGTTTCTATCCTGGAGAGTCGCTTTGTTTCAGGAAGTATGACTAACTAGGACTACTAGGACCATTAATAAATGAGCTGCTTACATGATATCTAAAAAGTTTAGATAACATGAGCTCAAGCTTCAGCCTGCACCTTTTCGGTCAATATCATTTTGTTGTCGCTGTATCCTTTGTTATCTATTTATTTGTATGTGTATACGTACAATTATGACGGAATAAACTAAACTAACACGTACTGCATTTATACTAAGTGATCTGCTGTCTATTAGAGTTCAACAAACTGTGTTTTTAATCTGACAAAGTAATAAAAAAAAATAAACATGTGGGAGATTCTCTGCTCTGCCAGGTGTTTGATTAAACGCTATGAGTCAGAGGGACTTTTTCTACCATTTCTGTAATGCCCTGCAGAGAGTCATGATACACAACGCAAACTTCACTTTGCCATCGTGTGTCTCGAGCCTCAGTGAGTTCTTCCAAAATGAGAAAAGTCCATTTTTTACTGCTTTTGCTCGCTCCACTTTTCCAGAAGCCTTGTGCTAAAAAAACTCAAGGTCTTCAGCTCTTGGCTAAAAATGAGCTCTTTTATAGGAGGCTGTAAACGCAGGGGCCAAGTATGCCGTCTTCTGAAGGTCTAAAAACATTTTTGATATTTATTAGGTCTGGTGTAGGAGTCTATAACCGCGGTGGACCGGTCGGCACCTTAACGAAGAGCCTGCCCGTCGAGTCCCTGGACCCGCTACACATTCAGCTGCTCCTTCTCTTCCATCTCCTTCAGTTTCTGCCATCTAGTTTTTTTTTTATAGCCATGCACGTAGCGGGTGAAGTGTTGCCATAAAACAAGGAATGCTCTCACAAATGGTGGCAGGCAGGCAACTGAAGTGATGCAGTTCAACACCAGGCCAAGCAGCCCCGCTGCCGTCCTCCCTGCTACAAGTCAATCAAACGCAAAATCGACATCATTTTGAGGTGGAGCGTTGCCCCAAGTCCAAATGTCAACTTATGAAGCTTCAACAACACATAGTTTCCTTTTCCGTGTGTCAGACTTGCAAATCTAAATAAATCAACAGATGACTTTAGGACACGCAGCTGCATGTCTGCCACCATCAAAATCCCCAATGCCTCTGAGAAAGTTGTGTCACCAGATTTGTAGCCTTGGTTGCCAGGAGGCGCTGATTTAGCACCCTGCTAAAAATTACTTTATTTCTTTTTAGGTGACTATCCCCGTCTTTGCATTTTATTTTTGTTGCTATTTGCCACAGTACTTTAAATATAAAAGCCAGTATGTTGGGCGGTTTTGGTTTTCAGAATATGAAAGCCACCACATGGTTTTCAGTTGAGGAATGTGGTGAATATCATTAGCTGGGAAACTACTTAGATCCTGTTGTTGACCTGATCATTTCCAGTCAGGTACAGCCGTCGAGCTCTCTAGGCTGCCCAAGGTGTTGCCTTATGTGTTGCGCATCCTGCGACGGAGCTTGTTTTGTCACGAAGGAGGGCAAACCCTAGGGCATAACAACAGATTTGTCCTTGAACACCGACCCCCAGTCCCATTGTGTTTGTGTACGAGGAGTGAATTGCTGGAGTGAGACTGTTCCCCCGGGGACATCTACGGTGTCACTTCAGGTTCATCAGCAACGCCCCTTTTGGGTCCGGTCTGGCCAGTAGGTCTCCGAAAATCATGTGGGTCAACCAGAAATACTCTCACCCCTGTGGCTTCTGCTGAGCTGTTCCCACACTTTCCTTTTAAATTCAGTACCCATGGTAACAGGGGGTTGTACAGAAAACCTTATTAGTCCAAGGAAAAGCGACACGGGATCCTTCGTGTTTAATTAAATTCAAAGCTATGCAAGGACGGTCAACCTTATCTGAAGTAATCTGTATCTGGTGTGATTGAGTTCTCGATAACACTGGGAGAGAATTAAAGTAAAGCCGTTCTACAGAAATGGCGGCAAAGGTCTGAAAACTTCACTGATTGCAAATGCTGCAAACATAAAGATTTCAGCAAGAACACGGTTTGCATTGATTGGCCAGGTGGACATTAATTTGGCTTTAAGAAGGACTTTATTTTAGTTTATTTACACTTCCTGAACCATGTGACTTTCTTGACCAATTGGTTCTTTGTTGGGTTTTTTGCAACAGCGCCTGATGTGTGAAACGTTTCATTTTGCCCATTAAGGCCTGTCACAGTTTTGAAAGTCTGTTCGATAAAGGCGAGACTGGCTTCTGATTTTTCATCAAGCACACAAAGAAGGGTCCGCCTCCCGCACAATCACTGTGCGCAGGCTTCCCAACGCTGAATGTCCCCCGTCGCTGAGAGGGAACTACTTGAGTATAATCGCAGGGTGTTAATCATCAACCAACAGCTCGGTCGGAGGGAGAACAGTGAACTGTGGCCTAAAGATAATCACAAGCCTCCTCATAATTGCCCATCTTGAATGGACGGCGAGCTTCCCTTTCCAGCAGATGCACACTTGTGCGCTCTACTAGTCCACCTCTTCCGCCCACTGAGCCCAGTGATGACGGCTCGGCGTGTGTCAGCTGCAGATGCACGCGCAGCCCGACGACCCCCCCACCCCCCACCCCCACCGCGTGATTCCAGGCTCTGAAGGGCCCGTCCAGTCCTCCCAGCAACATCTGAATAGCTCAATATCAAGTTGTCCTTGCCAGGGCAAGATTATATCCTCCAGCTTCATAAATAACTGAGTCATGAAACCAACTGCATCATGGGATCGCAGCCCAGAGGTGCAGCAGGTGCTTTTGATGCTCATAAAAACATTTGTGTGCTTTGAATGTCTCAATTTAGCCTCTTCCAAGTTTTCATTGGACCGTATTATTGCAGCTGTATTTTAACAATGCAGATTTGTACTTAACAAGCCCTGATTAAAAAAAAAAAAAAAATCCACATCTGCAAGTCACTATCAATTACTTGCACATGCATTCTCTCATGCACGGGCATGTATTTGTCTATCTGTAGCATGCCCTTCTGTGGACTGGCTGTGCAGAACCAGCTGCAGAGGAGCCTCCAGCTAAATCCCTGCATTGGAAAGCAACACGGCAGGCGTGAGACTGGAGCTGTGTTTCAAATGGACAAAACTACCGTCATTACATCCAAGGTGGTCTTGGCTCGTCTTCAAGAGCTGAAGGGCCAAACCATGACGGAAGACCAAAGAGATTTTCAGTCTGAAGATGCAGTTGCATCATTGAGTTCTGACACCATCCAGTCAGCTCTGGCAGCCCAATCAAAGCTTTTCCCACATTTCTCATGCCAATTTGTTTAAAGGTCTCATTTTTACAGACAATTCATGGTGTGAATGTTTTCCAACAATGATTGACACCCACAGTTGGGCAATAAGCAATAAGCTCCTCATAAATAAGTAAAGCTGAGTGTTAACTCCTTTCACTTGCTCCAACTTAAGGAAGGTGGGCATGTAGTCTTAAAAACCCTCTCAACCACATCATCAGCTCAAGGTCACCCTGCACAGAATGCAACTGGCTCCATCAGTTTGGGGTTGACACATCAAAACCAAATACAAATACAGAGCTGTGAGCTCCACTGGAGAACATCACGTTTCCAGCACCTTGTTCTTTTACAAAAAAAAAAAAAATCCAAAACCTGACAACTCAGTGTTGTGCCATTTCCATTATGTAACAACTTGGATCCTCATTGTCAGGATTCATCCTGTCCTGTTGTCTGTGTGGTGGGCCAGGTCACAGCGGGGTCTCCCCCTCTGGGTATCCCTTTGCACAGCCTTGTGATGACACTCGAAATTACTGAGGCAGCCAGAGCTGTAAGCTGCCAGTGTTTACAGGCTCCGACATCAGTGATGGAGCGTTCCTGCCTGACGTCACTGTCTGCTGCACTGGGCAGAATTTCAACAAGGTCAGCGCGCCTGGGCGAATATCAGAGACTTGTGCATTCAAAACTACATAAAATTACTTTGCTGACATTGGTACCTGCAGGTATTTATTAGATTAAGTGTAATTATGAATGAGAAGAAAATGGAATTTGTAGCATCACAGCTATTGCAGTATTTAAGCCAGTTGTCAGCAAAATCTTTCAGACATGCATTCCTTTGAAAAGCAAGCTAACAAACCTCAAATTCTTATATTAGAAAATCTTTATTCATGTAATTTTCTCTCTGGCAACAGGAACAAGGTTTCCTACCATGCACAAAATGGAAAATTTGTCTAAACAAATGTTTCTGTCCATTCACTTCAGCATTCTCATGTATTTTCATCGCTATCTCAACCTGAGCTCAAGTGGCCCACAAACTAATTGAATACCACCTTTAGCCATTTTCTAATTGCCTATTGTTTCTAAATATATTTGGAAATGCTGATTATATAACTCGGTCTACAATTAAAATTATACCAGATGACAAAAAACGATTATTAACTTCTTCCTTTGGGGGCTACAGAGGGGGATGATTTTTGTGTTTTTCTCACTGAACGCAGTAAAACTGAGACTCTCTAACGTGTCTCTCTAGATGAAAAGAAACACAATGACGTCTACAAGGAAAGTTTTTGTGCCCCTTTTCATGCCGGCTCATGTAACTCGCCTTTGACCGGATACATTTCGACGCAATTATTTAAAGATCTCTGTCAGCGGCGATCTTAAATTGCCCCATAAGTACTTAGGGTAATGCTATAAAGGATTTGCGGCTAATCCCTGCACGATGACAGCGAGGCCGTGTCTTCACCGCGCTGTGTTCCTCCGGGGGAGCTCGCGTTTTGTTTGCGTTCTAACACAATAGAAAGAAACGCGGGGCGAAGGGAGCGCGAGGCGAGTCGACAGACCCAACCGTGTGAAAGGTGGCTCTGGTTTAGTCGCCGCGGAAACGTGCCTGGCAGGTGGGGAGCGCTTACTGTACACGAGAGGCAGGGAATGTGACGTGACTCGCCTGTGGCCACTTAATACTGGCCACAAGCTCTGACAGCAGGTTTGTCCTGCCGGGATTCCAGGGAGGAGGTGAAGAGACAGCAGGGGGTCAAACACCAGTCACAAGTTAACAGCAGTAACTTATTTATGTTTTCATTTGTGCTGCATTTAAACTAGAAAATCACCACATGCGACCCTCTGTTTACGGCCTCCTGTGAAGATGGTTGCTTTTAATTTACTGCTCTTGCTTTATTTGACCTTGCAAATATTTGCGAAGGGGATACAAGGCAGCTGTGAAGCAGCAAGAGGTACTAAACTAATGACCCTGCCCTTCTCACGAACCTGATAGAGGTACGAGTACCCTCTGTGACATCACAAAGGGCTGTTTTGGGAACTTCACAGGAGGGTGAAAAGTTTGCATGGCAATAAAGCTCTCGAAGGACAGTGATTAATAGTTCTGAGGCATTTCATTATGATGCATCCGAGTAGGACTAGCCAAATTCAACCAGTGGAAAGGCAATTTAAATTCAAACATTTAAACTGGGAAGATCTTGGTCCGTCTGTCCACTTCAGCTCTATCGTCGCATTTTAAGAAGACGCATGTCCTGCGTTTGGACGCGCAGCTATTTCACTGTGAGCTCAGGAGGTGTTGGCTCGCACTCTCAGCACACAAACCAAACACCACACGGGTACACAGTGGTGGTGGACAGCTTGTCTCTGTCTCCGCTAATGCATCGGCTGCATGGAAGAGTTGTCTTGCGGGCAAACATCATGAGCACGGCATCCAGTCGGTTTTTAAAAGCTTTTCTAAAGGCTGAAGGTCAAGCGTTTAGCATCAGCCAGGCAGAGAGCCATGAAGGTAAGGCTCATGGAACAATACTTCCATGTACCATGTGACTTTCTAACTAACATTTTTTTTTTTTTTTACAACTGTGCCTGATTTGTATCAATGTTTCATTTTGCCCATTAAGGCCTGTCACACAGGGAAGCAACCTAGTTTCTCATGATTAACAGTGCCATGAGGAAAATTATAGCTAAATCGGAAAACAGTGGAAACTGGAGACCTCTTCATTGGAAATGGGTGGTTGCACTAAATGTGCCAAAGATCATGCTGTCGAGGTAGCTACTGCGTCGATCATCTGTCCTTTTTGAACTAACGTTGAATTTTTATGCCTTCGAAACTCCTTTAATGCAGAGGAAACCAACCATTCTAAGTTGGACCATATCTGAAGTCCGCCTGTCTCTTAAAAATCTCACATCTTCTGAAACATTCCCGCCAAATCCCGACAGCTCTGACTTGAGGTGACTTGAGGCTTCTTAAAGCTTTTGGAGAGTCTCTCTCCATGGTTGTGGGGGTTCCTTGGTGACAGAGCAGCGAAGGTCAAAAGGGATCAACTTATTAGGCCCACTGTGTGATAGCCGAGCTGTCAAACCCCAATTTACCACCACGGCTGTGACCCTTTTATCACCAAATCATAAAGTGTTAATGTGCTGGAAAAAAAAAAAGTATGAAGGATTCACATAAGAGGAACTCATTGTGCTTTCCCATGATGTTACCATCAGCGATATCATTCCACGCTGTTTGTACATTATACATGGGTGGGCGACATGCACACACCAATATTTCTGCCTGTCTGTGAAGACGAGAAAGTCCCATAAAAATCTGAAGGGGCAGCGTAAACGCTGTTACAATGATGCCAAGTATCACGTCATGAAAAATATGTCGCAGCCTATGTTTTCTTACTTCCATGCCACTGCCATTTTTGCAGATTAAAAATGAAAAATCCAGCCAGCAGCTTGCATAGTTTAACGTTTCATAAATGCATGTCTTTGTCTTTGCAAAGCATAAATTACCCTTGACGGTTGTCTATAAGATAAGATCTTTTTTAATCACAGCTTATCCTGCACACAGGGTCACCGGGTGCTGAAGTCTATCTCGGCCGTGTTAGAGCAAAGTTCACTTCATCACAGGGCCACACAGAGAGACAAACAACCATCATCACTAACATTCATACCTACCGACAACTTAAATTGCCAAATAGCTGAGTGTGCACTTGTTTAGACTCACTCTGTTCAGTGGAGAACCATTGCTTTTTTGTATCATTCATTTGTGAGCCAGGTCCACTGGTATTCACGATGAAAAATGAGGCTGTGAACATGGGTACAGTGTGGAATCTTGTAACATGCAGCCTGCAGCTTGAGCTTAGTGTTAGTTAGTGTTTCTCCAGCGCTGCACTTGAACACCTGAGAGGACTTTTTCAGGCAGCCGAGGGGGCTGGCTGGATCCTCTCGAAACACAATGGAGAGCATTTTATAGTGCGTGTTTATACTCTGTGCAGTGATCTGACCCCTTTCGACCCCCAGCAACCAACTCATCCGTGGTCCAGCAAACACACAGGGTTCCTCAGTGGGATGGTCGGTTCACAGGAGACACCTGACTGCGTGGTGCTCTTTGACTCGCACACATCAAAAGGGAACCACTTAAAGCTGGCTGACATTTAGAAATTTTGGTTAACAAAATTTAACAACGTAGAATTAAATGAGTCCAACATTTCTGTGTTTAGCGAAGGAGTGGTTCAATAAAAATTTGGGGAGATTTTAAATAAGTATTTGTGCAACAAGGTGAGACAATTGTGCCTCTGTTCTGTTCCCACCGGGAACCAGCACATCTATCTCCTCCCAGCACGCTGGGCTGGTGGGGGGTACTCGGCTATTTTTACAGGGTGTGGGTGTTCATACTGTGGCTACACCGACTGCTCCTCTGTGCATCCATTGATTGAGAGCTGTTACACAAGGCTCTGTCCCCCGTCCTCTTAACGATTAGACACTCCAACTCCCACGACTCCATCTCCTTGCCTACACGCTGCTCCAGCGCACACGGGCGCAAAAAAACGGATTCAACCCCTGCTTAACTATTTATGCCTTGCTGGAGTAGCACCACTCGTGCTTTCGCGCGGGCTGCCACTGTGTTATGATAGCAAAGTTTGGCCCGATGACGACGGCTTACCCCGTGTCTGCACGCTTGCTCGTTCAAGGCGTTGACCCAGGTCCTCTGCCAGTGCTCCCTGACGGACTTGAAGGAGAACATGGAGGTCAACAAGCCTTTGACCCCGGCCTCACGCACAGGTCCTCCATGCCGTCCCTTACAGAACTTCAGCAGGAAGCCCAAAGCAGCCTCGCTGATGCTCTGGTGGGAGGCGTGCACCCCCTGGGAAGCGTCTCCTCCCACCTGCCCGGTGGTCATCCTGGCTCTCCGCAGCCGCAGGAAGGTCAGCAAGTACTGGAGCAGCCATCCCAGCACGATGAGCAAGGAGGCGAGGAAAAGAACCACCAGACACAGCCAGCCCAACTCCCGGTGTTCCATCACCGTCTCCTGGAGCCTCTCATACCACCAGGTCCAGATGGTTGCTGTCAGGAAAGCGGCTGCAGATCAGCTCCCTTTGGCCTGTGAAGCAGCAGCAGCAGCAGAAAATATCCTCATAAGTAATTCTGATAACAGGGGCCACTTAGAAGTTATGACAGTCGTAAGTTGTAGCAATAATACAGAGGGAGCATCGAGATAGAGAGACAGTCCTAAGTTTAATTCTAAAATCGCACCAGCACCACCAAGCGAGGAGCCAGCGAGGCAAGAGAACGACAACGTCGCAGCGCAGATACCTGAGAATTAATTACGCACAGCGAAGAGCAGGAGGAGGAGGACGAGGAGGAGGAGGAGGAACACGGAGGGCATCGAAGCTGATTGAAGTCCGATTATTGATGGCTATCTTTCTACCGACCTACCGTTCAACTCAAGCGGTCCGAGCAGCGGACTGCAGGTGAACGAATGCGGGGCATCAGCAACGTGAGGCTGGCTCCGTGGCGACGTGAAGCGCCGCCGACCACAACCGTACACGTCCCATGTCCGGCTCGAGTCCGTCTGCTCTCGGTGTTACACACGGAAATGGAGCCGCCTCGCTCCGCCGGTGCGTGGCGGACTGCCGCAGGTTGAAGGTCTGCGCTGGCCGAACCCTGCAGCCTCCTTCGCCGCGCTCTGACGACGAGTCTGACTTACGACCGTAGTGGACGAAGGGGGGCGCTGTGGAGCACGACGCAACGGCGAGCAGGTACACGGGAAGAGAAATATGGAACGTTCAAAATAAAAGCATACATTGCAGATATGCAAAACGAAGGCGCTGTAAATTTGTAAATAAATTTGTAAATAAATCCAACGAAATTGCCGAATATTTATTACACGTCTTGCCAAATACGCAGTTGACTCTAAACAACTAACTCGACGGACAGTAATGCTTTTCTATTTATTTTTTTTTTTAGCCAGCTCTCATTTATGCTATATAAAAAAAAATAATAAAAAAAAATGTCCATGGGTAATAAAACACGTCCATGCGTAGATTATACGACTGAAAATTCGGAACTTTTAGTTACAGACTACTTTAGCTGTCGATGTACAACCCCAAACAATGTCTGCAAATCGATGAACTGCCGTTTCTGGCCTTTACCTTTTAGCTAACATTTTATGTTGAGGGGAATCACAGGAAGTGCAACCTTTGTTTCATGGTTGAACGGTTCCTGGGAGTACATGAGACGTGTGTTTACGACAACGATGCAGTCAGCAGTTAATGTCGTAAATAGTTTGTGATGAGAGGTGTCGTGGCTTTCGGTTTTGACTTGTGGATTTACCCGCCGCTGACTGTGGACGTGCTGTGGGTTGACTTGTGTTGAAATGAAGGTTTGCAATGTTTTAGCCCCGTGAGCGGTGTCGTGGCTCGTTCATCGATCGTTGGTTGGGATCAACGTCTGATTAGCCGAGAGCGTGATCTGGACTGACTGACTGACTGACAGTGAGACGTCAAAATGCACGAGCGAGTGTCACCAATTCCCGTCCTGACCCTAGTGATCAACTGTCTCATGTCGGCCGTTGGCTGCTTGGCCACGCTGACACTCATTCCTGCTTTCAAAGAGCATTTTATCGCAGCCAGACTGTACGGAAAGGACCTCAACAAAACTGTCAAAAAGGAAGTGTGAGTCATCTTTATTTCCCATCCCAATGATATTACGCCTAAAGTGCACGTTGTGAATTTTCTTCGGGAACATATACGTGTCTATATCTCAAGTCATGTGATAACATATTACGCTCTCGTCTCTCTTCCGGTCCTTGACAGTCCAGAGTCTCAAGGTGTCATCAGTGGGACGGTCTTCCTCATCATCCTCTTCTGCTTCATCCCAGTGCCTTTCCTCAGCTGCTTTGTAGGGGATCAGTGCAAGGGCTTCCCTCATAACGAGGTAAGTCGTTTTATTTATTTCATATATTTGTATAATTCCTCTTCTTTAATTTGAAGCCTCTCTCATCCCGTTTGTTGTTGTTGTGTATCCGCAGTTTGTGCAGCTGATTGGTGCTCTCCTTGCCATCTGTTGCATGATCTTCCTGGGTTTTGCTGACGACGTGCTGAACCTGAGGTGGCGACACAAGCTCCTGCTTCCCACCATTGCTTCCCTGCCACTGCTTATGGTTTATTTCACCAACTTTGGCAATACAGTCATAGTGGTGCCAAAGCCGTTCAGAGTGTTGCTTGGGCTACACTTGGATCTGGGTGAGTTGTGTGGTTGCCTTAGTGTTTTGCTCATCATATCTTTTGAATTCCTTATGTCATTGGTTCTCAACTGGTGGAGTTTTTTTTTTTTTTTTATCATGAAGTGAGGTCCCGAAATGTATTTCACAGCACTCACATTTATTCCACAGAATAAAAATGCTGGCCCACTTTCTATTATGTCTGGTGAATATTTTATTGAAATTATTGAATTGATTTGTGTATCCTGCTAAAAAAAAAAAAGTCCCAACATTTTCTCTATAAATATATATATTCTAAAATCCCATTAAAAAAAAAAAAAAAAAAAAAGTTAAACTGCCCACGAAAGCTACTGGCGCAGTCAAAACAGTGGATCGCGAGCCACCAGTTGAGAAACGCTGCCTCATGCTGATTCCATTCACCCATACATTTGTGTGACACATTTTATTCTAATGTAAAGAAAATTGTGTTGTTCTTGAATTAAGTGCTGTCACTTGTGGTTCCCTGCAGGTATTCTCTACTATGTCTACATGGGGATGCTTGCTGTGTTCTGCACTAATGCCATCAACATCCTTGCCGGCATCAATGGCATCGAGTCAGGCCAAGCTCTGTTTATTTCCGGCTCCATCATCATCTTTAACCTGCTGGAGCTTGGTGGTAATGCTCACACATCATCATTTCTCACATTGAGCCTTACCAAACGACAGGATGTGTTGATGCTTTTAAAGATGTGTGTGTTGAACTGCAGATGTGTCTGATGCGTTGTTTCTTGTGTCTGATATTTTGTTTCTTCCTTATCAGGAGATTTCCGCAACGACCATGTTTTCTCCCTCTACTTCATGATACCGTTCTTCTTCACCACATTGGCACTATTTTACCACAACTGGTAAGTTAAACTGGGCTTTACTGAGTGCACTGCTGCCTCTGTGTTTTATCAACTGACCACCTCATTTCGTTGCAGGTACCCAGCATCCGTGTTCGTCGGAGACACTTTCTGCTACTTTGCAGGGATGACCTTTGCTGTTGTCGGCATCCTGGGGCACTTCAGTAAAACAATGCTGTTGTTCTTCCTCCCGCAAGTGGTTAACTTTGTCTTCTCACTTCCTCAACTTTTTCATATCATACCCTGTCCACGACACCGCCTCCCCAGGTAACTCAATACTAATCAGACCCTCGGCACGCTTGCACTTCCCTTACGTCTCTCGTTTTCTGTAATGTATGTACTGAAATGTTTTTTTTTTTATATGCCTTTCTGTCTTTTCTCTAATGTCACTCCTAATGCAAGGCTGAATCCAGACACAGGCAAACTGGGGATGAGCTACTCTAAATTCAAAAGTAAGGATCTCTCAAAATTAGGACATCTCATTCTGAAGGTAATGCTCCAACACTCACGCCTTTTTATTTTTTTCTTCATTATCTCAACAGTTTGTCTTTGTCAGGTTTTTTTTTTTTATCAGCAACAATATTAACCAATGTTTTTAAAACTATTTTAGGTTCTTTCAGGTGTATGAACCAGATGTTAATTTCTAATCCATACCAATAAGCCTGACAAAATTATCATTATTTTGCCAGACTAATAGTATAAACTATATATTTGAAAATTATGCATTTAGTAATGCTCACATTAGAGAAGGAATGTGTATGTTAAGTAAAGATGCATCTGACCTTCACATGAAGATGCTGCCAGATACACCAAAATCTTTTCAAAATATAATGGGTCATTTCTTATTCCGTGCACCATCTTTCCAAAAACTAGAAAAATATAAAAAAAAAAATTCTTTTTTTTTTTTATGTATGCTGTTGAATCCCTCAATAAAAAGGGGCTGTCAATTGCTAGGTTTGTAATAAGACCTGAAATTGCAAGTTTATAACAATGACGCTTTTAAACCTCAACAGGTAACAGAGTTATTGAAACTGCAGGAAGTGAGAAGAAGCCAAGAGGGAGATGATGATTTTATTGAGTGCAACAACATGACCATAATTAATCTGGTACTGAAAATGCTCGGTCCCATCCATGAGAGGAACCTCACTGTCATCATGCTCTTCCTACAGGTATGACTGTGGATGTTTATATGTTTAGGCATCCTGAAGGTTTCTGAAAGTTTAACTGGATTCTGTGTCTTCCTCAGGTGATTGGCAGTGCAGTAGCTTTTGGGATCCGCTATCATCTGGTGCGACTTTTCTATGATGTCTAGACAGCTCTCCTGAAAAGTCAAGAGAATGCCGACCTAAGAAAAACTCACTAGTTCTTTTACATGGCTCTTTGAGAAGAATTGTGTTACCTCACTGTAAATTTTCCATTTCAATGCAGTAAAAGCCCTGTAAAAGATGTAAAACTGTATTACATTTTATACATTGTTTTGTCATTCTTAATCATGAAGTGCTGCCTGCCTTTAACGTCAGGAGTTTTGGGTTTTACAGGCTGTGTAATTGTGTTACGCTGATGATATATTTTTGTACTTGTTTTTTTTTTTATTAGAGAGAAAGAATGACTTGCAGTCTTGAGCACAGCCAGCATCAATATCTGACTGTCCCTAATTATTGTCATTTCAAAACACATTTTAATGGTTGTATAACTTTTTTTTTTTTTTTTTTTTTTTAACAAAAAAAAATAATTTGGGGTTTTTTTTTTTGCTCAGGTCAGTGCAAAAATGCCACCATATATAAATTCAGCCTGTCCAATTAACAAAAGTAAAAAGGTTAAAATTGTTCTGCTTGTCTGAACAAATGCACAGAAAATGGTGATTCTGAAGACTAACAGTGACAAGCACAGGAAATTGGGTAAAATGGATATACAGAGAGGGTATACTTGAGATGAAGTGGGATGATAACTAGATTTTTTAAATTATTATTATTAAATAGGGCTGATAGAAGGTAAAGGTGTGATTATTTATTAACAGTGATTGGTGGGTGGCTTTTTTGTATTGAAGATACACAGTCCTCTATATGTTCTGCAGATGTGACGATGTGAATGCAACTTGGCACTGGACTGTTTTCTGCAGGAATGTATCTACAAGAGAACCCGTTTACTGCTGAGATGAAACTCTCAATCGGGAAATAAAGATTTAGTTAAATAGTCGCATATCATTGTTTTTATTGCATTTTTGTTTTGTTTTTTAAAGAAGTGTTTCATTCCTAAATTGACAGAGAAGGATCTCAAGATGCCTGAAAAATATGGTTTGTTAACACTACTGTTGTAATAAAACTATTGATGAGGCAACAACATTCCTGTGTTGGCTTACAAATAGAATATTATGGTGCAGACATACATTTTTTATTAAACAGTCTCCCAAAGGATCTTTTTAACCTTAGATTTGATTGATTGTTCCTTGTCCATCTAAATTTTTATACATAGCATGTTCAGTTTTTAGTCAGTGTTTTGTCTAATGTGTACAGAATTATAATAAAATCGTTTATCATTGCTATAAAACATTGTTGTGAATATTGATATACATTATTTTGTGGGATTTGTGTTGGTGCAAAAATATGTATATATAAATTATTATGTTTGTACAACATATTTACGTATTTCGACAAGCTTTTTTTTTTCTTTAAAGAGCGGGGAACCGGAACAATACATAAGTGGAACTCTTGAGGTGTTCCTGTTTCCGGGGAGCTTTTATAGAGACGCAACTCCTCAAATTTTGTTTTGCCAGACAAGTCTCCCATCTGACAGTTTTAGTTCTTTCAAAAGCAGGTGATGTGTTATTGCGCACAGTGAAGTTGTTTGCCTGGTTTTTACTCATTCGCTGCCGTGTTTCGTGACGAATGTCGTAAAAGGTATTTTAAAGCGGCTGGTCAGCAATCAGCACCACGGCGGTTAGCCTAGCTGTCAAAGGCAGCTCCAACAAGGGTGTTATTTGTAGAATCCGTCCATTTTAAAACTATTAAGCCAACTTCAGACCTAAAGAGATGCCGCCGAAGAGACAGTTCACCAAAAAAACACTCAAATTGGACTGTGAATGGGGTTCCTGCCAGGAGTCGTTCAGCCGAATGGAAAACTTCTGCAAGCATGCGGAGACTCACCTCAACGCCTCGGACGTGCATGAGGAAGATGAAGAAGAAGCAGAAGGTGATCGGGTTTTCATTGTGAAAGTTCCACTCCCTCCCGAAACTTGAAGAATGGCTTAATGAGCCTTTTTAAGCATTTCATATGCTTAGTTCTTAAACAAATGTCGTTGTACGATTTCTAATGTAATGGCGAGAAAGCTTTCTCATTTAATCCAAGACGCATGTTGTTAGCTTATTGATCGCCTCCCCAACAGCACTAAACAATCAGACTTAAGATAATTTACCTTTGAATAATCAGAAGTCAAATTCTTACACAGTCACATGTCAGCATTGTGATATGTGAAGACATTACAAATTGCAAGTCCTCTTATTTATTTATTTATTTATTTTTCTCCTAATGTTTTTGTGTGAAGGGGAGAGAAGCTGCTTATGGAAGGAGTGCGGTTTCTGCTCAGTGGAGGGTCCTGAAGAGCTGCAGAGGCACCTGTTCTTTCACTGTTACCATGCCAAGTTGAAGCAGCTCGGTCAGCAGGTGCTTGCTGCACACCCAGAAATCGGCAGCTGCTCCTTCGGTTACCACAACCGCAACATCATCCCTGAGATCCCAGAAAATTTTGTTTGCCTTTGGAGAGAGTGTGAGGTAAGCTTGGTGGAGAAGGCTGTGTAAAACCCTTGTTTTATAAGTATTATCACCATACAAGTAGCATTTTCAGGTAATTGTGACTGTGCCTAAATGTGTATTATGTGTATTTTTATTTTTTAAAGCAACCACCTTTCGAAAATCCAGAGTGGTTCTTTCGTCATGTGGAAATGCATGGCCTCTTAGTTGATGTTCCACCAGGTGAGCGGGAATCTGCTGTACGCTGTGAATGGAAAGGTGGGTCATTTATCAAGATTTATATCTTATAATTAGTCAACCATTTCTCAGGAGTGAAAATAAAGTGTGGTCATTCATCATGTTTGGTTATAATACTCACAGTCATGATGAATGATTAAATGAATAAATTCTATTTTCAGGTATATGCAGGAATGTAAATATGTAACTAATGATTGTAGTCACTTGTGATACAGGGTGGATAATTTTCAATGCATTAAACTGACTGCATTTAATGCCAAATACTGTTTCAATAAAGCATATGTTATGGAAGCAGTGGAAAGGTACGTAACAAGTCAGTGAACTCATTTAGTACAATTTGCTTTTTGGTACATTTGATTATTAAAGGGTATAAAGGTTGTAGAAATAGGATTCAAAGGACATGAAACTGTGATTTTATTATAAACCACATGTACAATGTTTTACGTGCAATAAATGCAATAAATTAAGTAACTACTAAAGCATCTTCTTACCAAGACACTTGTTGAAAGCATTATTTATCATTTTTTTTCACTTCCCAACACTTGCAAGTTCCAAGTTTATGTTGACCTGAGTCACAAGACACTGAGAAATAGCTCCATCTAGTGGAAAAGTTGCCTCATCTCATTCGATTGCACATAAAGTTTGGTTTGCACTTGCAAGCTGTTTTATTAAATTACTTAATTAAATTAATTACTTATTAGTACCAGAGGCCTGTAAATATTTCCATAATCTCTGATAACTGATAAAGGTCCTGTCCTCTTTTCTTTAGATTGTGAAGCCACAGTTAAAGGGCGCCCTAAGCTTCGAGAGCACCTGCGTAGCCACACCCAGGAGAAGGTGGTGGCCTGTCCAGGATGTGGGGGGATGTACGCCAACAACACAAAGCTCTTTGACCACATCATTCGACAGAAAGACATGGATGGTAAAAGTGTCTTCCTGCAGTGGTCTTTCTATCACACCACAACTTTCTTATTTTTGCTGATATGTGCATGTGTGCTGCAGGTCAGATGTTCCAGTGTTCCCATTGTTCTAAGCGTTTTGCGACAGAAAGACTACTAAGAGACCACATGAGAACCCACGGTCAGTCCTGCCACTGTTGTTCCATCTGTGTTATATTTTCTTTTAAAGTAAAAGTAAAATGTAAAAAATGCCCTCCACCCTTTTAAAAGTATGCCAATTTGATGTTTTTGTCTTTTCCTTCATGGCACAGTGAGCCACTACAAATGCCCACTGTGTGACATGACGTGTCCAACGCCCTCTGCACGGCGAAACCATATCAAGTTCCGCCACAGCAACGAGAAGCCATACAGCTGCGATTACTGCGAATACAGGTTTTCCCACCTGCTGGAACTGCAGAAAAGATACAGCACTGCGAGCATCTTCATTCACTGTGTCTCTTTGCTTTGTTCTGTGTGCTGCAAGGTGTAAACGCTTGGCTGATTTACACAAACACTTGGAAACACACAGCAGCGAGCCAGCTTACCGCTGCTACATTCCCGACTGCAGCTTCACCTCCCGCAGCCTGATCACCATGAAGCTCCACCAGAAGAAAAAGCACGAGGTAAAAATGGAGGAGGATCTTCTCTCAACCATTGCCATTGCTCGTGTTAATCTCTTTTATTGTCTGTGAACAGGGGGATTGTGTAGCTCGCTACAAATGCCACGTGTGCGATAAGTGTTTCAGCAGAGGCAACAACCTCACTGTTCACCTGCTCAAAA
This sequence comes from Thamnaconus septentrionalis, assembly GCA_009823395.1. Classification (NCBI taxonomy): domain Eukaryota; kingdom Metazoa; phylum Chordata; class Actinopteri; order Tetraodontiformes; family Monacanthidae; genus Thamnaconus; species Thamnaconus septentrionalis. The sequence goes on along the minus strand of CM020504.1, from coordinate 23,810,349 downwards.
AGCACCAATTTAAATGGCCCTCTGGACACCCCAGATTTAGGTAAGTCGGACACTGACTGCCCACTTTGCACTGGGCTGGCTTTTATGGGAACTAGAAACCACTTTACTTCCTTTGCCATCTTAACAGGAACCTTTCCAGCTCCAGCTTCTAGGTGGTGTCTGTGTCAGCACAACATAAGTCACGTGACTTTTTGGGACTAAGCCAAATATTTAACTGCAGAAGAAGATTTACTGCTCTACTGTACTGTCTGTTTTCATCTGCAGAATTTGCAGAATTCTGATCAGGCTGCCTCTCACGTTGATTTGTTTTTATTTTTATTTTTTTTATTAGGTGTCAGTCTCGTGTATTAAAAGTGTGCCTCCAATTTGACTCGCTAGTTCCCACTGATTCCTCCTGCTGGTGCAAATGCAATTAAAAACATAATAGAACTGTACGTTTGTTCCCCTGCATATAGTTACGTTTCCTTTCGGAAATGCCCAGTCAGTGCGGTGGTGCTGTAGTGGGGGTGATGCCGCGCTGATGGACCTTTCATCACTTCTCCAGGTACAAAGAGCACGAGGACGGTTTCTGGCGTCTGCAGCTAATCCGTTACGAGAGCGTGGAACTGACCGAGCAGCTAATGAGGGAAAAGCAAAACAGGCAGACGGATGAGGACCAGGACCAGGAGATGGACGAAGAATCAGCTGGACCTGCTCCCATGGAGCTGCAGCATGAGCTGAGAGGCGTGCTGCTGGAGGAGCAGAGGGTTGAAGACTCTGCCAACGGCACTGAAGAAGACGGTCAGGAAGAGGCACCGCCGTACACTTTCACTCGAGGTTTTTCATAATCAGCTGAGGAGCATAGACGTGTCTTTGATTGCAAGTGCTCTCAACAGCCGCACTTTGGAATTAACTGTGATGACTTCAAATATGGGAAGCTACAACGAACTAATTCAACTGACTTGAATGAAGTGTGGTTTACCACCACCCATATCAAGCCTACATTAGGTAAACCTGATACTGTGATCATTTCTATCAACTTGACTGCATGCTGGCCTTTCTTTTCAAACGGATTGTCAATTGTTCAATGGTTCATGTACTTTCATTTTCAGACAGTGTGATGGATGTAATTACTCCTCTACCTTGGTGTGTTGGCGTTCACGTTCGTGAACAATTACTAGAATCCAGCAGATGGCGCTACCTCAGTATGTTGTCTTAAACACGTAAATTCATGTAACACATCGTTTTTGCCAATGTTTCAACTTTGATTGCTGTAAATCATATAATGTGACACAAAATTCTGCCTCACTATGTGTGTTTCATGTCGCTAAAATGATACAGTTCACTAAAAGTGTTATATTGTGAGATTCCTGCAATACATACAGTATATAATAAAACTGACATTACTGACAATATGTTTTTTCAGTGCTGCCCCTTCTGTAAGTTTAACGTCAGGCTCTAGAAAAAAGCATTCATACTCGAAAAGTATGGAGCTCTTACTGATTTTACAAATAGTACATGAAAATGAAACTGGGGTGGATGTTTAGTCCAATGAATTCACAATGACCCACTTTACGCTGACTTCTCCCCACTAGGTTTTTGCAGTAAATGAATCACTTCTAATGCACACACATTTATTCGGGTCTTTCTAAAAATTTTACCTAACATTTCCCCGCCAACTTTTTTGGGTCAATCTCGTACAGAGCTGTATTAATCAGTTGAGCTAATGTGGAAGCTTTGCCAGAGCAGCGTGTCCAATCACACCAGGACTTCCCACAAGATGTGGCATTAGCTGTGTGTAGGAGATTAGGAAGCACACTCAGCTTAGCGCCAGCGTTGCTTGCCACTGTTGGTGAGCTTCACTGCAGCCGCCCCTGGCAGCTTCCATGTCACGTTTGTTGTTTTGAGTATGAGAGTTGGTCACTTGTTACTGAGGGATGATGTAAGCTGGACGTAGTTCTCAGATTGCTCTGCGGTCGCATCTGAAGATGGCGTCTGCGAGGCTCTGCCTGCTCCTGCTGCTGCCGTTGGGCTGCTGTCAGAGAAGCGTCTCTCAGATCACTGAATGGATTGGAGAGGTGGAAGGTAGTGGTAAGACCTCCTCTGATGCGTATTTGACATGTTGTGGGTTTTGTTTCTGCAACATTCATGTGTGCAAACACAGCAACTTTCTCAGTCTTTCTTTTTTTTGTCCTGTGTCCTACCGAGGTTTCGCTTGCAATTATTTACAACAAAGCCAATGCCATGTTTTACTGCAGGTGAGGACGAATGGGTTCCTGAACCGGATCTGAAAGATGATACATACTGGTCTGGCTCAGCACCCCTTTGCGTAGGAGGCTGTCGTGCGCGCCACCAGGAACTGAGGAGGGATCCCTGCGGAGACTCCAGCTGTTGCTGGTTGGGCTACAAGTCCCTGTGCAGAGGTAAGACCACCACCACAGTGGGATGAGTCAAACCCACATTCCATGCATGTTAACAAGACTCCTACCTGGGTCATGCTCTGCCCTTTGCATCCTCCTGCCTTGCACGGCAGTGAACTGTGGGAGGCCAGATGTGGACTATAATGGAGTCGTGTATGGCAACGACTGGTGGGTGGGCTCTGTGGTGAGGTACGCCTGCCGACCTGGCTTCATGCTGCTGGGAAGCCCAACCAGATCTTGCCAGTCTGACGGCCTCTGGACTCCAAAACCCGCGTGTCTCAGTGAGTACACACCGAGCGCAAGGCCTCGAAACCGTTCAAGCACTCCTTGACCAGCGTTTTCTCTCTTCCAAACTGTTAGGGATGTGCTGGCAGGGGAGGATTGAGGTGAGTGAGAGGGAGCTCAACGGCACATGCAACTCCACATGCGCCAACAAGAGCTACTACGGCCCACCCAAGCTTGGTTGCACCCGCATCGACAACTGCCAGAAGAAGGGGACGGGCTGGAAGCGCTTCTTTGCGCACTGCGTCCCCTGCATTTGTGACTGCGCTATATCATGTCGTGAGTCGCTCCCACGCAGAGCCGTCAAGTACAAGCCAATGCCCTTTTTGAGCTGATGTCATGCCACTTGTGATGTCCGTGCAAAGAAGAATCTCCTGTCTTCTTATTCATAGCGCCTGATGTGTAACAAGTGGAGATTGTTGGACTGAACTGTGCGATGCCAGAAGAGGAAGTGAACAGAACATCTTGTTCTCCCTGACTGTGATTTTGCCAAAGATCCAAGTTGATGATGTTTTATTCACTACAGGGTTTTTCAGCATGATGAAATATCATTGCTGGCCTCCGTAATTCCTTTCAAATCATGAAAGTCAGCCTTCAGACCTCATCTGTTGAAAGGTGTGCTGGCCACTCTCACTCTCCAAGCTTTCCGAGAGGCTGTGTCGCACTCAGAAGCTGTTTAGACTCTTACTTGATGGTGAAATAACCTGGTGCTCTTATTGATTGTCAGGACTACTGGTAGCGTCTTCCGTGCGAGTGTCCTTAAGAGGGAGGAAGGCACAGAGATAAAGACGAGAGGAGGAGGAAGTGAAAGACAGAGATAGGTTTCTGTGCCCCACTGGCTCCTCTCAGACCATCTGTCCTGGAAACGAGATGAAACTTTAATCTCGTTACTACATCAGGAGCTTTGGTCAGGGAGCTCAGGGGTCAGTGCAAAGACGAAAAGATTTGTGGAACTGACAAAGCAAATGGCCATTAAATCTAGTGGGTTGTGCAAAAACTCCTGTTCTAGGAATGACAAACACGCAAGTCCTGCAACAAAAACTCATGTGCAGTGGAACTGCATTGATCAACTTTTTTTATTTTATTTTATTATTTATTTATTTTTTGCTCTTTGCATGAGTGATAGTTTAATTCAAAGCCCAAAATTGCAACACTGTTGTCTTTAATTATCCAAGATAAAATAAAAGTTAATGTGTGAGTTTATAATTTATAATGTTATGTTTAATATATAAGTTTTACACTTATTATACACTTTCATAACCTATTACGAAAGTCAAAATAAATGTCAACCCTCAATCCGTTTATAAAAAAAAAGTGGCACAATGTGTTGAGTTTGGCTGTATCCTTTATTCTTTGCAACAGAGACACAAACTTCAATGCAGTGAATGCAAGTTCTCTTGACGCCCACTAGATGATGCTGTATTATCCAGTCTCACAACAGTCTGCACCTCTGCTCTTAATGATGAGAACAGTGATAATTGAGAATGTTAGAAATGAGGTCAGAGGTGATTCTGTGTCGCCTGCTGAAAAGCTTGTCTGTCACTGTTGTTTTCGGGTGCTTAACCTCAGGACGATGTGTTCATTGGGTTTAGGTTTGTAACAACCGATTCCTAAAAAAAAAAAAAAAAAAAAAAAAAAAAAATGTTTTGATGAGAAAATCTTGACTTATTAGTTCCGAAATCCTGTGGCAACCGCTTTGATCACCTCTGACATAGTTGCAACAAACGTGAAGAATTTGTGGATGTGCTATAATGCATCATCTCCACTCCGCTACAGCAGTAAGATTTAAGTGAAATATCACCAAGAGGACATCCGATTCTTCTGCCTCACTACAGCTCATTAAATCTTTTAAACTCCAGGGAAATAAACTCACCCACATCCAGACGCGCGTACTCTCCTGAGCTTTCTGACAGGATCTCCCAGTACGTCTGTTCATGCTCATTTCCAGCTACTCCATTCACACTCTCCAGGAACGGCCCAAAATCTGGGTCCTCTTTCACTGTGAATCTGAGAGAACAGCAGCCACACAGTCAAACCACATGAGGGAAATTAACAGTTTTAGTATGCAGAGTTACGAATGGTCTTACTTGAAGTCGAGCTCTATTTCCTGCAGTTTCCTCAGAGCTCCCAGCAGGACTCCTCCCTCCATCACAGAGCTGGAGTAGAACTCGGGTTTGATGTTCGACAGGTCGCTCTCCACAGACACCCAGACAGGAAGAGTCACTGGACCTGCACACCATCTTATATATCAGTTAGGATATTCCCAAGCATGACAAACAGTCTCACAGTCAGACAAGGGTTGTTATTCATTAGGATCACTTAAAGTTTTCACCTGCATCTGCGAAAGGCCCTCTGCTCAGCAACAGAAGAAGGCCCACAGTGGCAAGCGCTGTTCCTAGTGCCATCCTGACTGTGCAACCTGTTTCCTCTCATGCAGAATAAATTCCCACCTCACCTCAATACTTATAGCGGTGCCTAACCCACTCGTGAGCATCCTCCCACCCCTGTAGCACCTGCACGCCTGCGTGCAGCCTGCAACTGTGCAAAGAAGCCTTTGTTCGAGTTCCATCCAGAGTTAAACACCGGTCCTCTTGTTTCTGGGATTCCCTGCAACCTCTGCAGTGAGTTGAAGGCCATCACATTGATTGATGATCTGCTCAAAAGCTATGAGAAATGAGTATGTTTTTTAGAGAGTGTACAAAAGGTCACATCTTTTTTTTCTCAAAGCATATATTATCTTTCATTATGCAATCAAGAGGTGGCCTTTTGACATAGAGCGATGATCTGAAGTTTTCTCTCGTCAGCAATGTAAAAAATATATACCTGCATGACATATATGGTGAATCATTAACAATTTTCATGTTAGAGTTCCCGGAGAAACAAACGTGCTTGGATATCAATGTGATGTAGTCGGCTTTGCATGTCCCACACCATGCACCTCTATGAAGACAGTCCTAGTTGTTAATTTTAGCCACTATGAGGGGGCAGGATGGCTTGAGTGACTCGTGAGAGTTCGTCTTTTTTCCTTTAATAATTGGTCTGATTAAAAAGGCAGGTGCGATCTGTCTAAAAATGGTCTCGATTTCCTCTCGAGGGCGGGAGGGGGGGTGCAAGGAGTGAAGGGCCGGCTTGAACGCAAGTAACCCCGTCTGTTTTACCGAAAATAACCCGAGCACTGCAGCATCAGCAGCAGGAGCTGCGCAGGTGCGGACTTTAAAGAGACAGCGGGCCTTTAAAAAAAAATAAAAAATGAAACCGTCTCTGGCCCTGACCATGCCTCATCATGTTTACAAACCGTCCACGGCGACTCATCGGCGGAGACGGAGCCCACACCGGGGGTCCCCTGTCCGTGGGTGGGCACGCGGCAGAGAAATGAGACGGCGGTCTCATTCACAACACAGCTTCACCATCAGGCTGTTCCACTGGGTTGTTGTCATTTCCCCAGAGACACCGGCCCAGAGTGATTAAAGAAAAATGATGTTCAAGGGTTAAATTGATCCCCAATGCAGGGCTGATTTATTAAAAGCAGATCGTAGCGGTCAGTCTGATTTATGTTCATTTATTTCTGCGCCTGTTCCTCTCCCTATCGCTGTCCGGGCGACTTGCACAAAAATCACATTTTCCATTTATCCCCCACCCCCATCCCCCTGATTTGGTATTAAAAATAATAATAATAATAAAAAACGAAATCCGGATTTGGAACACATCAAAACTAATATATATTTATATATATTCTCCCTCCCTTCCCGGCAGCATCCTGTCAGCAACGCCCTGCATACCAGACCGGCGCGCGTTTCACACAGACGCACTATCCGGTGGAAGAGGGTGACGGCGGCTGCTGTATCGAGGTGATGCTGATGCTGATGCTGATGCTGAAGCATCTGCAGCACTGCTCGGGCTGCTTCCGCTTCGCCGCCAGATGTCAGGGACTTGCACAGCGGCCGCCACAGACGCCCCTGGCACAGTGAGTGATTCGACTGATTCGAACAGTGGAACGCCGGCGGCCAAGCAGACATGACGAGGATCCAGCCCTGTCGACGACTCCCTCGGATGCAGTCATAGGATTCTTTTTTCTTTTTTTCTATTTTTTTTCTGCTGGCGGCCGGACATGATCCTCATCTCAGGAGTTTCCGTGGCGGATGCGGGACGATGCGCGCCGCGCCCCGAGAGATATTGATGAGAACACCGCTCCATCCTTCCATGCCTCTGAACAGATCGGGATTTTCACAGGACTGTGGAGCACATTGAGTATTTTTCTTCTTCTTCTTCTTCTTCAATATCATTCCTAAACTGGCGGGGACTGTTTGGCGGACTCTCCGATGAGGAGGCATTGTGCTGCTTTGTGTGACGGCATCAACTGAGCACTGTTGCTCTGAAGCGAGGAGGAGGAGGAGGAGGAGGAGGAGAACCAGGGGCTGAGCCGCTCACCTGGTCATTTCAAAACAACCCGTCGAAGTATGTTGCAATATGCGTGTGTGTGCGTCTGTGCGTGTGCGTGCTCGTGTGTGCAATGCAACACGGTGGGCTCGTGTGGTCGCATAGCCGCTCACTGATGTCTCGTCCTCATTGGCAGCCAGGCTCATTCATGACTCATCCACCTTTCCGAAAAGTCACTTCTCCCACCAAGCTCTGCCATTTGACAGCCTCCGTCATGTCCCGTGCTGTCACCCCCAGCAGTTTGTCTGTTAACAGGTGCTCTCTGAGAAGCCGCGAGCATCCTTGACCGCTGTGGAGCAAGGAGCTGCCACAGCACAGCCCGAGCTGGATACATTCAATCATCATATTTCATCTCTCTCTCTCTCTCTCTCTCTCTCTCTCTCTCTCTCTCTCTCTCTCTCTCTCTCTCTCTCTCTCTCTCTCTCTCTCTCTCTCTCTGCCTCACGTGCCCCCCACCAGTGGGGTGGGGGGCAGTAGATCACACAGGCCTTCATCAGACTAAGAGGCCATTTAAGCTTGCCGGGTTTTTTTTTTTTTTTTTTTTAACAGAGCTTATACTCAGGCTGGTAATGGAAAGTCACTAATGGCAGGCTGGTCAATTAGGAGTCACGGTCAATTTTCTTCCCGGGCATTTTTTACTGTTTGGTCTTGAACAGCAGACTGAAGACACAGAGCATTACAGACGAGATGCTGAAGCTGTGTTGTGTTGGCATGAGTAGACATTTCATTGCGAGAGTAGCGTTTGTTTGTGTGGGACCATGTGCTGATGTGCCCCATTTCACCCATCATGTTGAAACCAGCCCCTCAAATGTGTTCACATTGAGACATATGTGCATGAGATCTGCTCCTTACGCGATATTATTTATTTAGGATTAGATGTATAGTACCCGCTTCTTCCTGAGCTCAGGAAGAAGCAGGTATGGAAAATGAATGAATGGGTGTATAGTAGCGCCTCTACAGATAAACTACACAAACACATCGCTTCTGCAAGGACTCACATTAGCTTTTAAATCTCATTGCAGCTACACTTGTAATCCTTTTAATTTCAAGTCCTTTTTCATCAAACACATTTTTCAAGGAAGTGATCCTGATTGCTGCCGTGCTGATATGATGAGCGAGACAATGTGTTGAGTCAGATTATTCCAAAACTATGGATTAACACTGCGAGGAGGCATTTAGGAGGAAATGCATGCGAATCAGCAACTATAATGTGCAGCAGGAGTGAAACCAGATCTGGACTCCTCACGCTCCCAATCTCATTCCCCTCAACCAGCCACTCCATAAAATAAACTCTAACTCGATCATGTGCAGCACCTACTGAGCATCTGTAGTCGTTCCAAAATCAGGTTAACGAAACAACAGATTTCAGTAGTGACCCATCTTGTCTCTTTAAAAAAAAGAAAAGAAAAAAAGAAAAACCCCAAACACTTGTTTCTTCTTTGCAGCTGTGCAGCATGGCCGACCGGTCGCTGGAGCAGGGCTCGGTCAGCATCCCCATGGAGGAGGCCAAGCTCCCTGGCGGCGGGGCTCCGGAGGCACCGCTGCTCACCCACTTGAAGAAGGTGGAGAACCACATCACTGAGGCTCAGCGCTTCTCCCACCTCCCACGCCGCTCTGCTGTGGACCTGGAGTTCAACGAGTTGTCCTACACCATCCGTGAGGGTCACTGGTGGAGGAGGAGAGGTACTGCAAAGCTTGGTTTACATACTGTAGTGGGAGATGAGCAAGATGGTACCAGCCATGGCAATCCATCACCGGTGGCATTTGGAGAATTTTACCACACCCTTGCAGACCACCAGCATGTTTTCTCGGGCATTGGGCCTGTAAGGTCCGCTGCGCTCAGCAGAGTTTAGACATAGTAAATTATTTACTCTCACAGGTTAGCACACTGCTCGCCCGTCCCTTCCTCCCTTCACAATGGGCGGTTGCAGCGAGTCACAATTGATCTGCTGGTGACATATAGACAGCGTTTAAACTCAGTGCCCTTGTTAATGGTGAGGCCATCCGTGGTGAGGCCAATGGTGAGGCCATCCGTCGGCCATCCGTCGGCCATCCCATGCTCGCCGACTGCACCGCCCTCTGCAAACTGCTCACCTGCATCGCCTCAGTGTTCTGTGCACACAGCAGGGCGGGGAGGCGGACTTTAGAGGAATCTTTTATTTACAGTACTTCATGTGTAAGGAGAGGACCCTATATGATGGATTGCTGGTTTGTTCTGTGCAATATTAATGTGTCATATGAAAGCCAGACAGAAGAGGTTTTGTGAAAAATGGGTGGATCTGGGTGTCCTGAGAGGATTAAAGCTTTCATGCGCGTAATGCCAGTTTTTGGAATCTTTAATAAATATCTGCTGGCAGCCTCAGAATGAATAGTTTGTTTGGTGAATGTTTGGAGGGCGGGACGCCTGGCTGAGGGCGGTGTCACTAATCCAGGAGAGGTATCTGGGACCTTCACAAAGAGCTGCATTCTGGAGGTGTGAGAAGACTGACTGGATATGTCATTGCAGTGTTTTGTCTCATCAAAGAATGTAACACAGATTCCATGTGCCAGTCATGTCCAGTATAAATCAGCTATCTTAGGGGATTTGTCTACACTGTGGCAACGTTCGCATGTGTAGTTTTGTGTCATTTGTTTGTGTGAGGTACGCCTGAGAACAAGACCGACGATGTGTGTGAACAACACTGGTGTGAACAGGAAGTCTCAGCAATTTACTAATTAGGCAGTGCCGCACGATCAAAAAGATACTCCCCTGTTGTTTTACTGTTTCCTCTCATGTCAACAAAACAAAATCTGCATCCTGCTCCGTCCTATCCCTCTGTCTCTGTTTTTTCCCCATTCTGAAGTAAAAGAAAAAGCCACACCTATCCTTGAAGACAGCGCATATATTCGGCCCACCCTCCTCACTGACTCTCTGTCTCACTCTATGCCGAGAGCTGATTCTCTGTGGTTCTGTCTGATTGAAGCCTTAAAAAAGGCTGTGGCCCTTTTTTTTTTTTTTTTTTTTTTTTTTTACCTCCCTTTGAAAAAACAATGCTCTTCCTCTCATCATGTTTGCCAAACTAGATGCAATTTTACAGCTGGTAGAGGGGCTATGTGGCAGCATGGGCTATGAGCGCTGAGCACATCATGTCATTCATAAGTGAATGTGTTTTTTAGCCTTTGAGTCACTAACACACTGTTAGTCACCGCCTAAAATGTCTGTGAGGAGCCAGAAGACATCATCAAGAGGATGGGAGCTGTAAGTGCCATACATGCAAAGTTGGTGTTGATGATTTAAAAGGGGGTTCATGGCACTGCAGTGATGCTACGTCTGCATGTTTTTTATTGCATGTTCCCCTGGGTCAGGGCAGCCATTTATCCCTGTGAGGAGGCTGCTTGTCTAAGGTTTCCTCCCCCTGTGAAGGTATTCTCCCAGTGAGTGGGAAGGCCAGGAAGAGGAGATCTCTGCCCTGAAATAAATACTGCAGCCCTCCCTGCCTTTGCACACGCACTGAAGATGTCAGCTACTATAGGAGAGGAGGAGATAAAGTCACACCTTTAGCTTAACATGGTCTGGCTGTGCACCTCTTAAGATGAAGCACACAATTGCTTCGTTTTCACACGAATATTGCAATTTTATAATGCAAATGTAACTATATATATATATATATATATATATATATATATATATATATATATATATATATATATATATATATATATATATATATATATATATATATATATATATATATGTGTATATTTAGGTGGGCCTACAGTTGAGCAAGCATATTTTGCAATGCTATCAACATCAAACATACTGACTGACTGCCTGTAGCAATATAGCGAAGAAATTCCAACCTTCAAGTGTTTGTGGTAGGAGAGAGAGGGCAGGCAAACTGTTTCCTCTGGGTCTCTAATGAGAATAGGTTGCCATAATTTGCCTGCGACCGGGCACATGGGAGACGATCGTTTTGCTCGACCTACAGCAGATCATCAGTATGCACCACATGCCAGAGCACGGCTGCCTCACTGACAGCCGGCCGCTCCTCTGTCTGACTGGAGTCTGTCTGATGTAATAACACTGCACGGGAGCAGCGGGCCTCGCCATTACAGCACTTTTCTCAGAGCCAGGATGTAAGGTCGGTGGCAGATGTGTCAAGGCACTGAATACAGTTCCAAGCTGGAAAAAACATCCTTGCAGAACATAGAGAAGCAGGTATGGAGATACGTATCGCAGCACACTTGCAGCCTTTTATAACTTCCCTCAACTGGAAGCTTTCAGAATCTGTGTTGATTCTATAACGGGTCGCTTTGTGCATTCACAACCAAAACCACAAAGGTTAGGAAACGCACCACAAAAATACCGCCCTGTCTTTGTTTGGCCACGTTACTGAAAGCCGTTTTAAAGCTGCAACGGGGAAGTAATTGCTGTGGTCGTCCACTGGCGCCGCCGTCTTTATTGTTTCTGTGGTTTTTCATGCATAGGTGCAGGTATGAACCAGCTGCGTTGTTTTTACTGTTCCCTCAACCAACCTCAGCTTCAGTTTTCCCCTCAAGTGACAATCAACAGCTTGAAAACACTTGACTATGTGTTGAAAGATAACAAGGCAGTGGTTGGTTAGTGATTCCAGTTAGTGTGATCTTTATCATTTTATTGTTAAATGCTCATCAATGACAGCTGTGGTTGCCCTACCTGGAGCTTGCATGAATTCAGACCTGTATAGCAGCACAGAGACTTTAGTGACTTCTCCGTTCTTAAGCAGGTTTAGCTCCCGACAGGTCCGGCCCTATGTCTGCACCTACCTTTGTGTCTCAAAGTTCACCCTGAGATGAGCTAGCTACCAGGGTGCACCCTTCCGCTCGAGCTGATATTTCCGAGGGTAGAGTGATAGATAATGGATGAATGGCCATGGACTTTCCTTTACTTTCACTCTCCCTACACAAAGCCACCACAGTGTTTTTCCTGGGCTAATGGCTATAAGCATGTAGTGAACTGAATCAGAAACTACCAGCACTTTGTAAGTGTGTTTTCCACATGTGAATACTTACAAGGGTATTGAGTGGAGGAGGATGAGCAGATCTTAAAAAACAAAAAAACAAAACACACACACACAATTTTGTGTCAGCAGTTTAAAAAGGCTCACTAATCCATGTTCAACCTGGGCTAGGTGAGCATGATGAAACTCAAATCAGCAAATTAGCTTGGTTTTCTTCTCTGTGACATGTGATGCAGTTGAAAATGTATATATAAGATACTGAGATGTCTGACTGTTTTCCCTCTAATTCTTCTTTTTAATCTCTTGAACAACCCATTTAAAGGAACGATGCCACTGAGTGAGCTCTCACAGAACACAGAGTTTGACATCAGGCTGATCTGTGTATCTGGCAATGGCCTGGACTACGAAATAGAATAAATATAATAAATATAATAGAATAAATGCTTTGAAATTATCTTTCAGTTTGTCTCTCTCTGTGCGCGCTCGTGTGTGTGTGTGTGCGTGCATGTGTGTATGTGTTTGTGTGTGTGCAAAAGTAAAAAAAATATATCGTTTATTTCGTTTTGTCAGGCTACAAAGCCCTGCTGAAGTGTCTGTCGGGAAGGTTCAACAGCAGAGAGCTAATCGGCATCATGGGGCCGTCCGGAGCCGGGAAATCCACTCTGATGAATATACTTGCAGGTTACAGGTGTGGACTAAAATTTGACTGAGTGTCTATCGGTTTTTATCTAACTTACTAGTTTGAGACCCCTATATTGAATTCAGTGCTTAGTGGTCTTCATTTTTGCTCCAAACAGGGAGACCGGCATGAAGGGCCAGATCATGGTGAATGGTCGTCCAAGGGACCTGAGGACCTTCAGGAAGATGTCCTGCTACATCATGCAGGATGACATGCTGCTGCCACACCTCACCGCGAGGGAGGCCATGATGGTGAAAGCCATTTTTTCTCAAAGGTGTCTTTACCTCAGTCTCTTGGAATCTTTCTGACTGTAACTTGCTTGTCTCGTCTGTCCTGTAGGTCTCTGCCAATCTGAAGTTGAACGAGAGCGTGCAGGTCAAAAAAGAGCTTGTAAGTGTGAAACTATTGAAATCAAATCCCATCAGTTCTTGTTTCATTTTGGATGGATTATCTACAGTATTGTTGTGTTTTATGAGATGTTCCTACATGGTCAAATGCTGCATAATCTGTTTTGTACAAGACTGTTCTTGAGTCTTCCACTTGTCTTGATTTAATGTACTATTTGTTATAGCTATATTTCCTTTTTCCTATTAAGGAACTTAGGAGGCAATTGTTGTAGATGCATAGATATATATAATGTACAAAAAAAACAAAAAATTGCTTTGCATTACACTAAACATGTAAATATGTACTGCATTATGTAGTAGCTCACCACAGTTTTTACATGCCAAGATTTTACTGTTATTGACCGGCTATTATAGCAGGTGGAAGGAAACAAATAAATCAAACCCCAAATTCAAGACATAATCACATGATTTTGTCCTAAAACTTGAGGTTGAAGCTTATTCTAATGCAGTAATCCATATGTGTTGACGTGTTCTTTTGTGGTGTATCAGGTGGATGAGATCCTGACGGCGCTGGGCCTCCTGGAATGTGCTCAGACGCGCACCAGCTGTCTCTCCGGCGGTCAGTGTAAAAGACTGGCCATCGCCCTCGAGCTGGTCAACAATCCTCCCGTCATGTTCTTCGATGAGCCCACCAGGTACAACATCTTCCACCTGGCTTTTAGTTTGACTCCCTGAAATTCCTTTCAAGGCACGTTCACTTCACACTCATGCAGTTAGGGAAGAGACAGCGGCAGGAGAACAAAGTGTGCTCACAGTAATCAGACTGCTGCAGTAATCAGACTGCTGCAGAATATGAACTGCACAGACAGTCACACAGTCAGATTTTAAGGGATTAGATGTCAAGTATTTATTTTATGTGACTACTGACAGTTTTACCTTCATTCTACATGATTTTATAACTTGTCTCTTTAACCCAAAATTTAACCGTGGATGTCTAAAGTGTGATTATTTTTTTTATTTTTTTTTAAAGAATCCCTCTTTGATGAGTCTAAATCTAACAGTGCACATCTATCTGCTCTCCTTCCCCCCAGCGGCCTGGACAGTGCTTCCTGCTTCCAGGTCGTTTCCCTCATGAAGTCTCTGGCTCAGGGAGGTCGGACAATCATCTGCACCATTCACCAGCCCAGTGCCAAGCTCTTTGAGATGTTTGATAAGGTAAGTGGAGTGTGCCAGACACATCCAGCCTCCCATTAGCCTCTCTTCTGACATTTCTCGCCGCTGGTTTGCACGATTCATTCTGTCCTGATGACGAGCAGTCCGGCAGTCAATAGCCAGGCCTGTTGTTTTGTCTGTTGTTCATATATTATTCCGAGAGTCAATGTGTCGGAAACTATGTACATTACCTTGTGTATTCTGTGCTTCCCGACCAGCTTTACATCCTGAGTCAGGGCCAGTGCATATACAAGGGCACGGTTCCTTACCTCATCCCTTACCTGAAGAACCTGGGCCTCCATTGCCCAACATATCACAATCCTGCTGATTTCAGTAAGTCACGTGACTCCTCACACACACGTTTGTACAGACATACAGATTTGTACGTCTGTGTGTGTCTGAGTGTTTACCTCCTTGCAAGCCTGTCTGCTCTGTCTCCTCCAGTCATTGAGGTGGCGTCTGGGGAATATGGGGATCTGAACCCAGTGCTGTTCGACGCCGTCCAGGGTGGACTGTGCTCAGATGAGACGAAGAAGAACTCCAGGGACAAAAGTGACTCCTCCTGTCCCTCCCAGTGTTACAGTGTAAGTGATGCCAACAGGTCAACACCACCTTCTGATTTATTGCTGCTTTTAAAATGGTATGAATGAGTCGTCAACAATCAGCAGGTGTTGCTGGAGAGTAAACAATGTATTGTTGAAAACACTTCACCCACAATAAGCAAGGTAAAGGAAGTGGCAGAATTCTCGTCTGCTAAAATCACACTGATATGCCCAAAATATTGCAGCCACTGAATCTTATGACACACTCTGCATCCCCTCTCTCTTTTACTCTTTCATCAAACTGCACGTCCTCTCCTGGCCTCCATCAGTGTTGTCTTCTCAGTTTCCTCTCACTCTCAGCCTCATAAATCATGTCAGATAAGAGCTTCAGCTAAATGTGAGATGTGCGAAAGTGAACCACCTCTCTCCACTGTGATTACTAGACACCGCATGGACAGGCTTCAGCTTCCAGCCTCTTACTTCCTCTTCCTGGCTTTTGCCTTTGAATAACACACATGATTGGAGCATATGCATCGATGCCATTTTTTAAAAGTGTCAATAAATGTCAGTAGACCCGTCTCATGATTAAGTTGTTGCTTTCGCCGATCCCCTCCGCAGGACACAGGAACCCTTGAGAAACACAGCTTTGCCACTAGTACATTCACACAATTCTGCATCCTCTTCAAAAGAACCTTCATCACGATATGCAGAGACACGGTAAGCAAAGAGCAGATTGATTCATGCTGTTTATCCTTTGCTTTTCGGCTTCCTATGTTTATGTTTATTATGTCTTTGTCATTACTATTTCCAAGGTGCTGACCCACCTCAGGGTGATGTCCCACCTGTGTATTGGGGTGCTGATTGGTCTGCTCTATCTGAAAATTGGGAATGATGCCAGTAAGGTCTTCAACAACACTGGCTTCCTCTTTTTCTCCATGCTGTTCCTGATGTTTGCTGCCCTCATGCCCACCATCCTAACCTGTAAGCTGTCTTCAGAAGGAAACCTTTGCTCTCCGTGTTGTTTTTCAGGCTCAAGTTATTTTGTCTCTTCCTCTCGATCCACAGTTCCTCTGGAGATGTCTGTGTTTATAAGGGAGCACCTCAACTACTGGTACAGCCTGAAGGCTTATTACTTGGCCAAAACTATGGCTGATGTGCCGTTCCAGGTAATGCACACAGGGGTTCAGGCATGCGAGAGTGTATAATACGAGCAGGGAACAGCGCTCACTTCTTTTTCCACAGGTGATTTGCCCAATCATGTACTGCAGCATAGTGTACTGGATGACGGAACAACCTCCAGAAGCTGGTCGCTACCTGCTGTTTATGGCTTTGTCCACATCTACAGCACTGGTAGCCCAGTCCCTGGGTCTACTTATCGGTGCTGCGTCGACATCCCTGCAGGTATGTTTACGCTGACCCTGTTGTATGTAATGGGTTGTTGTAATGGGTGGTGCTTATTTATTCTTTTTTGGCATTTAAACTTTCCTGTTTATAACTACTGTCAATATGAATGAATTATATGTTTGAATGGTTGCTGATAATTCACATTTGTTTGCAAAAAGAAGTGGGCACCTGAAATTCTTTAATAAGCAATACTATCTAACATCCCAAGTAAAGATGATCAAGATGGTTGTGGTCAAATGTCTGTGATGAGAACTCATGTAATTATGTGTGTTTTTTGCATATCTAAGAAGAGATAAAGATCAGGAATTCTTGTTTTGGGCCTTTTGCAAAAACCAATCCAGAAGTTTTTGCATTTGAATGGGACCCTTTTTGCTGCCTTTTTCTGATTAATTAAGTTATAAGAGGGAGAATACCAACTTTTTCATTAACACAGCCACCCCAGCTGGCTGCTGAATAGTTACTTGAGGTTAAACTATTCATTGTACACTTTGCATAATGTTATCCATAAACGACCGACCTCTTATATTCATATCTACGTACTCACCATGTTTTATTTTCAAATTCCAAAGGTGGCAACCTTTGTGGGTCCGGTCACAGCCATACCTGTGCTCCTCTTCTCTGGCTTCTTTGTCAATTTTGACACCATTCCAAAGTACCTACAGTGGAGCTCCTATGTTTCTTATGTCAGGTACTTTTCTCTGAATCTGTATTAGATTTCTAAGCGAGGTCACTTTTGGGTCTTGTTGATTCTCCCTGAACATGAAGTATTTCTCTTTCAGGTACGGCTTTGAGGGGGTAATACTGTCTATCTACGGGATGAATCGCTCAGAGCTGGAGTGTCCAGGCCTCGTGTGTAAATTCCAGAAGCCTGAGGAAGTCCTGCAGCTGCTGGATGTGGAAGATGCCAAGCTCTATGTAGACTTCATGGTGCTGGGTGTTTTCTTCCTGGTCTTCAGACTGGCCACTTACCTGGTCCTTCGTTACAAAGTTAAGTCAGAGCGCTGAGGGCACCCTAAGGTATCCAACAATGTATGTGGTTGCAGATTCAGAAAGTGAGCAGTCATTTAGTTCTTCTTTTTTGATCCTTTATACATTTCAGGCCAAAATGGTAGATAAAAAAATGAGCCACAAACTAACTTTAACTGCTCAGTATATATTACCTTTGAAAACACATTGTGTCGTTCAAGAAAAAAAAGTCCAGTCTACCCCCTGCATCAATCCATTCATTGTCCAACATGTTCAGGGTTTGTTTTTGAGATCATCATTTCCCTTTTTGTTTTTTTTGTTTTTTTACATATTTACCCCAAATATCCAGCAAAGTAACAGGAAGCTTGCTTCATTAAAGTCAGTCTCAGATTTTCTTTTATTATTTATTTGCAAGAGTTCCAAAGACACGTCTAAGCTCATACGGAAAAACATCCTAATGAAGTGACAAAAAACAAACCAACAAAAAAAAAAAAACAGTTTTAGGAGCAAACATTTTGTTCCTGGAAAACATTTTGTGACAGAATTTGCAGAATATTTGTACAACCTCTTCTGCAGGATATTGTCATGATGACAAGAGTATGATGGATTTTTTTTGTTTTGTTTTTTGCAAGATACCACCTCAGCTGTTCAGCTGCCATTAGCTGACTGTCATGAAATCTCATCAAATTTCTGGACTTTGTAAACCTTGTAGCCTGTATTGATGGAGTTATTATATATGGACACGGACAAACTGTACAAAAAATAAATAAATCACAGAGTACATCTCAGACTGACATGGACAGATCATTCTCAAAGACTCGGTATACACCTGTTTCTGCATAACCTGAAGAAGCAGTGAACTGAGAATTCAATGTGAAAGTGATCGTGACTGTTGTTTTCAGCCTACCTCAAAAGGCTGTCTTAATCATACCGTTCACAGCAAGAGTGTTTCAGTGAAGTGCACTATTCTAAACAAGGGATAAGAAAGGGATACTCATCTCTTTGGTGACTCTCTTTTGACATGATTTTTTGGACTGCTTGTTTCCGCTTTCTATCTCTTTAGCTGCCTCCTCTCTGAGCTTTGCTGATGTCTGGCAGGTATGTGTTGTCTGACATGATGCTAGATACCTGAAGTGCGGGCTGGGCAGTTTTTGTGCCTCTGAACTAGAAAGATTTGATTGTTTTACCTGCTTAAATATTTGCACATACACCTGATGTCAACATACTGGTTTACACACACTCACATACCGACACACGCCCGGTTACATGTGCACCGACATATACTAACACACACATACTCACCGTCGGCTGTGTTTAGAAGAGCCTCTCCATGTCACAGTATGATGCAATTACTTTCCAATAGACTTGCTATGTAATATTTCTTACTCAAACTATGCTACTTAGTAACCCTTATTATAATGGATAAAATAATGTGAGCATATAATCGATGATTGTACAGTGAATATGTCATGTTGTAAACAAATGTATATTTTCACTTTTCCGTGTGTTTAATCGGTTTTATTTATTTTTAGTTAATTTAATTTGTATTTATTTATGATTATGCGTTTTTATATCTATGTAATGAGTGCTGCTTGAATGTATAGTAGGAAAACAGCTCCCAAACACAACCTTTTTCACTTCAGAAATGACATGTCTACAGCAACAACTTTGAGATCATGTTTAATAGGGAAGATGCTGATGCCAAAAGAAATCTGCGACTTGGTGCATCACTGTTTTAAAAACACCCAAACCCATAGAATGACAAAAAATTATGAAAGATATGAAGTGTGCTTAATGAAGAAAGACAATGGAATAGAGGTCAATCAAGTGTCTCATGATGTATCTCAGAAATCGACAGTCTAAGAGTGATCAGTAATTACTGATGCATGGAGCTTTGGATACTGTCTGTTAGCAATAGTCAACATAGTGTAAAAGTGCACAGTTTTAGTAAGATATTGAGTTTCCATTCAACATCTTAGGTTGAGTTCTGACATTTTTGCACCATTTGTATTATGTGCAATAACCATCCAAAGGACTGCAACAAAAATGTGATGCTGCAATATGTATTTTGTTCTTTCTGTTTCTGTTCAAAGTTTAATTTAATGTATCCATGACGCTCATGAGAATTGAATTAGAGGGACGGAAGTTGAATAACAATAGTAAACTACAGTGCAGATGGATGCTGCAGGTAAACTAAAAACACTGCACAGATATGCACGTTTTGATATTGTTTTAGTTGCCCATGCTTTTTAATCAGGTGAATGAGCATTACTGACATGATGTAACTAAAGTGGGGATACATGGAATCCAGATCTTTTATTCTGTTGTAAACAACTTGCTTGAAGTGTTTGGATGGAATGCAGCTGATGAGTGTATGTTAAATCATACTGATTTTAATTTATTCAGATTTTTTATTTACCATGTCCCTCTTTCACCTGTTTGTAATAAGAACCACTTACTTATTGCACATTATTATGCATGGATGAACAATGATAATCTGGCTATCCCTCCTAAAAGCTACAGCTGTCTGGTTTGAAATTTGTCATTAAAGGCTGGATAGTACAGAGTACTTTTTATTTCAATTTTATTTAATATTAACAGTCACATTAAGGGTTTTTGAAGTTTGGAGGGAAAAAAAACACATTCTGTATACTGAACGCTGCTCCAGGATAATAATAAAGGTTATTTATAACTTGTGTGTTGGCTAATACAAGTGATTTTATGTTTTAATTTCACTCTTCAGCAAACAGGATAGTGTTTCTGTTCTTAATAGGAGGTTGAAGACACTGACATAAAATGAGAAAAAAAAGCTATTAAGATCTAACTACAAATTATTATTAATTATATTTTTATAATTTATATTATAACTTGCTGGTTCTATAACTTAAATATGCTTAATTGCTAATGCTTATTGCAAAGTAACTGACAAAAGGTTTCATCCGTAAGTTGGACCAATGATTCATGCGCCTGGTCGCCACACTAAATTTATAATGTAAACTAAAACTACAGACCAAAACAGAGGAGAAGACACGCAATGACCTGGACTCTTGGGCCAAGAGTGACGGTACGTTTTCGAATTTTTGTATAAACTGTCCATTTTATTCCGGTTTAGTTTCCCCACTTCCGCCCGAATTCAGCAACTTCATCCTGACGTGCATTTGCTCTCTGTCCCACCGGCATTTCCCCCACAACACCCTGCTCGAGCCTCACAGCTAACGAAAATGGCGGACGGCTCGTCTTCGGTAGGCTTTCAAGCGATAATGAAGGAAATGATTGTATTGCGGCATTCTGGGATGCATATTAACGTGTTGTATTACGCAGGTTGAGATTACCGAGGGCTGTCGCCTCCCAGTTCTTCGGAAAAACCAAGAACACGAAGACGAATGGCGTAAGTAACGCCCGTCTGTTCTCCGATGCTATGCTAGCTGACGCTAATAAGTTAACCTAGCTGTTATTAGCATCCTCCAACGTGTGCAGACTCAACTGTAAACACAGGGGGCGTGCCATTTTTTACAGTGTAACTGAAATGATTGAAAACACCCACTCAAAATGTTTCAACACTAACGAAAAAGTGCTACGCTGTTTTCACTAACAGTCTATTCTAAAATTGATTTAAAGAAAACAATAAAAGCATCGCCACATGAAAACTATCAATGTAAACTGTGATCATATAATAATAAGCTGATAAAGACTGTATAGGAAGTGTGTGTATGTGAGTTTTACAACTTACCCACCTCTAACCTCTAGTTAAAATTGTATTTTCCTGCAAAAACGTTTTCACTCTTTCTCTCTCAGCTTTGGCTGAAATTCTTAGTGTGAAGGAGGTCTCTGGAAGGAAGCATTACTATGTACACTATATTGACTGTGAGTAGCTTCTTCCTTTTTCAACTGTAATATTAATTTTGTAACTTTACTACATTGCTCTGAAGAATTATTTCTGCTTTATGGTGCCTATGTTAATGAAACTTCCTTGCATTGGTAGTCAACAAGCGTCTGGATGAGTGGGTTATGGCAGACCGTCTGGACATCAAGAAGCTCCAGTTTCCCAAGAAAGAGGCTAAAACGCCAACTAAAAATGGAGTTGCCGGTTCTCGGCCCAGCTCTCCGGAGAGAGAAGTTGTAAGTTGAGCCTGCACCATCAAATGTTTATCTCAACACAATCAAATATTGTATGAACACAGTCTGATGAGACAGCACTGTCACACTACACAGAGCAGTAGTTGATGCCGTTTCTTTTATGATAAAATGAAACGGACAATGTTTAAACTTTTAGTACTCTCAAAACAGTAGTTGACATAAAATAGAGTTTCACTACAGTGCAGACTGACACATTTTTGTGGTAAAAATGCTGTACTCCAGTTGGTTTGATCTTATATCTGTGTTATACATGTTTACGTCTTTAGTTTTTTGTTGCTGTTGGTTTCTAAAACCCTTACAATTACCTCGGTAGGTTTTAAATTAATTCCACATTACATATTTCAGGCCTGGTTTTGTTCGCAACATCTTGTCTAAGAATCTGGTTCGTTGATTAAGGCCATCGTGGAAACGTGATAATGAACCTGAGGGTTAACATGATGTCAGTTAACCCAACCTCCTTCTCTTCCTTTCTGTTCAACTCAGAGGAAGAGTGTAGAGCCCAACCAGCAACAACCTGCTTCAACTCCTGCCAGAGGCAAAACCCTCCCCACGCCGGTACAACTTGAACTCACCAATTACAGTTCTGACAAAAACCTTGTGCAAACCGACCTAACATGCATTACGTGTTATCGTACAGCTCACACTGAACAACAGCGCGTGCATCCAAGTGTAAGCAACCCTGACAGGTGTGGGTCACATATGGAAGCATTTTGAAATCATTTTGTCTGGCATCAAATTTGTCAGTATGACTTGCACTCTCTGTTTGTGTTGTGATAAAGATGAATGATAAGCTCTCACTAGCTGCAAGACGGTTAATTTGTAAATACTAATGGCTATTCTGGAGGTGAGTGACACTCCTGAAGACGTGTTAAATTCTATGTTGTGTCTGTTTCATCCTATAACTTAAAAATCTACAATACTTTGGACTTGACGGATGAACATGATTAGAAAAACAATTTGTTTGGCAAGAATAATGAGGTAGCGCTGTAAAACGTAGATGAGGTGGATGCATGATATTGATGCTATTTAAAAGTGAAGTCTATCTGGACTGGTGTAAACATACTTTTTTTTTTTTCTTCTTCTAACTGCAGAAGAGGAAAGTCGAGGTGGTTCCCCTGGCAACTCAGGTACCCCCGGCCATCCCAGTGCCCTCCCTGCCAAGTACAGCTGAAGCCCCTCCAGCAGCAGTTTTTCCTGCTGTCAGGGAGACCAACACCTTCAAGGCCCGAGAAGACCACGAGCCGCTCACCTCACACACAACGGTAAAGAGAATCATCTTGTGTTCTTTGTTTTTTGTCCTGTGTTTGCATGAAATTATCAAAGAATATGTCTGAGGTCCTCTTTTGCAAGCAAAGACTTTAACAAAAAGAAGTAAGTTTATAATTAAGCAACAAACCACTAACAGTCCAATCATTAGATGTGTTTTTAAGATTGGATATTTCCTAATTTAAAAAAAAGCATGACTTTATGGGCTTGATGTGCCCCCTCCCTCTGACTGAATTCCTGTTGGCCTACAGTTTTGTAACCACTTCCTTGATTCAATGTATATTTTTGGTAATAGAATGGCACTGCCCGACGACTTGTCCCCTCGCAGCCTGGGAGGAAGAGGAAAGCTAACGGTGGTCCAGCAGAGGAGGTGAGTCACAAGTCAACTTGACTGTCACAGTCATATCATTATTTTTTTAATCATTATTTTGTTTCACAAATTCACCATTCAATTTCACAGTCTGTTTCCTGCCATTGTGCACATTGTCAAGTGTAACATCATAAGACTTTATTTTTTGTAACGTTTTCTAAGCCTCAAGGTGACAATTTATGCCAAATGGTGGTGAGGTCTCTGTTCTGGTTGCTCCAGAAAGCCACTCTACACAAGCAGTGTAGCAACTAAAATGGCCTTTGGGGTTTGTCATGTGAATTGAGAAAACAATCTGTCAAACCAAATGAAAATATTGGACTAATTTTGCATTTGCTCTTTTCCTATTCTTTACCCACTTGTAACATTTCCAGTGACTGTTGCTGATTGGGAGCTGATGAGCCAAACTTGAGCCAGACTGTTTTACTCACAATCTGCCCCCTAACCAAACTGTCTCCTGGAAATCATTGATGACCCTCTGTAGTTTCCAAAAGCCTGTATTTTTGTGTCTTTTTCTGCTAGATGATAAAGGTTTTGCAGTATAACCCCCCCCAAAGTGCCACAGTCTTTCTGCCACCACCAGAGGTCTGTTTAACTTCCTGTTATTGCCCATTGATTGTGTTTTGCTGTCCAAAGTGTGTCAGCTGTGCCTTAGAGGGTCCAATAAGAATGAGGGGACCTTGACCTCAGGCCCAAGATGAAAAAGTTTTGATGATTTGTACAACTTGGATCAAACCGTTGAGTCTAATGTCCTCGCTGTGTTCCACCAGGACTCTCAGGACAGTTCAGATGGCATCCCGTCTGCACCCCGCATGACTGGAAGTCTGGTGTCTGATCGCAGCCACGATGACATCGTCACCCGCATGAAGAACATCGAGAGTATAGAGTTGGGTCGTCACCGGTTAAAACCTTGGTACTTCTCGCCGTACCCACAGGAACTGACCTCACTGCCCATCCTGTACCTCTGTGAATTCTGCCTCAAGTTCCTCAAAAGCCTCAAGTGTCTCCAGAGGCATTTGGTAAGAAACACAGTGGAGTCACCAGCCCGGAATCTTCTGTTGCTTCAGTTGCTTCTAAGATTAATTTTTGTTTTCTTGTCCTCAGACAAAATGTAATCTAAGACATCCTCCAGGCAACGAGATCTACCGCAAAGGCACCATCTCATTCTTTGAGATTGACGGCAGGAAAAACAAAGTTAGTGATGCAGTATTCTCTCTCACTCCTTCATTCTTTAGTTTTGCATTAATTCACAAATGTGTTTATTTATTCTTGCTTTTTTTTTCAGAATTATTCCCAGAACTTGTGTTTACTGGCCAAGTGTTTCCTGGACCACAAAACCTTGTATTACGACACAGATCCTTTCCTCTTCTATGTAATGACAGATTATGACCTCAAAGGCTTCCACATAGTGGGATATTTTTCTAAGGTACACAAATGAAATGTATTTACTCACCTTGTTATCTCTGAAAAATATATCTTAGTCATAACTTGCATCTTTTTGTAGGAAAAAGAGTCAACAGAAGATTACAATGTTGCCTGTATCCTGACCTTGCCTCCATATCAGCGGAGAGGTTATGGCAAACTGCTCATTGAGTTCAGTAAGTGGAAAATACAGAAAGGATTCCATAAAGTTGAGTTTTGCTGTTAGTATCAAACTGGTTTCTGTGTGTCTGACAGGTTACGAGCTGTCCAAGGTTGAGGGAAAGACGGGAACTCCGGAGAAGCCTCTTTCAGATCTTGGTCTGCTGTCGTACCGCTCCTACTGGTCCCAGACCATCCTGGAAATCCTGATGGACCTCAAACCTGACAACGGAGAACAGCCACAGATCACTATTAAGTAGGTGACTTGATTTATCTCAACATGGGCTCTGTGACTACAATGCCACTGATTTCTCTTGCATTCAAACCTTCCAGTGAGATCAGTGAGATCACGAGTGTAAAGAAAGAAGATGTCATCTCAACCCTACAATACCTCAACCTCATCAACTATTACAAGGTGAGAGACCATCCTCAACTCTCTGTGTTCTGATTTCACATACACATGCTGCATAGCCCTGGCGGCGCCAGAACAAGACTTTTCACATCAGTGGATCAATATTTTATGTTACATTTACTTTGTTAAGATAAGACATCATGATTGAAAGAGCTGTCTGTAAAGTGTCATTTTTGTCCTGGATTCAGGGTCAGTACATCCTGACTCTCTCAGAGGACATTGTGGAAGGACATGAAAGAGCGATGCACAAAAGACACCTGCGCATTGATCCAAAATGTCTTCACTTCACTCCGAAGGACTGGAGCAAGAGGGGCAAGTGGTAGAGTCCCAAGTGGTTTATCAAACACTGCCAGATGCTTCACTTCGTCTGAAGTGTTTTACCCACAGTTTTCTAAATATTGTTGAAACCTGGAACTGTTGTTAAAGAAGAAAAAAGACACATTATCAAATTTATTTGTTTGTTTTCTGCATAAACATATCATTAAATCAAAAAAAAAAAAAACTCACCCAAGGACAAAAGAGAGACTGATTAGATAAGGATCGGTTCCACCAAAAACAAACAAACAAACAAAAAAATGACACCTCCATCCATGCAAGTCGTCTGTGTAATTGTGGTAATGTGTTAAACTGTAAGACAATATGTGCAATGCAAAGACTTGTTAGGCTATGTTACTCATCTGCGACAAACCGGGTTTTCATATTTAATATAATTCATACTTTTTATCCGTTACAGATTTGATGAGTATTGTCTGAAAAGCACTCCAAAGTGTTCTCGTAGTTTTTGCACAGTGCAGGATTCAAAATACCATTTGAAGCACATTTTTATTTCTAGAAGAACACATTTTATTTAAATTTTCATTTCTGTCAAACCTGTCTTGATTGTCTTTACTGAAAAGCCTGTTTTATTTTATTTTTTACGATTATTCAATGAAGACCAGAGAGTGTGCTTGGCTTTTACAACGTTTTTCTAATAAAACTTTTAGGAATACGACAGATTTTTTTTTAAATTTTTTTTTTATAACATTCCCAAAAGCAATCATCATCTATTTTATCTTATCTTATCTTATTTTATATTGTTACATTTTATACTCTTTGATCATTCAGGTGACTGGTCACTTTATTCCACTTATGATCACAACAGGGATGAACACTTGTCAGGGTGTCACCCTGGCCCTCAGCTGGGATAGGCTCCAGCAGATGACCCTGAATTGGAATAAGCGGGTATAGAAGATGAATGAATGAATGAATGATCACAACAGTGCAAAATGACTGAAAGCATTTACTGTTAAACATATTGTCTGTCCTCTAAAGGGTTGTTTTTGTCTGAATAGTCAAATAATGTATAATAACAGAGATTCATCCATATTTATTATGTTTGTATACCTGATTGTTAAAATACATTGAAAAACCAGGAGACATGTTGACCTATTAAAGGAAAAAAATGTAAGTCTTGGGAGGGTTGTATAGTCAATAAGCAAAGAGGAAAAACTTTGTCTGTCTGGTCTTTGTCAGTCTGGTTACATTTGACAGTCCTGTTTGACATCAAAGTAAAGATATTAGAAAAACACTTGGGTACCTAAATACATAAACATTGGGACACTGCTACAAGAAGCAGATTTTAAAACCTCTCTGTGTGTCTTGAATGTGTGATAAAGTTGTTATTAACCAAGAGGCCTAAAGTTGGGAACAAGACGCTGCTTTGATAAATGCATTTAATTCAAATTTTGTAACGTGACATTACAGTTCAGTACATAGGTACGTACATGCTGTAAGGCAGAGTGGAGGTGGAGATGAATTTAGGAGGATTTAAGATTTTGTGCCTTTGGGCCTCACGGTTTTTAATTCGAACGTGCTCCAAGGCGCTCTTTTTAGTCGTATAAAAGCTTAATGAAATCAGGCATCCCTTCACTGACAGACACCTTTTAGTAATGGAACAGGCCAGTTATCCAGTACTCCCGGTTTACTTCTCCGACTTCCGTCAGAGAATTCATATGGACCAGCGTTTGTGATGTTGCACGGGCATTTTCCCACAATACCCTGCTGCTGTTCTAGCTCGGACGGCTAACGAAAATGGCGGATGCGTCATCGTCGGTAGGTTTTCGGGAGCAATATATTATAAACTTTGTAGTATTGTCCAGTTTCGGGATGTTTATTCATATTTTGTTTTACACAGATGGAGATCGTGGAGGGCTGTCGCCTTCCGGTTCTTCGTAAAAACCAAGAACACGAAGACGAGTGGCGTATGTATCACCCGTTTATGCTCCAATGCTAAGACAGCTAATGCTAATAAGTAAACAATGCTAACGCTCGCAGCCTGTTCTGCGTGCTCGCTAAACCAGAAAACATCACTCGCGGGGGCGTGTCTGTTGTACATAGGAAAATTATTTGCTGTAAAAGTCATGAGGAAATATTGACAGAGTGATTGAAGACAACCATTTAGCCATTTCATGCACAGGGAAAGTTTTACTCCTCAATACTTTTATAGTGTAAAACACCAGCCTTGGGTCAGTTAACGCCTCTGTATTGTATTTAGTAGCATTGCAGTAATGTGTTTCAGCATTTATGCAGTTATGGAAATTCCAGTATTTCACAGCACCTTTGAAATAGTTAAATAAACTAACAGTCTTGAAATTTATAGAGCTCTTTTAGTATTTATTTTATTTTATTTTTTAAAGTTTGACTTTCTTTTCCAGCATTGTCTGAAGTTCTGAGTGTGAAGGAAGTCTCTGGGAGAAAGCTTTACTATGTACATTATATTGACTGTGAGTATTACCCCCCCTTTTTTCCTTACTGTTATGGAATCTTAAACATTGCTTGTAAAACACTGTGCAAATGTAATTTCAACTTATGTATTAAAAAACAAAACAACCCAAACAATCTTTTAACAGTCAACAAACGGCTGGATGAGTGGGTCACAGGAAACCGCCTGGACATGAAGAAGCTTCAGTTTCCTAAGAAAGAAGCCAAAACGGCAAGCAAAAATGGTCTTCCAGGCTCCCGTCCCAGCTCTCCAGAAAGAGAAGTTGTAGGTCCCTCCCAACTTTCTCACGTTTTTTTTTTCTTAAATCATATTTTGTTGATCAAAAAAATGTACACAAATTGATAAAGGACTGATTCCTTTTTTGCTGTTTACTTAATATATTAATGACTTTATATCGATGTGTAGGTTAATGTTATTAAGAGGTCAACACATATGTCAAAAAAAAAAATATGATCAGCACTCCAAGAACTGTATCCATTTGTTGGTTAATTTATGGTTATTCATTATCTTTGCTTTATAAGACTAATTTGCTAGCCACAGCACTCAAAGAAATACTGAAATCTCCAGTTTTTAAATCATGCTTTATTTTCGGATCAGGGTCTGTCCCCAGAATACTGCCAAAAAAAATCTGATATTTTGATTGAGGACACAGTGGAAACGTGATAATGAACCTGAGGGTTAACATGATGTCACTTAACCCCCCTCCTTCTCTCCCTTTCTGTTCAACTCAGAGGAAGAGTGTAGAGCCCATCCCACAACCTGCCACAACTCCTGCCAGAGGCAAAACCACACCGGTACAACTTGAACTCACCAGTTGTAGATTTGACAGAACCTTGTACAGCCTAACCAAACATGCATTACGTGTTATCGCACAGCTCACACTGAACAACAGGGTGTGCATCCAAGTGTAAGCAACCCCGACAGGTGTGGGTCACATATGGAAGCGTTTTGAAAAGTCATCACTTTGTCTGGCATCAAATTTGTCAGTATGACTTGCGCTCTGTTTGTGTTGAAAGCTCTTTTGTTGTGATAAAGATGAATGATAAGCTCTCACTAGCTGCAGACAGTTAATTTGTAAATACTAATGAGTATTTATGGAGGTGAGTGACACTCCTGAAGATGTGTTAAATTGTATGTTGTGTCTGTTTCATCCTATAACTTAAACTGGGTGCAAAATCTAAAACTTTGGACTAGGATGATGAATGTGATTAGGATAAGAGTTAATTTAAAAATATTTTAAAATGTATTTTCATTTGTATTTTATTTTTTCTAACTGCAGAAGAGGAAAGTCGAGGCGGTTCCCCTACCGATTCAGGTACCCCCTGCCATCCCAGTGCCCTCCCTGCCAAGTACAGCTGAAGCCCCTCCAGCAGCAGTTTTTCCTGCTGTCAGGGAGACCAACACCTTCAAGGCCCGAGAAGACCACGAGCCGCTCACCTCACTCACGACGGTAAAGAGAATCATCTTGTGTTGTTTGGTGTTTGAGTTAATCATCCACTAACTTAGTGGTTCCCAAACTTTATGTGCAGCGCCCCCTTTAGTACTTAAGAGCAAAAAAAGTAAATGAACTGCCAACCGGTTCAATTGTTGTTTTTGTTTTGTTTTTTTAACTCTGATGGTACCATCCATGCCTTCCAGGATCAACTCAGTGCCCTTGTGCCACTTTGGGAGCCACTGACTTTTTTCTTTTTCTGTTCTTCTGTTCTTTTCTTTCTCAATAGAATGGCAACGCCCGGCGAATCGTGCCCTCGCAGCCTGGGAGGAAGAGGAAAGCTAACGGTGGTCCAGCGGAAGAGGTCAGTAACTCAAGTGGACTTTACTGTCACAGTCAAATCATTTTATTTTCGTATCAATAGTTGATTTAATTTTGGCAGCATTTTCTAAGCCTCAAGGTGACAATTTGTGCCAAATGGTGGTGAGGTCTCTGTTCTGGTTGCTCCAGAAAGCCACTCTACACAAGCAGTGTAGCAACTAAAATGGCCTTTGGGTTTGTCATGCGAATTGAGAAAACGATCTGTCAAACCAATTGAAAATATTGGACTAATTTTGCATTTGCTCTTTTCCTATTCTTTGCCCACTTGTAACATTTCCAGTGACTGTTGCTGATTGGGAGCTGATGAGCCAAACTTGAGCCAGACTGTTTTACTCACAATCTGCCCCCTAACCAAACTGTCTCCTGGAAATCATTGATGACCCTCTGTAGTTTCCAAAAGCCTGTATTTTTGTGTCTTTTTCTGCTAGATGATAAAGGTTTTGCAGTATAACCCCCCCCAAAGTGCCACAGTCTTTCTACCACCACCAGAGGTCTGTTTAACTTCCTGTTATTGCCCATTGATTGTGTTTTGCTGTCCAAAGTGTGTCAGCTGTGCCTTAGAGGGTCCAATAAGAATGAGGGGACCTTGACCTCAGGCCCAAGATGAAAAAGTTTTGATGATTTGTACAACTTGGATCATACTATTTTTTCTCTTTGCAAATCAAAATGTGTTGGAATTCACTGTGTCCAATATCTGCCCCTTGAGTCTAATGTCCTCGCTGTGTTCCACCAGGACTCTCAGGACAGTTCAGATGGTATCCCGTCTGCACCCCGCATGACTGGAAGTCTGGTGTCTGATCGCAGCCACGATGACATCGTCACCCGCATGAAGAACATCGAGTGTATAGAGTTGGGTCGTCACCGGTTAAAACCTTGGTACTTCTCGCCGTACCCACAGGAACTGACCTCACTGCCCATCCTGTACCTCTGTGAATTCTGCCTCAAGTACCTAAAAAGCCTCAAGTGTCTCCAGAGGCATTTGGTAAGAATCACAGTGGAGTCACCAGCCCAGAATCTTCTGTTGCTTCTAAGATTAATTTTTGTTTTCTTGTCCTCAGACAAAATGTAATCTAAGACATCCTCCAGGCAACGAGATCTACCGCAAAGGCACCATCTCATTCTTTGAGATTGACGGCAGGAAAAACAAAGTTAGTGATGCAGTATTCTCTCTCACTCCTTCATTCTTTAGTTTTGTATTAATTCACAAATGTGTTTATTTATTCTTGCTTTTTTTTTCAGAATTATTCCCAGAACTTGTGTTTACTGGCCAAGTGTTTCCTGGACCACAAAACCTTGTATTACGACACAGATCCTTTCCTCTTCTATGTAATGACAGATTATGACCTCAAAGGCTTCCACATAGTGGGATATTTTTCTAAGGTACACAAATGAAATGTATTTACTCACCTTGTTATCTCTGAAAAATATATCTTAGTCATAACTTGCATCTTTTTGTAGGAAAAAGAGTCAACAGAAGATTACAATGTTGCCTGTATCCTGACCTTGCCTCCATATCAGCGGAGAGGTTATGGCAAACTGCTCATTGAGTTCAGTAAGTGGAAAATACAGAAAGGATTCCATAAAGTTGAGTTTTGCTGTTAGTATCAAACTGGTTTCTGTGTGTCTGACAGGTTACGAGCTGTCCAAGGTTGAGGGAAAGACGGGAACTCCGGAAAAACCTCTTTCAGATCTTGGTCTGCTGTCGTACCGCTCCTACTGGTCCCAGACCATCCTGGAAATCCTGATGGACCTCAAACCTGACAACGGAGAACAGCCACAGATCACTATTAAGTAGGTGACTTGATTTATCTCAACATGGGCTCTGTGACTACAATGCCACTGATTTCTCTTGCATTCAAACCTTCCAGTGAGATCAGTGAGATCACGAGTGTAAAGAAAGAAGATGTCATCTCAACCCTACAATACCTCAACCTCATCAACTATTACAAGGTGAGAGACCATCCTCAACTCTCTGTGTTCTGATTTCACATACACATGCTGCATAGCCCCTGGCGCGCCAGAACAAGACTTTTCACATCAGTGGATCAATATTTTATGTTACATTTACTTTGTTAAGATAAGACATCATTATTGAAAGAGCTGTCTGTAAAGTGTCATTTTTGTCCTGGATTCAGGGTCAGTACATCCTGACTCTCTCAGAGGACATTGTGGAAGGACATGAAAGAGCGATGCACAAAAGACACCTGCGCATTGATCCAAAATGTCTTCACTTCACTCCGAAGGACTGGAGCAAGAGGGGCAAGTGGTAGAGTCCCAAGTGGTTTATCAAACACTGCCAGGTGGCCCACTTCTTCTCATCCTAACACTTTGGACTTCTCTTCAGATAAAAAATAGGGGACATTACTTTAGGAGTTCTCTGTGTTCATTGTGAATCACACATTGTGGGGAAAAACACTTCAGAACGAAAATAGACACTGGGAGTTACCCCAAAAACAGAGACACATGTCTAACTGTGCATTCATTTTCACACCTGTCATCTGTTAAATAGTTCACACCTCAGATATTAAGGAGTATGTGTGTTAGTCAAGGCATGCTTTTTTTCTACATCTTTTTAGTCATGAATTGTTTAAAGTACAAGAGTACAAGACCACAGTGGTTTGTAAGACAAAATGTAGTCTTCACTTTCTACTTTAATCAGCAGTTTTGTACTGTAAAGGATTTGAAACATCCCTTAAAAAAAATCATCTACCTGGATATACACGCTTTGTCTTGCCGTTAAACTGCAAAAAGTAGTTTTAGAATATTCCCCAAAAATGATGCAGTCTATCTGGTTACAGTTGTTTAATTGTATTTATGCTATTTGTGATCATTCAGGTGAGTTTGTTCTCACCTTTTATTATTTATGGAAAGTCCCAATATGTTCATCAGCACAGAATGCGACAAAACAAATCAATTCTCAGAAAAACATGCTGTATATTCCCTCTACCTGTACATACTAAACACAAGTATAAGAAAGAGGTGACGTTGAACAGTTGGAAGAAACAGATTTTTGTGTCGTTTTTGTTTTTATACTTGATGTAAACTCATCAGCTATACAATATGAAGAGAAGAAATTATGGGAAAATGTTCTATTTCTGTGCTGTGTTGTGTTTACATTGTTTGAGTTTGTTGGTTTCATTCCATGCGAACCCATATTTTTTAAAACAGCTGAGATACGAAATTTTTATCATGTGACGGATAAAAAAAAAAAGAAACCCTCTCAAAATCCTCTCGGTTTTCTGGACTGTTCATTTGTGAAATATTGTTCGCAGAGGCCCGACAACCGAGTGACACGCCGGGCTTCTTTGTAGTTGTAGTCATAGCGGCCACCAGAGGGCGATCGCAACCTTCTATATCGACTCAGAATCACGTTACTAAAGTTCAAACCGCAGTCTAAAATTAGCCGAGAAGGATGCTTGTTGACGGGGAAATGTCATCCAACCTGCAGCCTGACTGCTGTAACTGTGTTAGAGCTAGAGGAGGACTGAGAATGGACTCCGGTCTCAAGTCTGTCTCTCACCGCCCACAGGTAGCCTCATAACAACTCTGAATAGGAAGCCAATTGATTTTTACGCACGTGTTTTAACGGTACAATGGCCGTGACACCAGGACAGAATGTTTCCCCTGCAGTGCGAATCTCTTCCCGCCTCTTTCTTCTTCTTCTTCTTCTTCTTCTTCTTCTCCTTCTCCTTCTTCTGCTGTCCGTGGAAACTGGTCCATACATGCAGCAACCATCTACCTCTGCGCTCCTCATCAAGACGTTGCTACAGCTGTGAGGTGTCGTGCCTTCGTCGCCACATTGCAGTCCTCTTCCTCCTCTTCCTCCTCCTCCTCTTCTTCATCCTCCGTGCCCTTGAAGAGCCACGCCGGCCCCATGAGGACAGAGAGGAATTTCACACTAATCTAATATCCTCTCGCGTTACGTGTTTGTGAAGCCTTCCTGACATTTACCTCATTTCCACTTCCTGACTCCCGCGTGCCAGGGGGACGTCCTCTGTCATCTTGGCCCGTCTTTAATTCACATGAATGTGACTGGAAATGTGTTAGTTTCGCCAATAAGGCCACGTACTTTATGCCAGTTTGCATATCCACATCTTTTTTTAGTCTCTGAATGGGATTGTAATCTATGCTATTTCATTAGCATGTATCGGTTTTAAACCGTTGGTCACTACACACACACACAAACACACGCACATATGTAACATCTGCTTTAAATCTCGGTGTTTTAAAGTAAATTGGATAGATTTTGTTGAAGCTATGGTGAATACAAGTTTCCGCTATCCAACGTATGTTGATATAAACAATTCATATGCATAAATGAAAAATCCTAAAACTAACCGCCAATGTTTTTTATTCGACACGAAAATCATCATAGAGGCGTCGGCGTGAAAGTTAACTGGTGCATTTGAGGTTGCTGGTGGAAGTAATCCACAAGGTGGCACTGTAGCCGCTTCTTTTCTGGTGTGACAACAGCGCGAGAGGCTCAGATGAGCACCAATCACGTTTTTGCGCTGACAACCAACCACCAATAAATCAAATGTATGAATAAGATTGGGATTAGATGAATTTTGGGAACATGGACCAGCTATAAGTACCCATAGTTTTTTTTTTTAAATGTCCTGTTGTGTTAGGAATTGTCTTTACAAATGCTTTACAAGTGTGTTCTAAAATACGTGTTTTTAGAAAACACACCTTTATGATGTCACAAAGGTCAATGCCCTTTGCGATTGCAACCTGGGACAGCTATTGTCCCAGGTTAGCGACAATACCCTTAGCTAGCTGTTAGTCAAGCCTTGCTGCGGCTTATTTTTGTCCTCTTTAAAACATCTTTAGTATCAAACAAAGCTTCAGTTTTAACTGGACGACAGAAGTCAATCTGCTGTTTTCTGGGTATCCATGCTGTTTCTTGTATAGTCCTTACTGGGGCTACTCCACAGGGGCCCAGGATTTAAAATTTAAGTTATGTACCCCACATGTCTACGATATTAGTGCGCTCACTTTTGACATGTTGAAATTGAAATGTCTCTGAACACAGAATGCCTCAAACACGACGTGATTGCGTTGTTTTGAATGCAGGTTTGTTTTAAAGGGGACAAAAAAAAAAGCCAAAACGGTCATCAACTACCATCAACTGGTGCTTCTGTGTTTTGTATCCCTTATCTCCCCAAGACACACTCTGCCAGCAACGCCGGCCGCTCCTCCTCCCCCTCAGCAAGCCTCCGACCAGAGCCGCTGACCTGGTAACACACACATGGCCATATGGTACGACCGGGACGAGGCTCCATGCAGTAATTAGGGGGATGGTGCCGGACAGTGCGCTGCGCTGCGGTGTGGGTCAAGCAGCATGACTCCTCTGCTCTTGTGAGCGCGGCGGCGGAACTGTCTCAACTCACAGGTACCGCGTCCTGTTCCTCTCTGAAGCCGAGCTGACGGCCGAGGCCGGCGCCGATGTCACGGTTCTGGCGCTCTTATTGTTCTGAGGCAGGTTGATTTGTTTGTTATGGTTGCGAGCCACCCTCTGACTATGTTTGGGGAGTACACAGAGGTCTTTACAAATAAACAAACTGTCTCTCTCTCTCTCTCTCTCACACACACACACACAACCATTTTCACCTTTGGCCCTCCGGTCTGCTTGTGGAGCCTTTATCTCTCCTGTGCAGAAATGCCTGTTTAGGCGCTGTGAGGAATGACTTGAAATGAATGTGAGCTCAGTATCAGAGAAGGCAAGATATTGGGAGCTCGATTTAGCAACGTGTCACACGTCTATTCTGCCTGCACGTGGTTAAACACGTCACATGATCATATGAAAGTCTCGCATAGATCATTTTTTTAAAAAAAGATTTGCTTTAAGCCAAGAGATGTTTTGGCTGCTGTCCGTCGCTGCCTCAGCCGCCGCTCTCTGACAAGGAGACGAGGAGCAGGGGGGGAGGAGAGAGAGGCTGGGCAAAGCGCTGTGTGTATGTGTGTGTGTGTGTGTGTGAGTGAGAGAGAGAGAGAAAGAGAGAGAGGAGGAGAAAGAGGGGGGTTGGCTTTAGCATGATGTGAATGGAATAGAATCAGCGTGCGAGGCAGAGAGAGAGAGAGAGGGAGGAGGACGGCACAAATCAACCTGCCTCTTGACTCCAACGGCAGAACACAGGAACCGAGAGACGCAGCCCGGGGGGGGGGAAGTCGGCGCTCCCCCATTACCTTGGGCTTCTTCTTTTTTTTTGGTCCTCCCGCAGAGAGGAGGAGGACGGCGGACAGGAGGGAAGCGAAGCGGCGGGAGAGGCGAAGGCTGACCGCGGGAGAGAGAGCAGCAAGATAGCAGAAATATGCTGCCATGGGGAGAGAAGGGGAGGGAGTCGGCCGAGAGGAACAGGATGAAACAAGGCAGGGTCGAGCGGCGCTGAAATGTGGAGGTAAGCCTTTCCTTTCTGCATCAAGGTTACGGAGAATTCACATTCCGCCCCCACCCCACCCCCCACCCCTTCCACACACCCCCACCCCTCCCGTGTCCTCTTTCTGATGATAATGAGTTGAGATGGATGGACCTGCCTGCACGGAGGTATGTGTGCCACATACCTCCGTGCAGGCAGGTCTGTCCGTCCAGCCAGAGACAATGTAGGGGGACGTGGACGTGACGGCTTGGCGTTATCGCATCCTGATCCTGCTCCTCGCCTTCTCCGCTACCTCTCTGCTGCCTTCGTCTTGTTGTCAGACCTCTAAGACTGCATTTTACTCCGCCAGCTGAGCGTCGCCTTGTCCCCTCCTTCCTCTCCCCTCCCCTCCCCCGTTCACATACCGTTTACACGCGACGTTGTGGGTTCAAATCCGGCTCACAACCTTTGTCGCATTTCATTCCCCCCCTCCTCCTCCTCCTCCTCCTCCTCCTCCTCCTCCTCCACACCACCACCACTCTCCGACTCCTATCCCCCCCTCCCCCCCTCCCTCTCCTCCCCTCCTCCTTCCCTCTCATCATTAAACCCCCACATCATCCTCCCCATCTCTCCATTGTGCACTTACCAGCCAAGCCAGATTGCCCTTAATAAAATTGTACAAAAGAATTAAATAAATGAGCGGCTGTATGGCATTGTGCCGAGCCTTGCAGTGGAACGCCGGTGGTCGCAGGGCTCAGGGATGCGAAGGGCAAGGTGGACGGGCGAGGATGGACAGAGACACTGAGAGAATGAAAGAGACCAGGAGAAAGAAGGTGCGCCAACTACGAAAAAAAAAAAGGAGGGAGGCCATTGTTTATGATTTTTATCATTACAAAAGCGGCGCGTGCCGCGGGGCAGGGACTGTGCGGACGAGCGGCATTGTGTCAGTGCTGGATGCGATGCCGCACAAACAATGATGGAACAGACAGCCACAACCGGAATGGGGCTGTTGTTTTCAAGGTGGCAGCAGAAAATGAGGGAGCAAGACCCCTCCTTCCTCACTTCCCCACCCACCCACCCGCCGTTGCCGCCGCACACCCTAATTCTGGATGGAGCGGTGTGTTCATGAGACGTTTTGAGGGGACGCTCGCAGCCGCTGAAGGGAAGGGAAGACGGGGATGAGAGCTCGGCGGGAGGAGGGGCCACCAAAGCAGCGGCAGCAGCAGCTTATATAAGCCAGTGCACTCAAAGGACGGGCCATTTAATTTACATTGAGCCGCATCGGTTCCTCATGCAGTGTGGTGTCCGCTGTGGTTCGCGTGAGCGTTCACCAACGATTAAATCACCCGACGTGATGGAAGCGGGGGAATATGGCAGGCTGCTAGCGGCGCATGCTGAACCCTGCGAGGTGCGTGCGTGTTTAAAACCCACCTAGTTTCTAATGTAGCCCCTAAAAACAGCTGCCCTGTGGCCGCAGGATCAGTGCGCTGACATCATGGTTGCTTACAGCATGCAGCTGATCCGATGGACCACGCTGTCCGTCCCCATCCTCCCATCCGCAGCGCTGCATTCACACTTTGTATTGGAAGTGTCAAACAGAGTCTTTTGATACGATGTGATTGAGTTCTAATTAAACAGAGCGAACAGCACAGAACCAGTTCTGACAGTGTTTTCTAACAGTAATAGTTGTCTTGATCCAGTGACTGAACTCCTCAGAAATTCATCCAGACAGCGTGTTCTAATCGGGGCTTTGTGATGTCACAAAGGGCACTTATATATATATCGATACATCCAAGGTTAGCAACAACAACCCCCAGGCGGCAGGTGTTGGTTTCCCCACTCTGACCTCATTGCTGCTGTTTTTGTCTGATCAAGCGTGCAAGACAGATCCATTAAAAACAGAATGACTACAACCACTGGAAATAAAATTCAAAACTTGTAAGATCCCCCTCAGGCAATATTTCCTGGCCATCTGATCTCGTAGCAACATGTTTTCACTGTCAAACCAATGAAAACCACCTGATCGATTGTGGAGTTAAACAATTAGCACAAGTTAGTTGTCAATAATTCCCTTAATTGAATCACTATGACATGGGTGACAGTCACACGTCTGCCGGTCACAGCGCTGTGTGCGAGTGGCGATGAGTGATAAAGACACGTCTGGTGCAGGGCTGCAGCTGACAGCCACATCAGAATTTTCATTATCCACCAGTGACATCTGCAGATTGCTTTTTTTTTTTTTTGGTCTGGCAGACTGAAACCCAAATATATTTTGTTTACTGCCATGCAAAGTGGTGCGGACCGGAAAATCTTTGCATTTTTAGAAAGTGGAATTGTGTTTGGTGTTTGACCTCTAGCTTGGTGTGAGCAGAGCGGTTTCTGCTTATTAACCAGCCCACAGTTTCAGATTCAGTTTTGGTGTCTGATCTGAATGCGCCAGTTTTGACATGCTTGACATTTAGTCCTGATGATTTTCAGAGCTGTTTTTCATGTAGTCTTTCCAGAGGAAACAAACTCTGACATGTTGACATGAAAACAATATAGAATTATCCACAATATTGATTTTGTGTCTTGGTCTAATAATTAAAACATTAAACGTCCCTTTCTGTACCATTCTCAGAGCTTTTTTTTCGTGCAGAAATCTAGTGAACAGAGGCCTTATGTGTATAAATGTATATATGCATGTATATGTACATATGTTTACATACATAGTGTACATATATACATATAGAACTTTCTCCTACAAAACAGCCTCCTGCTAAAATGTATGAATTTCTAAACCATGTTTAAAAAGGAGACAAAACCAAGGCGGTTTTTTACAACTGTATTTTTTTTTTTTTCATTTCTGTTTCTGAAGAGGACATCAACAGGAAAGAGGCACATGGGACCTTCACAGACAAAAAATACAGCCTTGCGCTTGTGTCCTGTTTACGTTAGTAGAAGATATTAAAATGAGGATGAGGACTTGTCTTCCGATCAGCACATCCTTTTGTGGCTTTTGTTACTATTTGCAGTTGTGTAGGAGGGCGGCGGAGTCAGAGGACTCTCTTGAATCGATTGGCCTACTTTTATTTCCTGCAGCAAACAGGCCCAAAGAGCCAGAGTGCACACGTGTGTCCTGTTCAGATTCAGATTTACCAAAAAAAAAAAAGAACCAACAGTTCTGACCTGTATTGAAACAAACCCTGAATTCTTTTTCACTCTGCTGGATATTGATTTAAAAGTGGTAAAAACTGCATCAGTCAAGTCTCATTTGTAGCAGTGAGGAACCTCTGTGTGCTTTGCACATAGTAACAGTGATGACTGTCCGCAGCCTCACACAGCTGTCTTTAGGATGCAGGTCGACCCCTCCTGCTCTTCAGACTCCCGACAATAACCTCAAACTGTTGGTCCCGTTTCCGTCTAGTGCGAGGCTGGGCAAACTACGGTCATAAAATGGCTGTGTCGCCAATTCAATAAAGAGCTAAATTCCGTGGGGCATTGAAGACAAATATTTTGTTGTAACTTTGCTTTAGTTTCAATTGACATTAAAGCACGTTCTCTACACATCCCATGATAGATGTTTTCCTCCGGTGAGGTGGGTCACCAAAACACTCCATCCATCTGCTGCTGCTCCGGCCCCTCTGTCAAATTTTACAACCTATTGTGGCCCATCAATCAAAAAGTTTGCCCAGCCCTAGTTAGAGCCATGTGGCCACTTCGAAGAGGAGTCTGTCCTCACGACATCAGCTTCAGCAAATAGCTGCGGTCAACAATCTCCAGCCTTGACTTTAAAAACTCAGGCTGCCAGAAACTATTTTTGTATTTACGTGTCCTTGTGCGCGAGTGTGTGTACCCGACAAAAAAAAAAAAAAAAATCTGTCAACAGTCCAGCCCCAGAGACGAGCAAAGACACCTTGATATGTTTTGGCGAGAAAGGTTACCAGGCAGATTTGTCAGTGTCAGCACGGCATCAGTCCTCTCATTTGGAGCCATTTTGCATGGCTTCGCCCCGGCCAACTCCCCGTGGGGTTTCACTGAGGGAGGCAGTTGGACAGGCGGAGTCCCGTCCTGGTCGGCTGGCAGGACGTTGGCAGGGAAGAGCCGCTGGGTGGATCCTCTTAGCTGCTGCTGTCTGCCGTCACTTCGGCCACTTTGGCTCTCGTCAGGCCAAATCAGGCCGCTGTAGTTTTGTCCCAGGCGGTTGCTGCGGCCCACCAGAACAAAATACAGAAAAATAAGGTCTTGGGGAGAAAATTAATCGTTTGGGGTTCAGTAGTGCATTCGGATGGCAAACGTTTGGCGAGATTAATGTCATTTGCGAAGTCTGTTTTGTTGTAGTCCCGAAGTTCCATTTCATTTTGTCATTTTTCGTAAAGACCCTTCTGTTTGGACGGTTTTTCCAACAGCCACTGTGCAGCGAACAGTTGAGTTTTGTTTCATTTTTCATTCTGTCAAGAAAAAAGAATAATAGTTTTTCACAAAATGCCCCACACGATCCATCTGCTGTCTGAGCGGAAAGTCAGCCATGATCAAGGAAACAGCTGCTTCACACTCAAAGAACATAATTGCTATTGATGGATGAATTTTCACCTATTGAGACAAATGATGTCGTAATGGTTCTGGTAATTCTCGTGCGCTCTAAAAGGAGCCGGCGTAGTTAAATTTAAACCGTCGAAGATCGAGGTCTCTTGCGGATGACCTGATGTAAAAGCGATCATACGTGTGGGGGCTGCTGCCTTCGCTGACTTCAATTTATGTAAGCATCGACTGTGAGCACTATTCTATTTAGACGTCCCACGTGCATAAAAAATAAAAATCCCCCCCAACACAGTGCACTTCCGCATGTTCTAAAACAGCATTCATGATTGTGCCTCACCGTAGCGCTCGTCTCAGTTATGTCACACATACCATTAAAGTGGCGCGGGGGCTCGCTCTCTCATTGTTCATGTTACTATTAGAGGAGAAGTGCACTCCAGGGTATTCAAAACCAGTGAAAGCTTTGCACTGAGCATTCGCCCTCACATCGCAGATGCACGTAAAAATAAAACAACAAAAACAAACAAAATCTACTATTCTGAGCAGGCAGAAGTAGCAAAACGCTTTTGAGCGCGACTCTAAGTGAATGCATTTGTCTCGGCGGGCCTTCCCTCTTGCTCTGTCACAACTTGCAGGAGGAAGTTGCAAAGCCGCCAATGAAGAAGTGAGCCTTGCATGTTCTGTTTACCTCCAAACTGACAAAAACTGGCTAACAGATGTGACCTCAGCGGTGAGGAGGGCTGCAGGGGAGAAGCGCTGGCCCAAAAAAATGTGTTGAAGCGCGGCTGCGCTCAACGGTCATTTTATTTAACTTGACACGGATACGTACCTCGCAGGGCCCAACGTTAGCGCGCCGGTTTTGCACCCGAGTGGAGGTGGAGGGCAAAAACCCAACAAGAAATGAATAAAAGCAGAAATGACAATCCTTGCTGCAGGCCACTGCTGAACTCGACTGGGCAGGTTCTGCCCGTAATGGCCGGGTCGATGGCGTCGTGAGCGTTGGAGCGCGGCAATAATAATCCATGGGGGGAGCGGCGACGTCCCAGCGATGCACGCGTTGTGTATCATTCACGAGCGAGGCTGCGGATGCACGCAGCTGGCCTTGCCACTGTTGCACGGCAGCATATTGGTGCATGAGCTGCGCGGCGTGTTTTTATGTAGGTCAGAAAGTGCAGAGCCGCCGGTGCACGAGACACGAGGCCACGAGCAGCGAGAGAGGATGCAGACTGCGGCCAGGCCTGGTCTGTCGCCCGCAGCCAAAGAGGCTGAGCTGAACGTTTGTGTTACAGATATGACGTTTTTATTCTTCCTATTTCTCAGCCACCTGCGTGGTGGCATAACTGCTGTAAATGTTCAGTATATTCAGTCTATTCACCTACAAATATTAGATTTTGTTGCACAATATGCATACTGCCAATGCTCACTTGTCTAATTGTAATCATTAGATGTTTTGTAGTCTTACATTATAAAATGAATGTATCCATGCTGGGATGATTAACATGGAGTCAACAACTGGAATCACTGTTGACTAAACACTTTGCAACTTATTAGGCAAAATTCAATTTGATCACATGGTTATGA
Source organism: Thamnaconus septentrionalis (assembly GCA_009823395.1). Classification (NCBI taxonomy): domain Eukaryota; kingdom Metazoa; phylum Chordata; class Actinopteri; order Tetraodontiformes; family Monacanthidae; genus Thamnaconus; species Thamnaconus septentrionalis. Next base: position 23,768,307 of record CM020504.1, on the reverse strand, counting down.
GGGTTTTGTTTGTCTCTCCGGAAATTGTGAAGTGAATCACATCCTTTTTCACTGTTTGTCTGTTAAAAACACATTTGTGGAAAATTGACCGTCTATGACTGTGTGGCCAATTTACTGGTAGTTCTTCAAAGTTACACTAGGACCCTGGAATCAACTCCAGCCACGTGTTGGTTCCATCCTCTGAGACGGCTTTGCAGCCACCTGGTTTTTTCATCCTCTTCCAAACATGAAGGTCCAGCACGAATTCAGTTTTAGCAGGAAACTGAAACTGAGTGTCATTGAGCGAGGCTGTAAACAGTGCGCTGAATGCGGTGTGTTTGGAGGATAGCTGCACAGTCTTTTGGATATCTAACCGTGAGAAGGCTGCTCCACCTCCTGCTCCATGAAAAACACAGATTTGAAAATGAATGCACCACTAGCTGTGTTTCTATGACAGTTTTTGACAAATAACAATTGCAGGTGTTTCCATTGGATGGTGTGAAGCGCATAAGCTGTAATTCTCCTAAAATCTCGTCCCGCGAGACCCCATTTTGAGGAGGATGGAGGTTCAAAACATTAACCCATTCTCACTGGTCAGTGAACTGGTCACGTGACCCCGTGCGTCACATCCGGTGATGTGTAAATGTGAAAAAAGTGTTTCCACGACACTTGTGCGATATGCCTCTATATGGATACGTCTGAAAAACCACCTCATGAGAGTCAAAACCTTTCAGACATATTTGAGAGGTTTTTCCAAGTTTAGCTGTTTCCATCATCAGTTTTTTAGTGTGATATCTAGGTTTTTGCGCAATTCTAGGGGTCATGGAAATGCAGCTACAGGGCTTTCAAGTCACAAGCAGCCTCATTTATAGCGCGACTGTGAGCCCCCCCCCCCCACCCTAAGTGATTCTTGCCCCCTGAACAGAGATTTTTGGCTGGAACAACAGGGTTGAATGTCGTCCGTGTTGTCCGCTGCAGCCATTTCATGGACACTAAGCAGCGTGTGTTCGGACAATAGTGACAGCGAGGAAGTGGAAGGGGTCAGCGTCTCTTCCTCCGAGTGTCGACAAGGTGGGATAACAGAGCGCAGTGCTGAAGCGATAGCGGCCACCGCTAAATCTCCTTTCCTCTTTTTGCGAGATGCTCGCGCCGATGACGGAGGGGAAAATCGCGGGGCTGCATCTCTGCATAATAGGAGCAGTCATGAAGCTGTAGGGTCGCTCTGTCTTTCCCTCGCACGCACACACACACACACACACACACACACACACAACACACCAAGCAGCCACAGGGACAGCTGCTCTTCCTGTCGCTGTGTGTGCTGTATGAGGCTTTTATGGAGTCAGCAAAGATGCACAAAGACGCTCACGCACACACACACACACACACACACACACACACACACACACATTAGACCCAGCCCTCGTACAGGCCTTAAATCTGTCTCACCCAGTTCCTCTGCCACAAGGTGTATTTTCAGATGCACAGGAAGTGGCAGTGCTCTGCCAGCACGCAGCATCGACGTCCCTCCAAATAAGACGTCAAACAATGGCGTGAGCTCGCCGCTTTCGGACAAACTTGGCGGCGCGGCGGCACGTAGGTCGCGTATCGAAACAATAGCTTTTAAATGTGAGTTTTGAAAGCGCATCAGTTTCAGGTCAGGCTATTTGTTGCAAAAGGAAGTGGGGTTTTTAATATGAACAATGCCGCCGAGGGAGCTTTTCTGAGCGCACTTCCTCCTCGCATTTACTGAAGGGAGAAGTTCAGTGATCAACACAAAGCAAAGCAGCCGCGTCTCACTGGCTTGACGAGGCTGTCTGACTTCAGCTTCATGGTCTGTACGTAAAACAACAACAAAACAAAACCCACAGGCTGCTCTTTTTCTGCAAAAATATGAACTGAAACCTGAGGTTGACTGTGTCTAAATGTCAGACGGTAGATGATGCAGAGCTTTACTGTAAAAACCCAGTCACATGGACGCAAAACACCCCTTAGTGTGATTCATAACGATTCATTGCTTGTGCGTCTGCGTGCCAATCCTTGTTAGTTTGAGAGTGGACAGGGGAGCGACCGACTCATCAATTATTAACGTCCCGGTAACCCTCGTCCCCCGTATTTGCCCTGCATTATCAATAATTTAGCAGCTGGAAGAATTATTTTAAATTTTGAGGCAGATATTTTTCTGGATTCATCTGTAAACTTCAGCTGGTCCCGTTTAGATGATTTCCTGCTGTGAGGCCTTAAAGCAACCTCTGTGTGCCTCTGCAGCAGCAGTGTTTGTACGACAGAGCCCTGGTGCGGACCCTCCTGGTCTTCCCACCAGTACGGTATAAATCCACACCCACAAGAGGACCGCAAGGGGACACGTTCAGGGGTGATGAAGATAGCAATGATGTAATGCGTCACATTGAGGGATAATTAAAGGTCACCGTCATAGTGGCGATACACGTGTAGTGAACGATTGCTGAGGACAGAATTGGCCTTGTTAGCCAGTCTGCCAGTCTGCGTTGCTCAAAATGGGGGAAGAAGAAAAAATATCCCCGGAACAATAACGCAAACCGTCTGAGATTCATTCCCTTCTCTCCTGCTGCCGTGACAGTAAAAACAGTTGTCTCAGCAGCAGCAGCAGCAGCAGCAGCTGCAGGTGGAGCGGAGGCGCATCCTTATGCATCTTTGGGGACGAATAGTTCAGACTGATGTCCGCAAACAGTCTGGATATAAAACAGACATTAAGGAGTGCGAGGAAAGAGAGAGAAAAAGCGAGGGAGTGCTGCAGTGCCATCCACTTAGCGGCCTCTGGACTTGGCACAGTGAGCCGTCTGCAGTGAGCCGGCGGTGGTGGGAGGGGGAGGAGGGTGGCTGATGTCGGTGGGAATGATTGAGGATGGCTGAGCAGCAGAATGAACTCATTTTCTGAATCGCGTCCAGCCACATTAAGACACGTTTGGCCCCCAGTTGGGTGTCACGTGCTCTGCAGCCGAGCTGCGATGCAACCTGATCCTGCGCGCAACTCGCCCCTCGCGGGATCAATAGCCGGTCTTTGCCAGGCTTTACATTTCCCCAAATCAATCCCAATGAGGATATGATTTAGACCTCTGTGGCCGGGGCGGCATTTAACTAAAAGGGAACACTGGGCTCGGCGACCTGGAGTCTGTAAAGCTGGAAGTTTTCTACGCTCGCTTGGACGTCGGCGCCCGCATCGGAGGACGCCGGCGTTTACACCTGGTCTCGCTCTCTCTCTCTCTCTCTCTCTCTCTCTCTCTCTCTCTCTCTCTCTCTCTCTCTCTCTCTGCGCTTATCGTAAAGTCACGTGTCAAAAACAGCCCAGCTTGAGCGGATATGTGAGGCCACGCTGCGTATTACACAGCCTGGGGCGGCGCAGCATCGAGTTGCCAGTGGAAAGAGCCTCTGGAGTGATGGAGTTGACGAGGCCGAAGCCGGAGCATTCGCCACTGATCACATCTAATTGCAGTTAAGACTTTAAGCCGATTCCCACGGCTCCACCTGAGCAGGAACGGGATCAAATATTGATTGTATGCATATATATTTTCTTTCACCCATAGATACCTCCCTCGGCTCTAAAGGTCTCAGATTACGGCCATTTTCAGAGCTTTATGCATTATCCTGCACTCTAGCGGACCAGCCTGGGATGATAAATCATCATATAAAAACAATACATAGTATTGAACAGCATATTTAGCCTCCTGTTTATTGCCTCCTATATAAGGCATTCGATTTATCAGGAAAAAAAAAAGCTAAAGCTGAACAATAAGACGTCCACAGAATGTGGTCTCAGAGAGCCGAATTCCCACCTTATTGGTGGTGTCATTGCTAGCTTTGGAGAAGTATGTACCCCTTTGTGACATCACAAAGGTCCAATTTCCAGAACTGTGCCCCCTCTACCTCCGATCAAGCTGCTCCGTTGCGAGCGGTGTGTCTGAACCTGGGTGGGGAAGTTGGGATTAGAAGCGGTGACGACACTTCATCCTCTCAGGGGTCAGAGGTCACTCATTTCTTCCTGTTTCACAGGACGCAGACTCGCTCCAGTGCCCGCAAAATAAGCCAGGCTGCCGTGGCTTTTTACCAGCACGTCTGACACAACAGTCCTCACACGTTAGGCTGTGTCCTGAGTGCGTGTGCACTGGAGGCCCATTAACCTTGTTTTAGACCAGGCGTGGAAGTGAGCGTCATTAACTGTCATCGCTTCAACACAGCATCCACCCAGGGCGGTAAAGTCCAAAGTGAATCTGGTGCAAAAGAACATTGGAGCATTAGCAACAATAGATATAATCCGCAGAAAGCAGATCAAGTGGTGCTGCTTCTCTGTGTAATTTCACATTTTTCCTTTCTGCTCCAAGGCTTTTCGGGCTGACCTCATCACTTCCCTCCGACACTGGAGCTCAGCGCACAAAGAAATTGATTTTTTCTGCACCAAAATAAAGGGATATCCAGACCTTTTGGAGCATAATACGTAGATCATTACTGCCCACTGCCTGCTAACAGAGCTTTAAGCTCCTGGACACAGGATTAAACACTGCTGTCTACATGCATTATTGAGTTTCTTTGGGAGAGAGAGACCGGCTCTGGTAGCGTAAGGAGATCTGAGCAGGGAGAGCAGACCTTCCTGTGACACTAATGAAGGCTCCAAAGGTTTAAAATAAAATCCTGGAGAGCCGGAGCTGTACTTCAAGGTCATCCGTCCTGGGCCGCTGAGAGGACATAGTTCTTTATATTTAGATTGATGAAACTTTCATTGTTTGTTTGCATTGATGAACATCAGGAGGCAGCGCCCACACTGGACTTTTTTTTTTGGACAAAAATGTGAGCATTCTGGGCCGAGTCTGTCTGGAGCCACCATACAGTGATTCATTTAAGCTTCAGTGGCATCCAACTGTTAGAGAGCACGTTCCATAAAATGTCCTGGCTGATTCCTGCTTCCTGTTGTCTCGCTTGATCTCCCATCTTTCTTAGACCAGTTGTGATGTCACAGCTCGGTTCTATGATACTGTAGATTTGATAGAAATAAGAATGAAGGATAATTATTAGCAAATGAACAAATCAGTGAATTCGTTGTAATCTTTAGATAATACATACAGTATGTTGTTTTCTTTACGTTCCTTTGAATATTAGATATTTGACCATAAAACTAACCACATCAAATGCCGCAGGTCACGTAGTAGAAAGTTATTTTAAAAAAAATTGTTGGTTTTAAATATTAAGGAATAACTTAAGGCAATAATTAATAATAATTAAATAATAAACGCACATCTAGGGTTTCTTGATTGCGTTGCAATCAGTTACAAGGCAGTGAAATGTAAATTGTGTTAAACCAGAGACAACAACATCACCAGATCAAGCCTGTACACATTTCTGCACAACTTTTGGCTGGATTGCAAAGGAGAACTTCCCGTTTCTGTCTTGTGTCTCGGGCCCTCTATAGATCCCAGAGTTTCAAAGACATCGCTGTTTTTGAGTTGAGAGGACAAACTAAAGGACAAATACCATTTGCATTTGAAAATGTCAGGCTAATGCACATAGCTTGTAAATTTGGAGAAGTTAGAGCGTGACATCCAGACAAGCAGAAAGTTGATGTGGCGGGGGTCAAACATGTCTTCCTCTTCAGTCCCCACTCTGTGAAGTTTAGTGCTCACTTATCTAATGTCGCATAGTGTGACTTTAGTCCTTAATCTGAGACAGCAAAGAGTTATTTGATGACATTACTTAGCATTTCTGGAAAGAAGATGACTTGCTTTTATTTAATTTCATGTCTTTACTGATCAAAACCTGATCTGGACAGAAATTAAAACAGAAACAATGTGTTTCACAAATTGAATTTATTTTTACTCTAATGGAAAAGTTAAATAATGCAATCATTATTCCCCTGTGAGTCACTGTTATTGTTTGCAAAGGTTATGGTCAGTCATTGCTGACTCAAACGTCGGCCATTGTGGCTCTTTTCAGGTGAAACTGGAATGAAATGGAGCCATTTTACCATCTGAGTAAACAAGATCTGTGTAAACCATTTGGTGGACTGAGCGAGGTCATCAAACCCGTTTGCAGTAAAAAAAAAAGAAAGAGTGAGTAGCGGCGCAGGGATCTTAAGAAGCTCAGGACAATGTGGTTTGTACGAAGGTGTTGTGAGATATTGATTGCAAAACCTGTGTTTTGCGGCGATAGAGAGCCGTCTTCCTCGGGGCGCTCTGTTGGAACAGCTGAAAAATCTGCGATTGTGGAACAAAAACAGCCTGCTGCCAATAATTTTGCACTCCCACTGTCAGACAGCGGAGAAAATTGATTGCTCACACTTTTTCAGCGGGCTTTGTGAGACATGCAGATGATACTCCGGTGCATGTTTGCAGAAAGACAAACATCATTTTGTGGCCATATGGCTGATAACGTTGGCAAAGACATACAAAGGTTGGCAGAAAAGAATCACCAAAGGCAGCTCTGGCACCATGATGTGCTCTCATGTCACCCGCTGGAGTCAGTCAGGTGGGAGTCACGCGGATGCAAGCGACTGAAGTTATCAGGAGGGATAGAAACGACTGGAGCCAACCTTTAATTTGTTGCATTTATTTTGTCATTCTTCTTCTGCTGCGTCATATGAAGTTTATGATCTAATCAGGAAGAGCTATAGCAGAAGACATATTTCTGTTTTAGCCCGAGCAAGTGATAGGGTTAAAAGTCTTTATTTTTCATCCCAGGCTCCAGTAGGAAAGCCTTGCATGATGCGTCATCTACAAAATAAAATAACCCTCTGCAAATCTCTGGAACGGCATATTTAGCCCTGTGTTTACAGCCTTCAGCTCAAACTGATGCTTTGTTAAGGTGAGAAGGTCGTTGGAGACCTGGCTGCGGGTGTCGTCACTGACCCGCTGGTTATCGTTGAAATGGTATGGCCCTTTGTGACATCACACTATTTTCCAGAGCTGCATGTTTCAACGACAGTGTGCATTTTCTGGCTAGTGTAGCAAGCCAAAGGAGTACTGGACATTTTCATTTTCTCATTAACAGTTTAATAATAATATTGATAATATTTAGAGATCTAATTTATGTTTCTTTCTTTTCTTTTCTTTTTGCATTCAGTGATCTCTACACTGCCATGGTCGTGACCTGAAAGCAGAGGCAGGTTCCGGTCCAAGATCTGATCAGCTGTTGCAGTAACAATAAAAAAAAAGAAGAATGAGGCTAATACATGACTAAATAATAGATAATCTTTCTCCAGCTGAGTCACAGCACTTGCATAATGAAAAGGGGAGATAAAAAATGTAAGATTATCTTGCAGTGCACAGGGCCAAGTGGGACTGGAGCATTTCAAAAATGCATCAGCCTGTTTACAGTAATTCAGCCGCACCATCCTCATCCCCAGTGCTGTACTGTCAGTTTTAGCTTCAACCGAAACCTTGAAAAGTGATAGAACCTGAACACTTCCTGTCGTGATACTGCAGTTCCACGGCGATTCTCAACAGACATCGTCACCAGCAAAGATACTATAAATAAATCATCGGCTGAGAGTTTGTTTTTATTTTGTCTTTTTGTCAAGGCTTTTAAACTGATGAATGCAAATGTTGGCAAAATGATCTATTATCGAAGAGGCAGGAAGCAAAGAGCCGGCAAAGCAGGGAACTGAAGACCTCTTGTGACTTCCTCATTTAATTCTACATCGTTCTTTGTGTGTGTGTGTGTGTGTGTGTGTGTGTGTGTGTGTGTGTGTGTGTGTGGTAGCAGCGCTGCGGTACTGCACCTGCTCTATTCGCTGCGGGTTGCAGAGACGAGATGCATTTTAAAAGAACGTGACGAAGAGAAAGCTAGAGACAGGAAGAAGTCTAAGTTAGTGCGAAAGAACCTCTCGGCTCCGCAGTGCATTGACGTCAGTTCGGTGAGTCTCACAAGCGTCAAGCGTTGGTGAGAAACACTTGCTGCTGATCTGTAGCCTCAGACAAATCGCCTGCGTCGGTAAGTTGTGACCCAGACTTGCAGTAATGAATTTAAAAATGAATAGACTTTAAACAGCAGAAGCCTGCATTTGTTGCTAAACAGCAACAAATGCATCTTTATGGCTCTCAGGTTCTTTGTTGAGTGACAAGCTGATCGAAGGCGTGACTTAAGCCTCCAATAACCTAATTTTCTGGTCACGGTTTGTGTGTATTTCTAACACTGGCAATGCAGTGACAAAAACAAACAGGCGTTTGTGTGCGGACATATGCGAGGGTGAGAAAAAGTTTTGTCTCTTGTAACTTGGCAACTTGGCAGCGTTCTGCGTTGCTGTGTTTACTGTGAGCATGTGCGGCGTGGATACCCTGAGAATGAAATAATGACAGTATTTAGGGCAACGTTGGGATGGAGAAGAATGAAAAATGATGTAATGATGAAGAGAAAACATTTTTTCAGCAATAACAGCAGCATAACGTCAGGGCTGCTTGCTTTTTAGTTTTTCTTTTTGTTTTACAGAACACAATCCGATGCTTATTCAATGAAGCCGTTCTTCTCCAGAAAGCCCCCCCTCCCTCAGTCACTGGCAGCATATATAAAACATGTCGATAACGGTTGCAACTGCGTGGGCGAATTATGAAAAGGACTCATTTTCTTTCCTTTTTTTCTTTCTGCAGGTGACCACAGGACCAGATCTCAAAACGGGAAGTGGCCCAGCGGTGAGGAGAGCAGACAGACGACAGATGACATGTTAGAGCGGCTACTGGTGACGGAGTCGCCGCTGCACACAGGACAGAGGCTGTTTGGCCCACGGTGATGATCCCGTCACCCTCATCCCACCGGCAGCAGCACCCAGTGACTGGAGCCTCCTCAGCCCCGGACCTGGACGGACCTCCAGCACCACCACCACCACCACCACCACACTCAGAGGCTTACAGCCCTCAGCCTCGTCTTCGCACCTCAGAGTTTTTGACACACAGATTCAAAAGTGTTGCAACAAGCAGAGGCGTCGACGTGGAGGTCGGGGGAGATCAGCCAATCCAAAGTGGTGTGAATGTTGACTATATTTTCAGTTTTTTCCTCTGAGGGACTACACACACTTTTCTCATTTCGCACCAGCACCCTCGAGAGCCGCAGAAGCATCTTCGGCGGGATCTTGCGCGAAAGCCCCCGCGCCCGCAGACTGTAGCGCCAGGAGCGTTTTTTCTCGGACACCATGCAGTCTGACGACCTCTTCATCCGCAAGTTTCGCCGTCAGAACATGCGGCCGCCCGTCGCCACCGTCAACTTTGACCCCAAGCGGGAGGCGGGCGTGGTGGAGTGGCCGCCCAGGAGGGAGGACGGCGACGGAGCCGACGGGGACAGCCTCACTCCCAGCCGCGTGGGCCTGCCCCTGAGGTCGGTGGGCCGCGGCCACATCATGCAGAGGAGCAACAGCGACGTCACTCTGGGAGACCTGGACTCCTCCGGCAAGGCCGGGGGCAAGGCGGCCCGAGCGGCGGGCGAGAAGGCCGGGCCGGGCTCGCAGGGAGACTCCGGCGTTCTGCTGCACCGGGAGTACGGCAGCCTTTCCTCGCTGGAAAGACAAACTCAGGCCCAGGAGCTGAGCGTGGAGGAGCAGGGGGCCCTGAGTCCAAACGCCCTGCGCTTCAAAGACCCCTTCCTCCTCCTGGGGCTGCAGGGAAACCCGCCGGAGCCCGACGGCTTCTTCAAAGGTCTCTCTCACACGCCGGGAGAGTCCCCAAAACCCGCCAAGCCGCCGAAGCCCGAGGGCCTGAGCAAGAAGAGCAAACCGGCCACCCCTCCGATCCCTCAGCCGTGTGACAACATTGTGGGCGGAGCCTGGGTGAGGAACTTTGCCCACTACGACGTCCAGAGCATCCTGTTGGACCTGACCGAGGTCGCCACTAACAGAGACAGCATCGGCCGGAAAAAGAACATCACCTCGGGGGCCTCGGCCGCCTCCCAGCTGCGACCCGTCTCCCAGGCCGTGCCGTCCTCACCCGCGCAGGGCCGGGGGGCCGGCGGCGGCGGCGGCAACGTGGACGACCCCGAGCAGTCGCTCATGCTGGACGAGGGCGACGGCAACGACAACGAGCTCCTGCTCAGCTGCCCGCACTTCCGCAATGAGACGGGGGGCGAAGAGCAGGTGGGCCTGGGCAGGTCGCAGGGCAGGCGGGGCCTCTGGTCCAGCCTGCGGACCCCCAACGATGCGGTGTCGGTCCTGGAGGAGCCCCGGGAGAGTCACGTCCAGCAGCAGGGCAAGAGCAACTACTTCAGCGAGCACGCAGACCTGGGCGCCCATTACTACCGCAAATACTTCTACATGAAAGGTGCGTGCAAGGTTTTCTGGTGATTTTGTTATTTATTATTATTATTATTATTATTATTATTATTATTATTATTATTGGAACAAGGTCGTGTCTATGGAGGGAAAGATGAAATGGGTTGAAACTGATGACTGTCAGTCATGAAAATGGAAAAGATCTGAATTGCAGCTCATTCAGGGTCAAATCTGACTGCAGGCAGTTTTTCTTTTGTTGCCTTGATGCGTAAGTTCTTAGTAGAAGAATAATCATCATAATCATAACATGTTTGATAGGACCCAGTTGTAAATTATATGTAAATTGTCTGTCAAGACTGTGGGAAGGCAAAGAAATACTCAGAAAGGAGCACAAAAGTAATGATGATAATAGTCAGACAAAAAATGTTCTATAAATGTGAGAATAGCTGGAAGACATGATCAAAACTTTAAGACACAAAAGAATTTGTTAACTAAAATGGGGATTTGGAGGGCAGGATTATTCAATAAGAAAAGGAGATGAGGCTGTGAAAATGAATTTCAAGAAGTGATTTTTCTTTTTCAAAAGATCCCAGTTCTGCACGCCTTATCTCCTCAGGCAGGTTGTTCCAAAGTCAAGGGGCCCTGATGGGAAACGCTCAGGCACCTCCAGCTCCGGGCCCAGACTTTAGAACCTCCTCTGAGGTTTTGGGCCGACTCATAGGGTGTCGGCGCTTCTAATGCGAGTTCCTCAGTAGCAATGAGCAAATCCTGTTTTCATCAGGCAATAATAAGCCGCTGCTGCTGCTGCTGCTGCTGCTGCTGCTGCTGCTGCTGCTGCTGCTGCTGCTGCTGCGCTTAGGAAATGAATAAATTAGAAAAGAAGTCCATCGCTGCTCCTCCTCGCAGTCATATTCATGGGACCCTTTTGCCGCCACAGAACACCAGAATTTCTTCGGCATGGACGACCGCCTCGGCCCGGTGGCCATCAGCTTCCGCCGAGAGGAGAAGGAAGGATCCAGCGGAGCTCAGTACAACTGCCGCATCATCTTCCGCACTACAGAGGTGCGTGTCTCTATCTCCTCCCTCTGAAGCTCGCCACGGTGTTTAGCGCCCATCGGCTTGATTAGACCACGAGTGCCGACCGTGAAACTCGTTCCCCCAGATGAAGACGCTGCGAGGTTCCATCCTGGAGGAGTCGGTGCCCTCCGCCGCCCGTCACACCACGCCCAGGGGCCTGTCTCCCAAGAGGCTGCTGGAGTTCATCATGCCTGAGCTCAACCTGCACTGCCTGCGCTTGGCCTCCAACTCCCCCAAGGTCCGCGACACTCTGCTGAAGCTGGACGAGCAGGGGGTGAGTAAGGTCACGATCTGCCGCCACAAGAGGCAGCTGCATGTGTCGGGTGGAGAGTATTTCAGGTCAGGCTCTAATAGCAGAGGAGCGAAAGTCAGATTAGTGAGATTACAGATGTCTCTGCAAATAATCTCATGACATTTTTTTCCCCATTTAATACTTTAAAGGTCTGGTATTAAATCCTTTTTTAGATGTTTATTTTCATCCCAGGCTAGAGCACCCTGGTCTAAAGATTTAGACTACACACACACAAAGACACAGACAAAGACATCACAAAGACCTGTTTTCTAGAACTGCACTGCTTTCTGAAAAGAGTCAAAACATAAAACAGTTTGATTCTGTCTGTCTGTCTGTCTGTCTATCTATCTATCTATCTATCCATCCAACCATCCATCCATCTCTCTGTCTGTCTAACCATCCATCTATCTATCTATCTATCTATCTATCTATCTGTCTGTCTGTCTGTCTGTCTGTCATTCTGTCTGTCTGTCTGTCCGTCCGTCCGTCCGTCCGTCCGTCCGTCCATCCATCCATCCATCCATCCATCCATCTATCTATCTATCTAAGCATGACCAGAACCGTTGAATTCTTTTGTCCTTTCTCACAACTTTTCACTCTGTTTGACAAGATTGCACAAATCTGATAAATCAAATTTTGGCCTTGAACCACCAGTAAAGAAAATCTTTGGAAAGATTGTGCTCACCACCATAAACCAGGCCGCTGCTAACTCTATTTTTGTCATATTGCGCAGCTGAACTTCCAGAGAAAGGTGGGGGTGATGTACTGCCGGGCCGGCCAGAGCTCGGAGGAAGACATGTACAACAACGAGAGCTCGGGCCCAGCGTTCGACGAGTTCCTGGACCTGCTGGGGGAGCGCGTGCGGTTGAAGGGCTGGGAGAAATACCGAGCTCAGCTGGACAACAAGAGTGAGAAAATAAAAGCGCACACACACAAAGAGACACACACACCCCGATACCCTGTCTGGGTGTCACCTTGTCAGGGGACGTTTATCTGAAGGGCATCGGTGCTCCGCTCGCTGCCTCAGATAACTGCTATCATTGCCGCTAAGTAATCTGAGTAATGCCAAACAGCATCGTCACTGCAGATTATCAGAGAGCAGCTTTCTCCCCCTCAGCAAGCAGCAGAGAGCAGCAAATGGGCCAGATTTCACCCTGACTGTGGCGCTGTGTGGATGGGAGCTGACTGCTAAATCCCTTTGTGCCTTGTGTGTGTCTCTGTGCAGCCGACTCCACGGGAACACACTCCCTCTATACGCGCTACCAGGACTACGAGATTATGTTCCACGTGTCCACCATGCTGCCTTACACAGCCAACAACACACAGCAGGTACGGTCGACGTCCTCCTCAGCCTCCCTGGCCTTTGTGCCGCACAAGTTGTTTGTTGGTTCGTTTGTTCTTTGATTCTCCGCCACCGGTTTTCTCAAGTGTGTCACTCTTGTCTCCTGCAAAGCAACCTGCACAGCCTTGACTGTGTCTGTTCACACTGCCGTGCTTTGGAAAAGGCTTATTAGAAACCTCTCTGCTTCTGCAGTGAGCGTGACATAAAAAGTTCTGCCCCCTAGTGTGCCCTCCCACCACGGGTCTGACTCCCCATCGCAACCTAGACAGGCTTCCCTTTTCACTGGGGGTCAGATCCCAGTGTGGAGTCTGCGGTTTAAGCCCGTTGCTGACATGGAAACTGGACATGACGCACTAATACGTTGTAGACTAGACAACAACGCAAAAAAAGGATGGTCACGAGTTAAATTACTCTGACCTTAAAGGTTGAGGGTTTATTTATAGTATCAGCTCCATGTTTTGGGGAGCAGGAGGGTTTTTTATTTTTATTTTTTTCTGAGATGAATAATTGGTGGTTTTAATGTCTAGTTTCAGTTCTTGTTTTGTAGTTCTGGACCCTCAGAGTCCTGCTGGTATTGAGTAATTCCCAACACCAGCAGCACAAACACACTGATGATTCTCTGAAGAAACCCAGGACAGCTTCACAGCTTTGATGTTGCACCCAGTGACCATAAAAAAGAAGAAAAAATTCCATTCAGTGTAACAACAAACTACAGTCAAAGACCAGTTCACCTTTATTGACGTGCAAAGCTCTGAAAAAGCTGGACTGGCTCTCTTGTCACCGGACCATAACTAACCAGTGTGGCCTGTGTTTTTGCCCTGTCTCTGTGTGTGTGTGTGTGTGTGTGTGTGTGTGTGTGTGTCAACCATCAGTTGCTGAGGAAGCGACACATCGGTAACGACATCGTGACAATCGTGTTCCAGGAGCCGGGCGCTCTGCCCTTCACTCCAAAGTCCATCCGCTCGCACTTCCAGCACGTCTTCATCATCGTCCAGGTCCACGAGCCCTGCACCGACAAAACCTATTACAGGTCCGTTAACGCTCATTCTTCTCCCAGCCCGAGGCTCACACACAGTAATCACTGAGGAAGACTGTTGTTTCCCCACTGGCGCATCGGAATCAGTACAAATGTTTGTAATTCCGCAGAGCGTTTCTCACAGCTTGGGCGAAACCAGGCGGAAAGTCTCCACGGTTACCCCCCCCCCCTCTCCATCTCACCCTGTCACTCCTCTTCCCTCTCTGCCTGGCAGGGTGGCGGTGACTCGCTCTAAGGACATCCCATTATTCGGCCCGCTCTTCCCCAAGGGCGCGCGCTTCCCTCGCTCGCCGGCCTTCCGCGACTTCCTCCTGGCCAAGGCGGTCAACGCCGAGAACGCGGCGGAGAAGTCGGAGAAGTTCCGCTCGATGGCCACGCGCACGCGGCAGGAGTACCTGAAGGACCTGGCCGAGAACTACGTCACCACCACGCCCATCGACTCCTCCACCAAGTTCCCGCTGCTCTCGCTGGGCGGCAAGCGCAAGGACAAGCTGAAGGGCGCCAAGGGGGCGGAGCTCCACAGCGCCGGGGCGCTGGTTTGGGCCGTGATGGTCAGCCAGGGCGCCGGCGAGGAGGAGGGCGGGGCCGGGGAGCTCCGCCTCCCCTGCCTGCTGGGCGTCTCGGCCGAGTCGGTGGTGCTCATCGAAAGGTGCACGCGCCGGGTGGTGTTCAACTGCTCCTGCCGGGACGTGGTGGGCTGGAAGGCGGTGCTGGAGGCCAAGGAGGGCGGCCCCTCCCTTGACATTTTCTATGAGCGCGGGGAGTCGGTGTCGGTGAGCGTGGCGGAGAGCCAGGCCGAGGACATCCGAGAGGTGGTGCAGAGGTTGGAGGTGGGTGGCTGCCGGCCAGACCAGAATCTCTGTTGTTGTACGAGGTGCAAATGGCTCGATCTTCTCCTCCTCTCCTCATCCTCCCTGCAGCTGGTCACCCGGGGCTGCGAGGCCTTCGAGGTCACCCCCCTGCGCGACGGCGTGGGCCAGCCGGGCTTCCTGATGAACGAGGAGGGCTTCGTGACGGAGCTGCAGCGCTTCTGCTACGCCGAGAGCGGCGGCCTGCAGCTGTGGGCCCGCGTGGTTCGCCTGTGCGGACACCCGCTGGTCCACCTGAGCGCCGAGGAGAGGAGCCGCCTGCTGCGCACGGCGCACAAGATCCACATCACCGTCATCCCGCCGGACGAGAACGGGAAGCCGCGCAGGTGGGTGGGGCCGCAGGAGTAGAACCCAGCGGGGCCAAGTCGCCGGGAAAAAGTGGGGGGAGGTTGGCCTCCGTCGCTGACAGCCTGCAGTCACTGCCACAGCAGCTGGCCAGCGACCAATCAATGCCTCTAATGATCTCTAATCACTCTGGCACAGGCGCTCCCACTCTTCCCAGCACAGCCTCTGCTCAGCTGACGTGCCAACCAGCTGTGGACAGAGTGACTGCATAGAATAAAGTTAAGCTGGGCACGTCTGCAGCTCCAGACTCCAGAGCTGCTTTTGAGAATCTGGCTGCGGGAGAGAGAGAGAGAGAGAGAGAGAGAGAGAGAGAGAGAGCCTGATGTATTCATTTCACTTAATTTCACTTTATTTCACTTTATTTCACTTTATTTCCCTTCTGCTGGCCGCTGCTCTGCAACAACAAAGCACAAAATTGTCACAGCGACATCCCGCTGCTCGCCGGTGCTGTGGGAGCAAGTTGATTTTAAAAGAAAACATAATACAGACTTAAACAAATCCGTTGATTCCTCCCACGTCTCGCCTTCCACATTGATTTATGACTCATAGAAAGAAAAAAGCGGTCAAGAGAAACGTCGTCTTGTCTTTCCCTCTGCAGAAGTTTCTCGGAGCTTTACCAAAAAGCCATCAAGGACGCCGAGTGCAAGCCCGGCGAGGATCAGTCCGGAGAGGCCTGGGTGCTGGACGACAGGGAGGAGGAGGAAGGACAAGAGGAGGAGGAGGAGGAGGAGGAGCAGGAGCAGGAGGAGGAGAGGCCGAAGACGGCGGTGACGGCCGAGGACGGAGAGGGCGACGGGCAGCCGAGCGAGGGAGGGCACGGCGAGAGGAGCCTGGGCTCGCTCCTCACGCCGCCCAGCCTGCCTCTGCTGCGGGCCACCTCGCTGCAGGACCAGCCCACCAATCAGGCCAGCAGGACACGCAGCGGACGCGCAGCTGCTCCCTGGAGCGCCGGCCGTCCTTGCGGGAGGCGTGTGACGGGTGAGTGTGCTCCTACTCCTTCACTCCAGCTTTTCTAGGCGGTAAGAAATGAGCCGGGGCGAGGAGGGGAGCGGCTCCGGCAAAGTGGCCGACAAGCAGGTGAGAGGGCTGCTCTGCGATTGCGGCTGAAAATAATCCCCACACGGAAGCTGAGTCATCACGGTTTAATCTCCGAGTCACTGCGTCACTTTTCCTGCGGAAGGACGCGGCAAGGAGAGAGGACGGCCGCCGCTGCGGCACACAGCCGTTAAGTTAATACAAAAGTGTGAAATTGTTTTATTCTCACATTTTAGAGGAAACCGTCCTAAAAACCAACAAAAAAAGAAACTAGTTAAAGGTCCAGTGTGTACAATTTGGTAAAAAAAAAACAAAACAAAAAGAAAACATACACCCCATAAATACATTAATGAAAGTGTGTAGTCACAGTACATCTTCCTCCCCTTAGAGTGGTTCTCACATAATAAGAATATACATTGAGCACTAAGGGTCTTGCTCCTAGTTAGCTGCCATCTAGCACTAGCATTTTCTAAGGAAGTCCACCTGATAGTGAACTTAATATGAGACGCATTGTCAGACGGGCTTCTTTGTTCTTCCTGAAAAACTTTACTCACTGAAACTTTAATAGAAATAATTGAACTTGTGCATCTTACTAGCTTTTATGGTTCCAATGTCTCCTGATCTTTGTGAGCTCAGTCTTGTTGATGGTCTGATGCAGAACTCCACACTGCCTGCCACCACCTCCACCTCCACCTCCACCTCCACCTCCCTCACTCCCCCGACAGCTCTCAAAGAGCAGGAAATTGCAAAGGAAATGCCGACAGCGAGCACACGCAGCTCTGCCGCTGGCCCGGGTGAAAATGGCCACAAGTTATTCTATTATAGTGTTTTAATCTCTATGCTGCCTGACACATGGAAACTTTTATCACAGGAGAATCTGAAGCACTGGTGATGCGACTTATCAAAGTCTCCCTGGCGACCTTCACTTTTAATAAAGTGGCAGCATCCGTTCTGTGTGTGTGTGTGTGTGTGTGTGTGTTGTATTTTTGGGGGGTCTTTGACCTCTTTGCCGTCGCCGCCAACTCGTCTCTCCCTCTTTCTCCAGGCACATCTACGACAACGTGGGCCACCACATCTACGAGAACATGGGCGAGCTGAGGGACGCCACCCCGGACCTGATCCTGGCCGTCAAGCCCAAGGTTCCTGTGGAGGAGGAGCAGGTGAGGGGCTGAGCCGCGCTGCCCTGTGGCTGCTGGAATCCCCCCCTCCCCCGCTGCTGCCCCTCTGTGACTCAGTCGTTTCTCTTCCCTTCTGCTCCGCCTCCTCAGTTCATCGGGGCCGAGTTCGGCGACGACAACAAAGCTTCGGCCAGCGACTCCTCGTCCCGGCTGTCGTGTGTGGACCGAGCGGAGAGAAACTCACGCGCCCTGAGCCTCCATAACTCCATCACCAAGAGTAGGTCCCTCCTAGTTTGTGATCCACTCTGCCTGCCAACAGTCCACTTGCAGGTCCCGTCCAACATTCACTCCGCCAGTGTTTTCAATCCATAACTTATCTCTCGTCTGTCAGTTCAGTGAGTCCGTTACTTTGGTTGCTTTTTCCACTTTGACGCACAGAAGCTTTGTGATAACACAATTTTAGAAATGAATCCCTTGTGATGTCACAATAATAAATGGCTAGCATACATAGTGTTCATAGGTAACAGCTGCAACTGCAAACAGAGGGCTAAATATGCTGTTTTCAAGTGATCAGAGTTGGGTTTTTTTTTTGAGAATTGATCGTGTGAGGCTCATTCGGTCACAACAACAATCAAAAAATAACATCAGACTTTTACTGGAAAAATGAGACGTGGGCATGAATTAGGGGACAAGAGGTCAACCAAGTTGACACAGAGTTGCTGTGACCCCGAACAAAGCTGCCTCCTCCCACACCAAACTGCCACGGCCCCTCAGATGCCAAATTGGAACAGTTACACATGTTCGCCCATCATCTCTGCCTGATTTAATTCCTCCCCCGCAGATTGTTTCCTCCTTAAAGCCCTCTCCACATTTACCCTCCCTCTGCACCCCACTGCATCCCCTTTGTCCCTCCTCTTTCATCCACGCAGGCCTCTATCCCGCTAATCTAATATCACCCCTGCTCTGCTGCTACCCCCTGCCAGGACTCGGATAAAAGGGGGACAGATGGGTTGTGGGAGGGGTGGAGTTTTAGGCAGCCCCAAATCAAGGAGCCCCTCTTTGCACCATCTGCTGTGCCTCTGTCCAGACGATGAGACTCATCGTTTAGCTGCCATAAGAGCTCATCCCCTCGTCAGATGAGCCGGTTCGGTGGCACCCCTGAACCTCGGCTTGTCCCACACTACATCTGCGGGACGCCGTTCTGCATCACAGCCCGTTAGAAGTAAAAAATAAATTCCAGTTTCTGACTTCCGTTATGACGTAAATTAATGACTGCAGCGTCTCAAGTGCAACTGTCATAAATCTAATTGATCTGCTCTATTTATCGCTGATTCAATCTACATGTTGTTCAAGGTATTTTTAGTCGTCGCTGAGTATTTACTGGGCACCGACAAAACCGGTGATGTGAAGCCTGCAGGCAGGAATCAAAACACTTCCTGCGTCTGCCTCAGTGCGCTGAGCCACGTGTGCAGCCTTGAAACAGCAGCGCCCCCCAGTGGCGGTTCTGTTTGCACAGCGGCCCGGAAAAGAACCCAGCGAGTGACCTTGTTTTGTCTTCTTGCAGTCACGCTGCACGACACGTCACGATAGAAACGATGCACGCAGAGAGTTTGATCTTGAGAGGGTTTAGCGGTTGAAAAGGTTTTGATATTCTGCATCCACAGCTGAAGTCTGTCTCTGCCCCCGCCGTCTTTGTTGCAGTTCTGTCAGAGACGACCGACTCCACTGAGGAGGAGTGGCAGTCCATCGCCGACCTGGCCACAGCCTGCCGCAGCATCCTGGAGGCCTTGTCTCGAGAAGGTGACGACCAGTTGATCCATGCACACCACCTTTTCTGCTTCAACATTCTGCTTTATTTTTTAATATTAAATAAATCTTATAATAATATCAGAATCCGCTGAATACCGGTGGCACCCGGGTGCCATTTGCAGTCAAATGATTTATTGTGTTGCAGACTTTTAACATAAAAAGAACCCACAATGTTGCTGAGACACAAGTATCAGTGACAATATGTGTGGCTGGACTTATGACAACAACCTTATCTTGAGTCTTTCTGCACATTGAGGATACTTTTTGCGCCATTTTCATTTGTTACACTAACAAAGCACACAGTCACATTGAGAAAGACATCAGAACACTTTCAGCCTTGTGGACAGTGACTCCAGTCCTGGACGCCATCCAAAGCCAACTGTGAGCCGGTCCTCATTACTCAAGAGCTGTGTCTGACCTCTGTGACGCCCCAGTGACTGGACAGGAGTAAATTCTTCTAGTCTGGTTTTACTAACAGTCTTTTTTGAAAACAGCTCTGGCCATTGAGTTGATGGTCAGATGTGGGTGCAATGCTCAGCTACCTTCAAAGTTCTAACTGTGTTTGTTTGTCTGTCATGAGTGTGAGTGTCGGCCAGGATGTGTCTTTAAATGCTGAAGATGTGGCTGATGTTCCCTTCTACAGACCGTAAAGCCGCAGACCCGTCCCAAGCTGGAGACCAGACAGACGGCAAGCTGAAAGACAAGGACGGGTGAGTTCACTGCCGCTGCAACCGTCAGTCCTGTTGACTAGTTTTGAGATTAGAATCACCCCGCAGATTGCTTCACTCTACATCCTCGTCTTTATTCTCTATCAGTGGTTTAGACGTGGCATCACGACAGCTTGAGTCACAAAGAGGCCCGTGGTCGTGCTGACTCAGTGCCGCAGAATCTGGGACTCAGGCTTACGCGCCGAGTCTGATTCATTGCCATTGTTTCTTTCGTCATCATCTCTGTAGAACTCCCACTGGCATTGATTTAGCTTTATCCTGTTAACCCCCCCACACCTCTCACTCCCCTCCGCTGCGTCCGGCCAATCACTGTGCACAGAGGTGTTGATGGGAAAAACTAAAATGAAATCAGCGAATGAGTCAATGAAAATAAAAAAAAGTATTAGTCAGCACCAGCATGACGTCTGTTCTGTTCATCCACCCACTTTCCATTTGAGGTCAGCGCAGATGACCGCTTCACCCACCAGGGTCTATTTCCTCTCGCCATCGAAACTCTTTGATTTCAATGAATCAACATATTTCAAAAACTACCATCACATCCTGTTAGTTTCTGTATAAATTATGTAAAAAAAACAAAACAAAACTGCAGATAATCCCATTGGTGAAATGAACTAATGACTGAGCGTGAAATTCAGCTAAATTAAATTAGCAATTTGTCGCACAAATAACGTGGCGACGGCAGGAAAACAGATGCAGACACATTAACACAGGGCCATGACACAGTTTGCAGAACAGCTGCACTTTTTCTTATCCGTCGATCATAATTGCATTCTTTTTGTCTGTTGCAAATGTCAGTGGCCTGTGCGCTGATGTTGTGACCTCTCTGGGTTGCAGTGACTCTCCAGGCCACCTGGAGGAGAAGGTTTCGCAGCTGGAATCCATGCTGAGGAAGCTGCAGGATGACCTGCAAAAGGTGCTCTGACTTGAATGAATGTTGTCCTCCACTGAAAAAAGTGGGGAGGGAAAAAAACAAAAAAACATTTTTTAATGATCTCCACAGGAGAGTCAGCTGTAGGAAAGTATTTTTTAAAAGGCCTCTGTAGCTGGAGCGAGACAATTTGTATTTTCTGATGCAGCTCTTTCTTTGTTTACTTGCACAAATCCTCCCAGCGCTCAGTAATCTCAAGTCACCGCTGACTCCTAGTGGAGGAGGATTGAAAACATCAAGAACACCTTAATTTATCTCTTGCTTCCCTGTAAATTTGTACATTATCAGATTCCTTCAATGTTGCGCCTTTTTTTTTTTCATTTTGCAAAGAAAAAAACTGTTTATGGAAACTGTCTCTGTGCTTTTGCCAACACTTTCTTCCTTTCATATGTCTGTGTTGCTGTGTTTCATGTGCATGTGAATGTTGAAAGAGAGCTCTGTCTTGAAACGACGACTTATTCTTGACCTCAGAAACAGCCACTTGACAAAAACACTTCCCAACACAAGGTCCACTTGTGTTTCAAGGTCCGCTTGTGAAGCTTTAAACACGTCTTACGGCCTCCTGATACCATGGAGTCAATCTGCAACAGACTGCTGGACCTTGTGTTGAGGATTGATGGTCAGTTTGTGTCTCTGTTTGTACAAAGTGATATAAAATATTTCTTCCCATGATGTGATGATCCCATTGATTTTCTGTTTATTTTCAAAGTCAATGATAGTCGCACGTTAAAGATTTCCTCCTTAACGTCCTCAGCTTGTTGATGTTGATGTTGCGGATGAATCTATTAATTCTACATATATATATATATATACATAAAAAAAAGGTTGTAATACCAAATTGCTGCTGGAACAACTATTTTAATAGTCTCGTAATAATGAAGTATTTTGGATCCGGATCTTTGGTTCCATCTTTTACATTTTTTTAGTCATAACTTCTCAGTTCTACACAGTTGTCTTGTGTCTTCACTTTTTCTGACTTTGTTAGTGTTATTATTATTATTTTCCCTCTCAGTCTTACTGCCCACTAAGCAGCTAGGCCTCCGTCATTGAAGGTCCCAAATTACGTTGAACAGTAATGCGTCTCAAACCCGTCACCAAACTCCCTTGCTTGCTCCACTTTTCTTCCTTTGTGATGTCATAAAGGGCCTGTTTGAGGTAGGCTGTAAACACAGGGCTAATCTCGTGAGGCTGCTGAGTCCAAGATGAAAAATGAGATCTAGAAAAAACAAGAACAATGTGGAACCTTTGAGCATTGGAGCTTCTCTTGTTCTCAGTCAAGGCGACTGACAAACTCCCTTTTCCCTTTTTCCTGCTCTGCGCCGTAAAGTGTTTCTCTCCGCTGTGTGTGTACTCTGTACACCAAGCTCCGTGTTTGTGCACTGTCGCCGGGGCTTTTTTTTTTTTTTTTTTTTTTTTTTTTAAAACCTGTTGCTCTTCCTCCTCCTCATCCTCCCTCCGTTCCTGCCACAGCGATCTGAGCGACGGCCCTTGTCTTTGTTGTGTGTGGTGTGTCTTGCAGGAGAAGGAAGACAAGGCGGTGCTGCAGGCCGAGGTGCAGAGCCTCCGGCAGAACAACCAGCGGCTGCAGGAGGAGTCGCAGAGCACGGTGGCTCGCCTCATCAAAGTCACCGAGCTGCTGTGCAACGTCAACAAGCCCTGTTAGCCGCCGCCGCCGCCGCCGCCGCAGCAGCAGCAGCAGCAGCAGCAGCAGCACTGCGCACAAAAAAAACAAAAAAAACACACCCGACTGTGCGGACAGGCGGATGCAGAGCCGTACGACGTGCTCGTACGCCCAGTTTCTTTCGTCCGTGAATGAGCAGACGCATACACACGCATATTCCCTTCACATCTGCAGTTCACCGCGGCCCCGAGCCTGAATCCTGGAGCCACTGGTTGGTGAGGAAGTATGCAAGTGAGCACCAGACACATTTCCATCGTCCCGCCACCGACTGGAGCAGCACGCAGGTCTCATGTGTGGCAGTGCAGTGCCAGAGTGCTTCTCTCTCGCGCGTGTGATACAACATGTGTGTGGACGCCTGCGTGTGTATGTGTGTGCATCTCCTACTGTACACTGCTTCAAATACTTGACAAACTGGGCTGAGAAGCATTACAAAAAAATAGCTTCAGTTAAGACTAAGAGGCACAGGTTAGCATGTTAGGTGATGTCTTAATTGAAATTGACCAAAAGTGTGTACATATATATGTACACACTTTTATATGTGTGTGTGTGTATATATATATATAGATATATGTATATATATCTATCTATATATATATATATATATATATATATATATATATATATATATATATATATATATATATATATATATATATATACATATATATATATATATATATATATATATATATATATATATATATATATATATATATATATATATATAAAAGACATATGAGCAGTTATATATGTGATTAGTAGTTCTCTCAGCCAGAAGGTGTTGAGAAGGTAGTTCTGCCAGCACTGTCAGTGTGGGAGGCCTGAATGAATGAAAGGGAGACGACAAAGGCAAGTAGTCCCTGGGCTTGTAGACGTACTGTATTTAAAATGGGCGATGACACACTTTATTTATTAAAAACAGAAACAAAAAAACTGGAAGTGCCCCCCCCCAAAAAAAAATAGACAAAAAAACAACAAAAAAACCTGAGCATGCTTGTTTCTGATGGAGGTGTGAATGAAGAAGATGTGGAAGCGCTGGTGAACAAGGGTCTTACCTCTCCTGGAGACACAAACGATGGCAGGAAAGCTTCTCCTTCCTCTGTGGTGGCCTGTAGCTGTTTCCTTCTAACCTCACTATTGTAGCAGCCATACTGTAGAAGATCTCCTCCTGCTGGCCTGAACCACTATAAACGCCCAGAAAGGCAGCTTTCGCTCTCTTTTTGTTTCAGCTGGCGAAATAGCTTTAGGCTTCCAGTTCCACCACCTTGAAGTCATAGCAAGAAACAGAAAACTGTGTTGGTCAATGTTTCCGTTTTTATTTTATTTTTTATTTTTTGAAGTAACTTGTAGGTAACTGTTCCCTCGGCTCTTGAGTGGTAGGTGATCCCTTGCCGTTCCACCCTGGTGTGTCTGTTGGTGTGAGCGAGTGTCCCTCTCTGTCGTTCTTGCACATGCCCTTCTTTTTTATTATTATTATTTATTTTTATCTTCAAAAGCAAGCACTGGACTTTCGATCGATTGCTCTAGATCAGATTGTGTGACAACATCTCACTCCCCCTGCCGTCATGTTACCTCACGTGTTTCCTGTGTCGATAAACGATGGCACTTGAGAGCGACTCACACATTCAGAGGAGTTGGACTGCTTCTCCTCAGTGCCAACAAGGGAATAAAAAAGAAGCCGAGGCAGCTCTCCGCAATCCTGCAGAAACAACCATGAACTGACTCCGAGGAACTTGAGGAAAAAACACCCCCACAGAGACGAAGGGATGCCAAACGTTCACCGGTCGGTCACTCAGACTCTCCCGTTTCTTGTACAAACTTCCTCTTGTAATTTTATTTTAGAGTCACTGTGAATACCTGGTACCAGCATATTAAAATACAGTATATACAGATTAAATTATGAAACTTTATCAGTATGTGAAGATACTGTATGTACAGCCAAACTGTTCCATGTTACCTAGTGTGTTGGGGTTGTGTGCGCCCTCCTTTTTGCAGGACCGTTATGCAGACGAGTGTGGCGTCAGCCGTGGCCGTGCAGCTGCTGCGAGAAGACCCGTTCGGCTGTGTCCTGTATAGTTCTTTTAGATTGTAGGAGGCTTGTGAAGCATGAGAATGTGCCAAGCAACTTCCAAGCCCCCCGCCCTCTTTATGTGTGTATGTATAAAATTGTAACTTATTAATCATGCAAATGTGGATTTTTCTTGGAGCTGTTCAAACTAGAGGGGGGAAATAATGTGAAATATGGAAGGAAAGGAAAGGCGGGCTCGGTCGGAATCCTTTTATCTCCTTTTCTTTTTTTAAATTGTCGAGAGCAAACAGTGATTATGACATGACAAAATGCTATCTGCAAATCTTGCTTAATGTGACTCTTATTCTGGTGTTGAGCTATTTCAGCTCGAGCTCGTACATATTTAATAAGGTCTTAAAACGCCATTAGGTACGCCTTAACGAGTGAAACTCCTCTTTCAGAACGGATGGATAAACTGGTCACGCTGGTGTTCTGTGAAGGCTTATTTCTCTGTCTTTGTGCCTACCTGAAGAAGTAATGTATGTTACACCGAGCATAGTGACCTCATTTCTTTCTCTTTGGTTGCGCTCGCTGACGTTCGCTTTTCTCCCTCCGTGGCGGATGAGTTGATGCTCCGAGGGGTCGTCGCAACATCTGGCCTTCCATCCGCCACGGGGAGAGCGAAGGAACGTCACTGAGGAACACGTGATCCGGAAAGACGGAACGTATCGCTGACTGATGTGTGTGGTTGGTCTGAGGCGTCGCTGAAAGCTCAGTGGGTCGCACAGACTGTTGAAAGGCTCAGAGTGTTAAATATCTGAATTTTGAAAGCGAATTAAAAAGAAAAAGGTGCTTAAACTAACTGATGATGATTCTCGGTTTAAATGGCTTCTTTATATATGTATGTACAGTATATATATTTTTAAAAAGGGCCTTGTCCAAAGGAACATGTTTGGTAGTATATGACGTAAAACACTAAATATTACAGGGAGAATGCAGGGTCGGGGTTAGTGTATAAAATGAAAAAGAATAATTTGGACGTGGATAAATTAGGCCACATGATGAAATAGATGATGGGCGCTGCAGGCACTGCTGCAGAGAGTCAAATCCTGATGATGTCATATCCTGGATGGATGAGCATAGGTGGGATTGAAACAGGCAGGCAGGAAAGAAAAGGTCCCACGTCTCAGCTGATTTATTCCAGTATTCAGTGAGACTGAGCTGCAGAGACCAGAGAAAACCAGCTCAGAGAGAGAGAGAGAGAGAGAGAGAGAGAGAGAGAGAGAGAGGTGGTGGTGGTGGTGGAGAGGGGGCGGAGGGCAGGAAAACATAGAGATGCTACCATAACCTCAGTCATGACAGGAAACTTGTGAGGCCTTAGAAAAAAAAGAAAAGACCTTAGAATCGACCGGACCACACTCAGTTTCAGAAATGACTCAGATGGCTTATTTTAAAATACACTTTAAAAACATTTCAGTCAGGATCACTTTGTCAAAATCAACATTTATTTGCGCAGTTTGCACAAGTTACATTTGGTGGTGTGGTTGTTCGGGGACCCCCTGCTTCCCAATTAAAATATACACCAGTCCAACTTCCTGCCACTGATTTGCAGAGTCCCTGGTGTAAATTAATCCTGAGGCTTAATTAATGTCAGCTGCTCCAAAATGCTCCCCAGGTATTTAAGACTTGAAATGGGAGCCGTCACGCTGCAGTGCAGAGCTGCTAAAATGCAAAGACAAGCTGCCACGTGCCATAAATCTGATATTTTGTGTCACTAAAACAACAACAACCTTTAATTCAGAACATATTTGAAGTCAGTATCTGATATCTGACTGATGCATCACTGCACTGCTGCTGGAGGATTTTCACTGATCTTCCTGGAGGAATGTTGCTGATTTGAACGAGACGGGGCCACGCCACAGTCTGCAGCGAGCGGCAAACAGAGACAGGCCGCATGACAAGAGCCCCGGAGGACTTTAGTACGGGGTAAATTATTAGAGGGCCGACTGCTTGCACGCCGGCGTCTCCCTGGATTGACGCAGCGTGAGGTAAGATACACAACGCTCGTCCCATGATCATAATAGAACGCGACAGCAGCTCACAAACATTTCCCAGGACTCGCTCCTCTGAAAGCCTTTCCTAAACATCAGCTGTAGAAAAAAAGCCCTTCATCTTGCCTGGCTTGACACAGGCAGGAGAAGTGATGACAACAACACGTCGGCCCATGTCTTTATTTGGGGTTGAGTCTTCACCGGGAGCCTTGTGTCACACACTGCTCAAGGGCTTAATGCTGCTTTGACTCATGCGTGTTCTGTAAATACAGTGGCCATGCACGGTCGTGTGTGTGCGTGTGTGTGTGCGTATCCTCGGACTGCTGGTTTGAAAATGTATTTTTAATGGCCAGGGAATCTCCACAAAACAAACAGACCATTACTGCTGCCACCAAACAAGCCTTATATAATTCAGGTCTGGCTTGTATTGGTTCTTACCCGGTGCTGTGCAATGAAAAACATAAATCTTTTAAAGGCCCCGTAATAAATTTTTAAGTTTTGTTTTGGCCCTCTGTTGACAGCCTTTCAGACACTCTTCTCCTTTGTGACATCACAGAGGAACCGACTTAGTCGCACACACACACACACACACTTTCTGAAAAATCCATGCAGCTAGGAGGCGCCTCAATGTTTTCTACTGCAACATCCAGCACCATGTTAGACCTGTAAATCAACATCCTCCTGCACTGGAGCCAAGCTCCTTTTGGAACCATCACGTGGAGGAATTCTGCTCCATGCTGTTTGAAGCAAAACTGGAATATAGAATCAGAATGGCCTTCACTGTCATCATACAATGTATCACAAAAATAAATGATCTGGCTGCGGCTGTAAAAAAGATGGCGAAGCCTCAACCAACCAGCTCGCCGGCTGGTAAACGATGAATCCTGTCAATCAGTAATGCAGGTCATGTGACAAGCCAAGGAGGTCAATGATAAACTCCTCCCGCTCATAATCTCTGCAGTTAAAGATTAAAGGGCGATAAAGACAATGACACCACTTACCGATTATATAAGTGGTGTCACGGAGGAAACTTTAGTTTCTCTCTCTTGTTACTGAGCCAAAACCACTTGAGCTGTGCGCTTTTCTCCCTGTTATTTTGCCAAGAAATTCCTCAGGTTCTTGTAGTTTCTGGCACACCGGTGGGTTGGGTTACGAAGAGGCGGCGGCGGCGGCGGTGGCACTGGTGCTTTTTTAATCTTCACTTCGACTCTGCAAGCTCTCTGTGTGCCAAGAAGTCTTTGTTTCCCAGAGGAGTCAGCGCAGCACTCATCTGCTCTTCTGTAACATTTTTTATCTGAGACATGAAAAACACAAAGGGAAGCCGTGCGGAGCAAGCGGAGCAAAAAACTTTCCCCCTCTATCGCAGTTTTCCGTGGTGTTTCAGTTCTTGTTTTCACTTTCCACACCTCCCTAAAAATGTTGAGCACAAAGTGTCATTTGATGTGGTGCTGATCCAGGCTGTTCCGGACTGGAAGCAGCAGCCGTCTCGCCCTGAAGCCAAACGGCCGTGTGCTTGCAAAATGAAACACCGCAAAATTAAGAAGAAAAGTATTTCCTGGTAGTTCTGACCAGCGGGGTTCTCCCTCGTCGAGACCTTGAAGGCATCACGGGGAGTTTTTGACCACTCATCGCATGATTGGCTGATGCTTTTTTTTTATTTGTTTTTGTTTTTTTTGAAGCAGCAAGTGTTATAAACACTCCATTCTTACTGAGTGGCTGTTGTTGCCAACCAAATGCCAAGAAAGTTGAATGAGTGAAACAAGTAATGCATCCAGTGGGGACGCCGGGGCGGGAGAGACTGTTACCAAGTAAACAGGCTTGTAAATGAAGTGGCTTTGCAAATGATTGATAAGGGAAGGTGCTAACGCTGGGGCTGCGTGCTGGAAGGACCCTCAGCACGCTCACGGCTCACCAGAGGTGTCAAAAATATTGACGTTCTGTACTTGAGTAAATACGGATACTTGTGCAAAACTCTACTGTACTGACTCAACTCCTTTACTCTGGTAAAAGTTAGAAAGTTCTGAAATTGACCTAAGTAAAAAAGTAAAAATCATTTTTGCCCTTAATTGTACAATATATTTGTTGATAATTTTGCAAAAATGTAAGAATTTCCCACAAAATAATCCGGACTTTAACTGTCCTGAGGTCAGAGGTCAGAGGTCTTCATGAGCATCTGGATCATTTTTAACAGCGACAGCACTGCATTTTTTTCTCCTTTAACTCCATCACAACCAAACGGTAATCAGTCATCGCTCTGACCAGTGAGTCATTATTGGATGTTTTTACTTTCAATGACAACGACCAATGTTATTTTCTACATTTTTATTTTGCCCTGTACCGAAAACTAAACAGTGACCCCAGAGCCGTGGTCCTCTAAAAATAATCTCCCTCTAAAACATGATCTACTTTTATATTGAGCTACACAACAGCAGAGTTCAAATGACTCCACTTCAAGCA
This sequence comes from Thamnaconus septentrionalis, assembly GCA_009823395.1. Taxonomy (NCBI): domain Eukaryota; kingdom Metazoa; phylum Chordata; class Actinopteri; order Tetraodontiformes; family Monacanthidae; genus Thamnaconus; species Thamnaconus septentrionalis. The sequence continues at coordinate 23,739,336 of CM020504.1, read as the reverse complement.
ACAAAAACCATCCATCCATCCATTTTAAACACCCACTTCCTTCTGATAATAAGTCAATCAATTTTAACAAAATTTGTATCTTTTGAACACTTTTAAGTACAAAAGTAACAAGCATGTTTACCAGTGTAAAATGTAGAAAGTACAGATAGTTGTGTGCAAATGATGGGAGTAAAAGCAAAAGTCATCAGAATAAGAAATACTCCAGTAAAGAACAGATACCTGAAAAACCTTCTTCAGTACAGTAACAAAGTACTTTGTTGCTTCCCTCGTCTGCGGCTCACATTCTGGGGCAGAGCACTGAAAGCAGACACGACTGACAAGGTTCAATCTGAAGGCTCCTTGACTAAAATGTTATCGAACAATTATTTGCACCTCTGGTCAGTCAATGAACTCCCCAGAAATGATAAAAGTCCAACCTTTACTTCTTTGTGCACGCTAGACGTACAACTTTTGCAAAGACTAATCTGGACCCAGGCCTCAGTGCTGAGGTCACAGAGGGGCAGTGCCACTAGAGAGGGACCACATGGGAGAAAATCAGTCCAGTGAGCCCCTGAGTTCTCATGGCTCTGAAAAAAAAAAGAAAGAAAATCATGGTACCATCATACTTGGTCTATTTTTATCTCACTTGATAAGACATGTCCACATGTTGTGCACTGGGACGAGTGTCGTTTACATTTTCCATCGTCCTGGTTAGCTGGATCAGGTGTTCCAACACCAAGTCAACACTAATCAGACATGGAAAATATGATGCAAGCTTTTCCGGCCGCCAATAAGGCTCCAAATGGCTCCGCTGGTGACAGTGTGCACCTGGACACCTCTGACTATCTGCCACCATCCATCAATTACCACAAACTCCCAAAACATCAGGATGGACACACACAGGAGTTTTTCCCTGTCTTTTGTTTGTTTGTTTGTTTGATTGATTCTGACCCTGCGATTGTCGCCCCCCGGTGGCCACTCGAGGGAGCGAGAGAGAGAGAGAGAGAGAGAGAGAGAGAGAGAGAGAGAGAGAGAGAGAGAGAGAGAGAGAGAGAGAGCGAGCGCGTATGTCGCCTCCTGTTGCCGCACCGCCTCGCTGTGGGATCCGCTGCCTGCGACCTTTCAGCGCCCACTCGCTCGCTACGGTGCGTACCGGGTGCGCGGCGCAAACAAGCGGCACTGCGTCTGCGCTGAATCCGACGAAACTCTCTCTCTCTCTCTCTCTCTCTCTCTCTCTCTCTCTCTCTCTCTCTCTCTCTCTCTCTCTCTCTCAGCCGCTCCTGGTGGATGAGACTTTGTTTCGGGACTGTCAGAGTGTGAGGAGAAGTGAGGAGGAGAAGAAACAAGTGTCGCGGAGGGAGGGAGAGCCAACGCATGCGTCCTGGAGGATATGTGGCCGGCTGAGGAATGAGAGCAGCAGCAGCAGCAGCAGCAGCGAGGCACCGGCGGCGGCGGCGGCCCTTCCAGCGGTTCTGCTGCTGCGGCCTCGGGCTGCTCGCCGTCATCGGGCTCGCGCAGCTCAACCACCACGCGCCAGGTGAGACCTCAGACAGACGCACCTGCCGCGGCGACCGCGCGCAGAATATGAAGTTCGGACTCCTTCGATTGAGAGACGCTGGGAACTCGAGGTTGATGGGAATGTTTCAAAAGTAGACACGATGCGGTTCATGTGTCCTGATTAAAAACCAAAGAGTAACTGCTGTAAAAAAAAAATAATACTCATGTCTAGTGTTGTGAAAGATGATCAATACCTGACCATTGTGAGTCATAAAAAAAAAAAAATAGTTATCAACTGAATTGCAATCCCCCCCCTAAAACATCAACAATTACAACATTTTTTTTTGGGAAATGTTACTTTTGATCTGAACACTTTGTCCACTTAAACTGCTCCCCGAGGTCTCAGATATCCAGGCATTGCTTCATCTTCATTTGGAACCGAGAACTGATAATATTTTGTGGCAGTCTTCTTTACATGATGCTACGTCTTTAGGTTTAGGGGTAACAGGTGGCCAAACTGTGCACCACACAGCTGAAAGGAGGCATCGTTATTATTCTTATGATTAACACCAAACGCCATGAATAAAGCCCGAGTTTGCGTCCAATTCCTGATCAATTGTGTTTCTGGCTGCTGAATTGTTGTCATTACAATTTAGGTTAAATTGTGGTTTTTCTGACACAAATGCTCACCTTGTCTCGACCTCTCAATTGTTTGCACAGCAATAAAGGTTGACAGGTTGTTCATTACATAAGCGAGGAGCGGAGATCCAATCAGTGTGGATATATTCAGTCTGAGCCCTGCCTGGATATTTCATTTGCACCTTTAAACAAGTGATTTTCCGTGTGGCAGTGCTGATCCCTTCCGAGGCGGCCCGGCCCATTTATTCCCTGCCGCTGTTGCAAAATCAAATTGTTTAAGAGTTGATATTACATCCATCATGGATATATATATTGCAGACAGCATTGAGACAGATATTGCAATTTAAATGCGCATTTCCAGGCGTCTTCTCTGCTGGTTGAAGGAGGAAAAAATGCAGCGGGCATAAAGAGCACGAACTGTCAGGACATCTTTGTTTTTTGATGCTGTTGTTCTGATTAGCGGAGTGTGAGACAGATCCTTCACCCTTTTATCTATCAGCATTGCACTTGAAAGGCAACACACACACACACACACACACACACACACACACACACACACACACACACACATCCTCTCCTGTTTCTCATTATCCTCCCATCACCTTTGCTGACGTGGTCACACACTGTCACACACACTCGTCAGCTGCTTCAGCTCCTGCTATGTTCATATATATTTATATATTTTCATTCCCTGTCATCCCTCTGTGCATTGTGACACGACAGGATTCCTGTTGTTCATTCCTGGAAGGAGTGAATTTCAGGATTTGCTAAAAAGGCGGTGCGCTGCTCTCCGTGGCAGCGGCCCTGTCGATCGAGCTCCTCGTTAATATTGATGCATCACCTTTAAAAATGGCAGAATGTTGTCGACCGGATGAGACTGGCAGTCGTCGTGAGGCAAACGGCTGCTCGGCTGTTTGTAACACGGATAAGCGGCTTTGCGTCGACGTGATTTTGTTTTCCGTGGATCAATGTCAACGTTCTGGCAAGAAATAGTGACGACTGGGGGAGACCCACGTGCAAATAAAAAATGATGTTTGAAGCTGAGGAGGAGAATACGGTTTTAAAACTGGATGGCAAAAAATGAAGGCGGCTCTGATGGCACTTAGAATGAAAAGCTGTTTCCTTCAGCCAATATTTCAGGCCCAACCTGCCAACCAAATGGTGAACAGGATTGCTGCGTCTTATCGTGGCTCCCTCCCGAGGCGTTTAACATCGAACAGATCCCCTTTTGTGTCCCGTGTTATGACTCCCTGACAGCGGGAAGGAAAGACTAAATCTCAGCCGTCACACAAACTTGAACACTTTTATGACGCACACCAAAAAAGTTTCCACTGTGACAAAAATTAATGTCTTGGAAAGAAGAAAAAAAAAAAAAACTAAACAAAATATCGAAGGCCTGTCCCATGATGAACATCTAATACGGTTAATTTCTCACCCAGTGGGTTCTGATGTTTTCGCTTCTCAGCATCGACTGAGGCTTGTCTTTCAAGCTTAAAAAACAGCAACAACAATAGCTTTTAGAAAACTGCCACCAGACACTGCATCACCAGGACCAGGACCAGGACACCGCATCACCAGGACTGGTGATGCAGTGTCCTGGCGATGCAGTGACTACTCCAGCACTGGATGCAGTGAATCCATGTATGAATCCATGCATGTTGTGTTAGTACAGCACGCTTGCTGTGTGTTGCTATGCAGTCAGGTAGCAGACACTTCGACATGAGCCAAACAATGCAGTGTTGTTGAGGATGTTGTTTGGCTGGATCGTTAGAAAATCACTTGACTTCTGTCTTTGGACAATTTTCCGACTCCCCAAAGCAGCAGATACATCAATTTGAATCAGTGCAACCTCCTGATTAATGGAAAACCAAACGATTACTCTCTTTTGGCCAGTTTCTCTCTTTGCTCTTGTGTTTTCTCACGCTAATCCCCAACATGATGTTTTATGTCGCTAAAAATTGACCTTTTTCAAGACGAACAAAGTCTAAGCCTGTAATGATGACATCAGCTGGCCCGCTCGATTTTGACCGAGGATCTGCGGTCTGGTTTTGTTTCCACAGTGAACCCTGTGTTGTCTGCGCTCCCATTGTTTATATAACTGCGGTTTAAATCCCATTTAAGGTCATTTCAGATGTTCATCAGCTCTCTGTTTACCGCGTGGCCACGCTCGCGAGGCGTCTCGCCGTGAGTGTCAGAGGGTCTCCGCTTACACACTGATACACAAACCCTGGTTTCATGAAGCAGTGTTTGCTTGTTGGCATTGCGGCTGCAGGTGTTGTGGTGGTGGGACTCATGTGTGGTGGAGGCCGGTGAGGCTGTTTGGGGTGAGACCAGCGGAAGCCGGTCTGTCAGGTGGTCGTGCGATTGATGGGATCAGACGTCTTGTTGCTGCTCAAAGATGAGACGAGTGGGGTTTTTTTTCACACCCCTCGCTTTTCCAAATGACCAACACGTCCTCCTGCGATCTGAAGATCAGAGTGATTTATTGCTATTTTTGCCCCAAATGACTCAGAATAAAGCCACAATTTTGGATGATGTGCAATACCCCGCGGACAACAGCAGAGACGTTTTAAATAACACGCAGTAAACATGATGGTGACTCTCTGCAGCATGTCTGAGGAGGAATGTGGCCGCAGGATTAGTGTATTTCCACACAAACACCATATTTCTTGTTCCATCAGTTTTGGTTACTGATCCCTCTGTGCAGCCTTTTTGCTCCCATGTTTACATTTTGAGCCTTTCTGCAAGAGTCCTGTTGAGAGAACCACCGCCTTTATTGGTCAAGGTTGGCGTCGATGGCACGGATCAGCAAAATTAACAGCAACTTCTGGCCCAGATATCAGACATTGGTGCGAGGATCACGGAAAGTGCGCCGCTTCGTGGTTTTTATGTCCCTGTAAAACAGTCCTGGGATTGATTTGAGGCGCTCAGGGCTTAAAACAAAAATGAAAGAAAGTGTCTCGTTGTATTTAACGTTTTTAATGAGATTGTTAAATCTTATAAGCGCGACGTTTGCGTCACCTTCCGCGTCCTTTGCCATTTTATTTCCCGCCACTGCTGAGCAGTTTCCAGGGAGAAGCGCCGTTAGGGTCTGAGAGGAAGACGCAGCTGACAAACAGAGAGCCAATGGTTTATAATGTGTCTGTCTGCTCGGCTATCAACACAGAAACGCAAACACAGCAAATACACTTGTTTGAAAAGTGTCAAGCTGACACTGTTTATAGTTGAGTAAAACATAAGTTGCTGGATTTCATTTACTCCTCCTCACAGTTCTCAGGAAGACTCCAGCAAACCTTTATTGTTTATCCTGTTTATTTATTATTATCTGACATGAGTCCCCAGTTAGCTTCATCCCTCTGGGCTCTCAAACATGATCCATTTTAAGCATTAAAATTCATCAGTCTATTCTTCTGGAATTTATGCCATCTGATTTTAGATAAATCTGAAATAGAAAACGACCTGGCAGGTTTTTTTTTTGTCCTTCTCGTCGAGGCAGAAAATAGGTGTGGGGAGATGTCTCCCGGCTGTGAGTGTGAAAACGGTTGCGAGGCGTCTGCTGCGGGAAACCAATTTGAATTTCATACGAGTGGCGCTCCTCTTGATGCCTCGACATGAAAGCCGCCGGGCGTCCGCTCCCCTCCACGGCCGCCCTTGTGAAATGAGCACGTTGAACAGTGAGGCACAAAGGGGCGCGGCAGCGACCGGCAATCTCCAAGATGCATTAGTAGGTGTTTAGTACAGACTGGAATAGCGGCTTCGCTATCGTCTGGCATTTGGAAATATCTGTCTGTGGGCGGTACGGGGGGGTGGGGGGTGGGGGAGGAGGGTTGCTCAGCTGTCTCCCTGGTGAAGCTGTAAAAACTGAGACCCGCTCAGAGATTAGCTGCGGAGGAGAGAACTACAGTAACATTTGCAGTGGCGAAGGCTCGGGACAGCTGGACGACCCGACGCTCTGCTGTTCAGCCAGGCCCGAAACATGAAGCCACAGTCTGTTCGTCCCTCACCGCAGTCAAAAATAACTCTGGAGACAGTTGCACCAAGGATCGTGTGAGGGGCCCAAACAGTGCGCGGCCTGATGCTCTAAAGATAAATGAGCGTTTGCTTTTGTGTCAAAGCGAGAAATAACATGCAAAAGTTCAAAGGCGAGTCTTTTGCTTTGTTCATTTTAAACTGAAATAAATCAAGTAGAGAAGTTAAGTCAAAACAGGTGGATCAGCGGGGAAATGAGTGCTTTAATAAACCAAAATTCCTTTAAAATCAACATGTAAGGTTTTTCAGAGAATAGCTGCTTTTGACACTGTACTGTCCTGACCTGTTTATTCTCAGCTTCATTGATTAGTGAAAGAAAGCGAGTCAGTTATGGACCCCACATCCTCACAGTGTACCCAAATATTTTCTTTCTCTCTACAGTCAGTTAGCCCAGCTCAGAACCAGGCTGTATTTTTCAAATGTCTGTCTTCTCTCGGCTTTGTCTGTCTGTTCACTCACTGAGACGACTCTGCTGTTGTGTTTTTTTTTTTTTTTTAGCAGAGGCCGAGTCTCCTGGGCTCTGGCCAGGCGTGAACGATGGGATGCAGCGATGGACCCGCAGGCTGATGCACGAGATGTCAGACAACCTGACCGAGGATCAGCCCCGAGCAGGTCAGTCACTGCCTGCAGAGTCTATCTATGTATCTATCTATCCATCTATCCATCTATCTATCCATCTATCTATCTATCTATCCATCTATCCATCTATCCATCTATCTATCTATCTATCTATCTATCCATCCATCCATCCATCCATCCATCCATCCATCCATCCATCCATCTATCCATCTATCTATCTATCTATCTATCTATCTATCTATCTATCTATACTGATTTGAACTATGTCACCTAAATAAAAGCGCCACTTGTTAGCAGGTGATGGTGATTTTCTAATTGCATCCTCAGAAAGCCTAGTGTGTGATGTCATGACGAGTGTTGCGAGGAGCGATACAGGAAGTAGAAGCAGGGATTTCTGCCTCTGCCCTGCAGGTGATCTAAAGGTCATGTGGACATGTTGGAGCAGAATAACTGGTGCAGATGCTGAGAACAGACTGTCAGCACCCCATCATATTGTTTTTTTCCTCTCAGCCGACTCTTTGTGACCTCCCTTCACTCATTTGCAATCTAAATGGTTTTAAAACATTCGAAAGGACATTTTTCATTTTTGCATCGAACACAGAAACACAGAAAAACTGATGATTGATGATTGATCAGAAACCCCTCAGGTCTCTAGAAAACAGCACATTTAGCCCTCTGTTTACAGCCACCCACAAGCTTCCTGCTGAAACGGATGCATTTTGATTTAAGCAAGGTCTCCTCCAAAGGGTAAAATAAACATCTTGCTGCAGTTGTTCTCACCAACATGGGAGGGCTGTTAGTGCCAGTTTTGACATCTCACTGAGATAGATGATTTATTGCACACTTTCTGAAAAATGCAGAAGTGATGGACTTCTCATTTCTGGGGCATTTTTACGCATTACTGTGGGAAAACATTAATGAAAGTGAATTTTGCATCTGGGACCTTGAAATTCTCACTGAGACTTGAGCAGCCAATCAGCAGCCACAGTCACACCCTCTGATTTTTTTTTTTCACCGTCTGGTTCCTGGGCTGATTAACTTGCCGGCTTGCTGACATGAACCTAATTCATCACTGCTGACAGTTTGAAATTAAAAATTCAGACCAGAGAGGAAACCACTTTATTGTTGTGTGGGGAGATTCTCGCACAGAGGATAAAATAACACGGCTGTTGAATAAATAAAAAAAAAATGTTCTGGCTGAATAACGACACACCATTCTGGACCTTCAGAATATTGCTCTGTGCCTGCGTGTGACAGTCTGTCATTTTACTTTAATTTAGTTAAATTGCCCAGTTGTTGCAGCCACAGTGAGTCTTAGTTTCCCTGTGGTATTTGGATTTTGCTTTGCTAATAATGTACCGTGCGCATTACCTATTTGGACCACCTGAGGGGTTCCCAGTGAGACGTCTGGCTGGTTACCAACACATGGAAGCTGAAGAGCCTTTCTGTATGACCTCTGCATGAGAGAAAACATGAAAGAATTCTGTCGCTCACACCACGTGTAAGAAACTCTGTCTTCTGATCCAAATGCAAGAGTTGAAAAAGACGAATCACATTCCCAAGAAACTCCTGCTGCGGACCAAGAACAACAGTGAGCAGCAGTTACAGGAGTTCAGTGCTGTAAAGTGCAGCGAGCTCCCAGAACTGTCAGATTCAATCAGCCGCGTTTGCTCGGATGGATCGTCTTCCTGACTCATTACGAGAACGGCATCATCAGGCTGCTCAGTTTTGTTGCCTTGATGTACTTGCTCTACACACTTGGTGTATTTTTGGGGGTGAAACCTCAGTTTCAGAAAGTTAGAGAAAGAAGTTGTGCAACTTGACACACGACAGTCACCAGCTGTCCTCCACACGTCCTCCTCTGTGACCTCTTTTTTCCATCCTTAACAGAAGATTGAGCCTCAATTTGCTCCATTTGCTCTCCAGCTGCGCGTCGCCGCCGCCACACGATAACAAACTTCACCTTTATTGAGTTCCTGTTTTGCGAGCCGATCCCCCCCTCATTGTCGCTCGCGGAGCCCGCGAGGAGCTGCTGACACCGGGGAGAGGAGACGAGGCGGGAACAAAAGCCAGGACAGGTAGCGGGTGAGCTCGGGGCTCGGCTCGCCGGCCTGCTCCCCAGCACGCCGCCTGACAGCGCTTACATAACCTGCGCTGTGATTAAAGAGTCGGGCCCTGGCCTCAGGGGGGCGCTGTCTTCCAGATTGCTCTGCCCTCTTCATCAGGCGGCGCGACCCTCCGAGCCTCCGCCGCCAGTGTTGCTAGGCAACTAAATGCAAAAATTTTGGGGCCAAGACAATTCCCGTCTTTCAGGCGTTAAGAGTGCAAAGTGCTAAAAATAGAGCAAATGAGTGAGAGGGTGGCGAGGGTGATCTAATCCAAACCGTGAAGATGAAGCACACGGCTGCGGCTGTTATTATTAGTTGTTATGATGCTGTTTGTTTTGGCAGGCGGTGGCGGCCATTGGAGAATAGCATGTTTCCACTGCCATATTCCCATTTATTTATTTATATTTTGTTTGATGGGAAAGTGTTGTGAAAGTCAGGCAGGATAGACCTTTAATCAGAATGCAAAGAAAAGAGCATTTAGCTCGAGCTCTCACCGACCTCTCCTCCACAGAACCACAGACAGGTCGTGGCATAGTTGGGCTTCTGATTCAGGAGGGAGCGGGTCAGCCTCCTTCCTCTCACTGAGGTTCTTCATTGTGTCTGAGAGTAAATATGAGTTGAGAGATGGACGCAAATCTGTGTTACCAAAAGCAAAAAAAGAAGTTAAGAGAAGATGTACTTCATTTCAAGGGGTTCAGCTGTAGAACAGTGGTGATGCCAAACTTTGTTATGTTCAAAAAATCATTATGTGCAGTTATTTTGGGAGTTACATCTGCAATTGAAAAAAAGGGGAAACGAGCTGTGTATGAGCACATTGTATGTATGTGTATGTTGGTTTTTTTCCCCTTTTTTTTCTCTTTCCATTTGACACCACACGTTGTGTAGCTTAAGATGAATAGTCGGCAGGCATTAATAAGCGTTGCTTCTGCCTGAGCCATTTTCAGTCAAATTAGGAATTTGTTTTTT